>KV751321.1:6735769-6780201 GCA_001698575.1 Mola mola
ATGTTCGATTTTTTTTTTTTTTTGTGTCGGTCTAATGTGTTTTTTTTTTTTTTTAGTTAAAAATTTAAGCTACATCGTTAACATCATTAATATCCCACATATTCGGTCTGACTTATTAACGAGTCCAGAATATGTTGAACGGCAACTATTTTCCACCTCCCAGGTTTAACTGCTGGACACAAAATGTCTCCTACTTCATTCAAGTCCATTGATAGTGGTTGCACTAATGTTCCAAGTTTTCACATCCCACTTGTATATAATTGGAAAATTATTAATGTAGGGTAATACGTCATATTTCAGTGTGTTATAATCTCTCAAACCTTTAGATAAAATGAAATCAGGCCACATCATCTGTGGACAGTTTTGTTGCCATGTAATCAAATATGTCGAATCATATTTTCTGGTATTTTGACACTGTCCGTCATTGTTTGTCTGTGTGATGGATAGCCTACTTTAAGTTTTGATAACATATCATATTCATTTTACTGGTTGTACTTCTTTACATATCCATAACTTCTCTTAATATTTTTTTTCCCATCACTGTATCGCAATCGTACACGCTTTTCACCTCCAAGACAAACTTAAGAAACCTGTAATGACTGGCCTAAAAAACACGGGTTGACCCTTTAATGACGCCCGATGTACGCACTTCCCGGAAGTGCAGAGGGGACACAGGCCCCATCGATTCAACACAACTGCACACACAAGCATTTGCTAATAATAAAGCTCCGTTTGTATGTTATTTTCATGGAGTAGCACCGCCAACACATATGGAGTGTCAAGAGGAAAAGCCGATCATCTACACCATGGAAAACAAGCCGATTGTGACGTGTGAGTGTATTTATTTTAAAAGGACGCGCTCAGGCTTCTTTTTCTGGTCTTGACAGTTAGCAAGCTCGCTATATGCGTTAGCTCAGTTTAGCTAAGCTAGCTGCTTAGCCTTGTGTCAACCTGCCGGTGTTTGATTTCTGCTTGTCGATGCCATAATACATGCAGACGTCTGTACTGCACCACTGTAGATGCTGCATTTTCACCCCAAAATCGGTCTGTGCTTCAGCTAGCTGTGGGCTACATTGATCAACAGGCCCGGCTAATGATATCACGTCACTAGCTAGTTGTGGCAGTTTTGAGATAGATATCAGCCGGTTCCCTGCTGGACAGCCACAGTTAACCCTATCAGGAACTCGTACAATCGTCGCCCCATGATGTGTGGGCGTCGGGATCAGTTGCAGATCCCACCGATCCTTACGGGGGGCTTCTTGGAAGGGTTATTTTAGGAGCCGACCCTGGCAGTGCCTTCCATCAGGTCCCTTTTTAGGACAGTGTTGTCCAAAGGTGCCAGGAACAGAGGGACAGATGTGACAAACCGTGGATTTGATGATAGATTAAGACCTCGGTAGCAGGTTACAGCTGGTCAAAGTGGGCTGAAATAAATACCCTGCTTTTTTGCGGGGTTGTCAGGTGTCTCGCTCAGGTGTATGTGGCTAAATCATCGTTGGTACAATTTGTGACAAATGCGATGATTAGATTAAGATAAAAGAATTAGTGCGGTTGTAAATCACCAGTTGTACCACGATGATGATGTCCATTGTTTGGACAATGATCTAATATTTTCTGACATTGCACAGTCTACTGCCATTTGGTTTCAATTCCACTCAATTCAGGGGCCTGCAATCAAGATAGTATGTCCCCAATTAACACAGTCAGAGGCATTTCAACCTAAAACGGTCTTTATGATAGAAAATTGCCAATTTTATTGCTGAAATGTTTCGGACATTTAAATGAAAATCTTTTTAACTAACAGGAAAGAATATTTTATACTCTACAGAATGAAATACCAACAAAAAAGCAAGTTATCTGTAAACGGTCACTCATATTACACTTTACATTGTCTACTAGCCTGGCATTGTTTGGACACAGATGGAGCGTGCAGTAGGAGTTTCAAAATAAAGGCATATCTTAAACACAGCACTATATACTGATTATTTAACTTTAGTCATTGGAATAGATCGTTGGTCAGCCAATTGATGTATTGTTACACCCCTATAGCATTACTTGCAACTTGTTCAGCAGACTTTAGTATTACTCAAAGAGTCTTTTGCCATTGTGTCTGTACCAACGATGCTAAATTTGATGGTAGCAACTGATCACATATCTTTTTGGTTTTTACCTATATTTGATCAAGAAAGAGTTAAATTTTTATTTTTGCTATATTGCGGAGGAATTCTGTGTTTAAAACATAGTGCTGGAAGAGTTTTAACATTATGGTCGTCAAGGTTCAAGACTTAATAGGAAAAATAAAATCCAAACCTGTGTAATTTCTGTGAATTTGGCATAATTATTATTGTAAAGTGTGACTATTATGGGTGGCTTAAAGGTGGTAAATGTGAGTCAGTTTTCTGACTTTCTGACAGCAAAACTCCACATCCACTGATGCTTAAATCTGTCCAAGTCTTAAACAGTTGGCAGCAAGGCAAAGTGCCTTACAGTGCAGTCAGATTGTCAGCAATGTGTTGGCCCACATCCTTCACACTGGATGCCATTAGAGCTCATTATGATGTTTAAGAGCTGATATTGTCTGGCAGGATGTTGGAGGTTGTTTAAAATTGTGTGAAGCTTGTGAAGGCTGTAGAACTAGTCCTGTGTACCCTTCTGGTATATTTATAAAAAGGCCTTGAAGTACCTCAGTTCAGTGGAAATAAGTGTTCATCCGAGTGACAAAGTTGCCTTGAATGAACAATTTACTTAATCTTTGAGCTGGACTGGGGAATTTACCAGTCACGTAGGTGGTGAGATGAATGCCTGGTCCATAGGACTGATGCTGAGCCTAAAAATTAATCTTCACTTTAGAAAGCATGTAGGGGCGAAGTCTCTCATTTATGGATTTTATCCTTGATTTAGAGAGCTGCTAAGTAAATCTAAAATAATTATAAATACATCACCCTTTGATTTCTGTATGATTATATTTTTTTTCTCACTGTTTGACCTTCAACTTTCAAAACACTTCGCCTTGTAATGATCTGTACTTGAAATAGAATAATTTACTTCCATTATCTGTGCTCATGGTCGATAATCTTCACTAAACACAAGTAGCAGCCTTGCTTATGTTGTAAAACCAATCCATGTGTATTTATAAGCTTTTGTCATCCCATTGAATCAGGTTTAAAGAACATAAAGTTTTGTATTGCAAAAAATGCTCCACACCATTTTAATATCAAGAGTTTGGCTTTAAACGGCACCAATACAGAATTAATATTTCATTTTACATAGAGTCAGTTCATATATCGCAGTAGCCATCAGCTTACAAGTAAACATCAGCACCTGAATCTTGCAGTTATATATTCATCTTAAAATGAAAATTGCTGCATTTCCTCAGGACTATTCTCCAGAGGGAGCAATATCAGAAGAAGTTAGGGCTTTATTTTTTTAGGTTTGAGCAATGAGTTATGATGAGAAAGAACAGAACAGAATAGAAATGGCTCATGGGGCTCCTATAGGGCTTTATTCTGCAATTCTAGGGGCTGATGTACAATTTCTGTGCATGAATTATCACTGCTTTTTATAGCTGTTGTGCCTGTATTGAAATGGCTCCAACTCTGTGCTCTGGGATGTATGTGTCATACTGTACAGATGGAACATGTAATGCATTCTTATGTACAGTATATGACAAGCTGATGAAACACAACATAACGATAGAGGGTTAGACATGCAGTTCAAATTGTCAAGTCGTCTGGGACAAACTGAATCTGGAATCTAAATATCATGACTTGAGTTGAGCAGCTGTGCAAAAAACATTTTACATGTCCACGACAAAATAATAAAAACTCAACATGAATATATTCCAAGTATAAAAGCATTAGAAAGCATGAAATGGTTCACTAACAAAGATATTTATCAACGAGTCCATAGAAAAGACACAAATGGCATATGTAGATAATAACTTTAACCAGGTAATGATACTTTAAGTTTGTTCATTGGTTTCGGTTGAAACATTTTGTCAGTTATATCTTTTATTGTTATTTATAGGAATCATTAATAGAATGTGTAATCTTTTTTACCTTATTGTGCCTGAATTTCCTTCATGTTCCTTTATGCTGAAGCTGTCCAATTCAGAGCACTCTGACAAAAAGATATTACAAT
This sequence comes from Mola mola, assembly GCA_001698575.1. Taxonomy (NCBI): domain Eukaryota; kingdom Metazoa; phylum Chordata; class Actinopteri; order Tetraodontiformes; family Molidae; genus Mola; species Mola mola. Next base: position 6,739,910 of record KV751321.1, read on the forward strand.
GGGTAGAAATTAGATTAAAAGATTCCTCATGAGCTATTTGAATTTTTAGTATATTACCAAATTTCTGAGTGCCCTGCATGCTGGTGCTTTCATCACAGGTGCTGGAGACCAGGGCTTGTTCACATCACTCTATACCTCACTGGCCCAACAACTTCCGAGGGAGCCAATGGAGTGGAGGAGGTGAGACATTAAGTATACTGTGAGGTATTCTCTATATACAAATAGTATGCTGAGAGCAACGATTTGTGGCTGATATTTTTTAATTTAATTTCTGCAAAAACAAACCAAATTTTCACAGTAAGATCTTAAAAATCATGTATCCTTGCTCCATTAAAAATTCTGTAATCTATGTGCACATTGTGCTGCTGGATAACAAGCTTTCTTCACATTTCCACTTCGCACACAGCAGTGTTGGCTGATGTCACAAATTATGCTCATAGAACCACCACTTAACATGCACGGACAGCACAAAACAATTCTTTACTTTCAAAAATTAGAAATACTGCCACAGCCGGTTTGAAAGCCGAGTTTTCTGTACAGGTGAGCGATTTAATGTGGAACAGTAATGGCTGCAATAAATGTTAAACTAAGCTTTAAAGAAAGTTTCTGATCCATTTACAAATTCAGGAGTGATTGTATGTGTTGTAGAGTTTGAAAGTGTTCATGTGTTTGAAATTCGAGCTATGGATCGATACAATACATTCAATATTCACCCAGTTTAATATAGCCATATTTTTGTAGTGAGGCAGTAAACTAGCATTCATTTGAACCTTTTTTATCCTATTAAACCCCTTCTGTTTTCGTTCCTGTGCAGGACGTATGGCCGTGCACCAAAAATGATCCACCTTGAAGCTAATTTTGTCCAGTATAAAGAGGAGCTCCTCCCCAAGGAAGGCAACAAGGCTCTGCTCACTTTCCCCTTCCTCCACATCTATTGGACTGACTGCTGTGTAAGTCTCCCACATACACACGAACATAAACCTCAGTTATTTTTCCAGTCATATTCAAAATTATAGTTTTGCTCTACCGAAGACGAACTCCTTCTGTTTGGTTTGGTTTGAGTTTGGGGGTCCAAAAGTAGGTTGAAAGAGCTCTAATGAACTTACCTATGTGTTACATATGTAGTCGAGGTTATGTAGGTGGTGTTAATGTGACCACTTTCTGAATTTGAAAGTGTATCAATTGAAAGTTCAAGCTTCCTTTTAACCAAGAGTTGTGATAAATATGCTGCTGCCATAAGTCTCTGGATAAAATACTTCTTTAGTTGTAATTATCAATTCTCGCCCTGTAAATATAACCTGCCTGTTTTATTCATGTAGAGAGCTCTGTAATGGCACTGCTGCTTCCTGACTTCATCTGTCGACTAAGTCACGAGTGCAGAGGCTGGATAGTTTATTCATGCCATGTGTTCTGTTGGATAATCAGTGTTTGCTGACAGAGTCATAATGAGAGAAAGAAAATGTGCCAGTTCACAGTGTTATAATGTTGGCAAACAGCAGTTGAAAAGCCTCATTTTTTTCAGTTATATCAACTTAATAGGGCATTGTTAGAATGCTCAGTTTTGAGGAAAAAGACAATTTTTGTGTAGATGAAAAAAGGAAAGATAATATTAGTGTTTATTTTTGCATGTAGCCTTACTTGATGCCCTTTAGAGGTGTGCAACCACCAGCCCAGAAGAAACTTGCCATCTACACACTCGAGTGCTTAAGCAACGCAGACTAGAGACAATCAAGAAGGGAAAAGCACACATGCAGCTGCTGACCGAGCAGCTGGTTAGCTTAGGGTTGTGCTATGATCAGTTTGTGACTCATGACATTTCCTGAGGACTGTGCCTGTAGTGATGGATTATTCAGTTTGCATAAAACAGCAACAAAATAATTTGTTTTGTCAAATTTTTTCTCGTGTTTGTCGCATCCAGTATCGTCGTGTCAATAAAAGCTTTTAAAATTGTGTGGCGATTGAAAACTTTGAACCTGAAAAAACTTTCAAGAGGTTAAAGACAGATAAAAGGAGAAGCTTTCCTTTGCATAAAAGACAGAAATCTCATTAGTAAACATGGCCAGGGGTGGTGTTGATTGTCTAAATTGCACTTTTACAAACCATGAGGTCATAACTGTATAGAAAAATACTGTGAGGGGCAGTGATTAATCTTCAGACTTGTTTAGAGCAAAACATTTCTTGCTTTTAGCTTCTAAATGTAAGTATTTTGTGCTTTTTTTTTTTTGTCATTTCTGATAAAGAATGAAGAATCTTTTGGTATATAAATGTTGTTTGGGGTAATAAAGCAATTTGAACTTGTCACTTTGGGCTCTGAAAGAATGTAATATAATTTTTCACTGGTTTATGAAAAGATTATTCAATGATAAAATAATCGATAGATGCAGTTCCAACTGTAGATTGTGAAAATGTAGTCCTGCTGCGTGAGGTATAACACAGCTAAATAGATATGTAGGTAGATACATCAGCCTAAACGCAGTCTGTACTCATCCACACAGTCTTGACAGTGCATAACATATAAGCAGGTTAGAGCTGCTTTTTTAAGTCAACAGTGTTGCAGGTTGGCTGTGTTTGACCAAGTTCAGAGTGGTGATATGTGACCTGGACAGACTATAAAACCAAAGTCCACCAAGTTATTACATCTGAATTGGCATGTACTTAATGTAAATTATGAGCAGTTTGTTATTGTACTGCACCAACTTGTTTGACCTGTCGACATAAACCGCAGCAGTAAAAATAAAGGAACTGTCTGCAGTCAGATGACTGAGAGGCACTGGCACTGTTTTAAAGATGTGCTATGCTGTAGAAATATTATAAATAATGTGCAGATATGTATAAATCAGTTCAAACCTTCAGTGACACCACAGTTAAATAATTAAAAGAAAACGCTATTTAAAAAAAGAGAAGGCGTAATTACCAGTATGTAATTTTCTATGAACCTGAGATTGTGCTTTTCAAGATTCTCAATCCGAGAATGATTTATCACTTCCCTGCCAAAATATTGTCTAAAAGCAGGGCTTTTTCTCCCTGCCAGTGGAAACTGTTACATAATAACTGAGTTGACATATTCATGTTTTTTCCTGACTCTGAATGGGCTTTCAGCTAACCATAATTCTTTCTTGTTGGAACCTTATTGCAGGTAATGATAAATACATTTTTTTTCATTGTAGGATACAGAACAGTATAAAAGCTCAGTGAAGGAGGACATGATGCGGTGGCAGAACAGCTTGCGGGCGCACGGGTCGGCCGACTGGGTCATCATTGTCGTGGAGAGCAACGACAATAAGAAGAAGAACAAGACCAACATCCTGCCTCGGTCGTCCATCGTGGACAAGATCCGCAGCGATTTTTGTAACAAGCAGAATGACAGGTGTGGGCAGTCCTTCCCTATGAATGAGTTGGATTAGGTGAAACCAACAGAAAACGAGAATATGTAACAGATTGACCTCCTTCGTAATCCCCACTTTCTCTTTTTGCTAGAAGAGCACTTTTTTTTTTTTACTCTGAAAATAAAAAAATCATGTTGATCCATCCTTCCTTGAGCACATAAAGGTTCTCTCCCCTGTGCTGCAGGTGTGTGGTTCTGTCGGATCCTCTGAAGGACTCGTCTCGGTCTCAGGAATCCTGGAACTCCTTGCTGCTCAAATTGCGAACTCTCCTCCTCATGTCCTTCACCAAGAACCTGGGCCGCTTTGAAGACGACATGCGTACACTCCGAGAGAAACGCACCCAGCCTGGCTGGAGCTTCTGTGAATACTTCATGGTCCAGGTACCCAGACAAAGTACAGGCATGTGGGCTGAGCTGTTGAGATTAGATGAAACAAAAGATTTAAGTTTACCTGAAACTTGCAGTTTGTCTACAGAGTTTATGGTGATGCTGATCCTGTCCTCTACGTCTTACTTGCAGTTGTAAGTCACAGTTGTCACAGGTCAGTGAATTACGTGAGTTTTGTGTCATTGTGCAGGAGGAGCTAGCCTTTGTTTTTGAGATGTTGCAGCAGTTTGAAGATGCCTTGGTCCAGTATGATGAACTAGATGCTCTTTTCACCCAGTATGTCCTTAACTTTGGAGCTGGAGGTAAATCACCATTTGTACTAAATTAAGTTTAAACGTGGTAGTCCTGTCATTTTCTATTTCCAGCATTTGTGTAAGGACTTCCCTGTTAGTGGTTTTGATCTGATCCGTGAGTATCTGTTCACAGATACAGCCAACTGGCTCGGCTCATTCTGCGCCCCGGTGCGCAGCTGGAGCGGCCTGCTGCTTCGGCGGCCCATCGACATGGAGAAGAGGGATGGGATCCAGCATGGGGAGGCCAGCTTATTAGATCTAAGGAGCTACCTGTTCTCACGCCAGTGCACTTTACTCATCTTCCTCCAGAGGCCCTGGGAGGTCACCCACAGAGCCCTGGAGCTGCTGCACAACTGTGTCCAGGAGCTGCGCCTGCTGGAGGTGAACTCATGCTATTTTTTTTTTTTTCATATGCAAATTTTCATTTGAAGGCAATCATGGAAAAATTTAAATGAAATTCACAAATTGATTGAAATATAAAATTATGGCATTTTGGCATCAAAAATTGTATTTCACAGAGACTCCATAGATTAATCCATTTGGAAATATGAATAAAACGTTTTTCATGTGGAGATAAGCGGTAGAAAATGAATGAATGAATGAATGTTTAGTTTTTGCGAGACGAATGATCATCTAAACTGAAAACATAAATGGACTGAATATGATTTTCTTATTGTTTAGGTGTCGGTTCTGGAAGGAGCACTTGACTGCTGGGTGTTTCTCAGCTGCTTGGAGGTTCTTCATAGGATCGAGGGCTGTTGTGATCAGGTCCAGTTGGCAGCAAACTGCTCTCATACAGTCGGGCTGTGGGCTTACGCAACTGACAAGGTAACTAACATGCTTGGTGCCTTTGATCGTTTTTAGTACTTTCAGGGTGTTTCATTACATCGTCAATGAACCAGGATCCAGTTTTTAATACGTGTAAAGCTGATGATCTAACACAAATTCATATTCTTTGGTTTTTTTGGAGCTGGGTCACATTCATCCGAAACTGTTGCCATAACAAGAAGTTCTAAAGCCCAAACCTCCAAAGCTGATGGTTCTTGATACTGTGCTGGATAATGAGAGACACGTTTTATGGTGAACATCAAAAGTGCAAAATGATGCCGTCTCAACAATATGAGGACACCTTGACTTGCATCTAATCATTGGCAATTATTTTTCAAAATTAATCGATTAATCATTTTCTCTATAAATTGTGAGAAAAGCTCATCAGATTTTTTTTAGAACTCAAAGTGACATCTTCAAATTGCTTCTTTACTCCAACAAAAAGTTCTAAACCCAAAGACTCTTCATTTACTGCCAGAAATGACAAAGAAAAGCAGAGAAACCTGATATTCAAGAGTCCGGAACCAACCAATGTTTCATTTAGCTCAAAACAAGACTGAAACGATTATTTAATTATCAAAATAGTTTGAATAAGAGCTCTTCAACATAAAGTCCACCAGGATATCAAACAATCAAAAACAAGATTATTTCAGTCTGAAAACTGCGTGTGAATTATTAGGCAGTATTTTAAAAACAGTCCCTGATTAATTTGAAAAATGTTTAATTCAGACATTGATTTTGATGGAGGGAAGTTATTTGTTTTAGGGGTTTTTGTTAGGTCTTCATTAAAGTGTAATTAAATCTAATAACATAATTTATATGCTCTTGCATGGACTAAAATCAGTTTCTTTTCAAAATCACGCTTAGTCGTGTTTAAATTACTGCATGTGAAAATCTAGAAAACATGCTGATTCTTCTTACTCGTTCACTTCCTCTAAATGATGAAAAGACCAAATTCTTAATTTTCCCCTTTCTTCCTCCTCCAGCTGAAGTCCCTGGGGGAACTCTGTGGCCTGGTGTCGGAGAAGGGCCCCAGCTCTGAAGACCTGAACAGGACGGTGGATCTGCTGGCCGGGCTTGGGGATGAGAAGCCTGAGACAGGTGAGTTTTAAGACCCAACGTTTCCCCCGGAGGACATCAATGCATGAAATATGATTTAGGACCCCAGCGAATGTTTTATCAGAGATACACAATTTGCCATACAATTCCAAAGACTTTATATTAAGATTAATGGTACTGATATTGTCCATAAACATAGTGAAGTGGAGCTTTTAACAGCAAACAGAAATCAGTGACTGTTTTCCACTGACACATGCCTAAAGTTGGTTTGTCAGGGCCATTCCAAGGTGGTATTTCTTACTTTTTACTGAAAGAAGTTTTGGCTTGTTCAGCCAATCTTATTGCATCATGCATAATGAAGAAGCATAACTCTTATTTGAAATGCTTTAAATATATCCATCTTTGCTTTTTTTCATTAAAATTTCCTCTGTCTTGCCTCACAGTCAACAGTTTGCAGAGCCCTTACAAAAAGCTGAAAGAAGCCTTGTCATCTGTGGAAGCTTTTGAAAGGCACTACCTTGTAAGTCAATTTCCTGCTATAACATGACGTTATAATTGGCAGACATTCCTTTAAAATAAAAAAAGAAAATTCCTCTTTCTGATGTAATTTCTTGGTACCTGTTCTCCTCTCCTCCTGCCTTCCCTCTCTCCCTCCTCTTCCTCCACCTTATCGGCCACTTCTTGCATCAGGAACTCTCTCACGCTGCTTTGGAGATGTACAGGGCCATTGGTCGGCTAAGGTCTGCGAGACTGGTGGGGAAAAGCCTCGCAGAGTTCTACATGTAAGGAAAACTGCTGTTTCCGATGTGTGTGCACATCCGTGTTTTTAAAAGGGTTTCCACAGCCGCACTCGAATTGCAATTTATTCCGACTGATAACTAGTCAGTGCTTGTAAACACCAACACACTCTTGAGGACATGTCTAATCAGGCAAAAAATGAAACACTAACGATAGGACTGAATGTGACGGTGTTAGTCATCATGCAGAAAAAGTCGTGTCTTTTAGCTGTTTTTAACGGGACAGAACCTCTGTCACCGGCTGATTTTTGTCGTTGATCTATTCCAGTCTTTTGTCTCTATTCAGCTCGGCGTTTAATTTGAGTCTGTGTCTTATTAGGAGGAAAGGGGACCCTGAGCGGGCAGAAACTTTCTTAAAGGAAGCACTGAAGTCATACGTGTCAGAGGGATGGAGCCTTCCTGTCACTCATACCAGGAAACAGATCGCAGAGTGTCAGAAACTGCTGGGCAGAACTGATGAGTATCCTTGGAATCACAAACAATGAACCACCAAATGTCAACATAAAAGCCGTGCATGAGTTGAATTGAATAGAATTCCAGAAATATCTTTCCAGTCAGGTTAAGCAATATGGGCCGCTCTTTAGCATGCTTTTAGCACTGAGGCTTAACAAAAGATTAGTGTATTGATTTGATCAAGGTGGTGTTGCAGCCTTCCACTATAAACTTGTTTTCCTTTACAACACACCACAGCTACCTGCAAACCAGCGCTTTGCTGGCTGGCGATGTGAACCTGACTACAGAGGAAAGGAAGCACTTTTGTCAGGAAGTTCTGACTTTTGCTGGCAAGTCCGGAGACAAGTGTAAGTGAGCATGTTTATAACATGTCCAAGTGTATCTCTACAGTACAGAACCTACATACTCTGTTATAAATCATCAGCCTACGATGATCAGTTCTCAGTGTCATTCAGCTTTTTTGTGCCCATTTTTGCTTCGACTAGCTAATTCTGTTTCAGCTAGTGATGTCCCAGATTTTTTCCTGCTTAGCCAAATAATTGTCCAATATTTGGCTGGTTTTCTGTTTGTGATTGCTTCAAGTTAATTAGCATATGACTTCAATTAAACTGCAGAGAGGTTGTAAATAATACATTTTCCATTGAGCAATCTCATATTGGAGTATTTGTGGGTTTTTTAAGTTTGCTTTAATGTTTGATGCTCAAGAAGTGAAATGAGATTATGAACTCTGCGTGTTGTGTTCAGACGTGAACTGATTCACCCTTCGTCAGGATATTAAAATGTGTTTGATGTTCCCTTCTTTAAGTTTTTATTCAATATAATACCTTATCTTGGTGAAATTAACAGAAAAAGGTGTTTTGTGTTAATGTATAGTTTTGACAGATACATGTTAGGCCAGTGTTATTTTTTTTTGCCAACAGTCCCTTTTGGTATGAATCTAATGTGCTAATTGTTTTACTTGTCTGGAAATACATTTAAAAAATGTATAATAATGTCAACAGTTAGTCTTGGTTACATTTGGTAGGTGGCAGCATCACATTACAGCCAATATGTCCTTTTTTGTGCTTTGTTTTCACATTAGCTTACTTACAGTACCTACTCAATCCTTATAATAAAAGCACATTTTGATTGTATTTTGTTTTCTTCCACAACAGCTCACAAAGTGACTCTTAGTATGGATGTTTTTACTCAACTCACAAGGCTACAGTTCCGTCCAGCCACGGCCTCGGTGCACTCTGGAGCCGACCTGCAGGTGGAGCTCACTCTACGTTGTTTGATGCCCATCTCGGTGCACATACAGCAACTTGCTGCTAGCATTCACTTTGACCTGGAGCGTGGTGGGACTAATGGAAGGTCTAAAGGAGCTCAAAGACAAAAAAATGCAGGAACAGTTGAGTTTTGCCGTGGTAACCTGTCGGCGGGACCCCCCTCCTCTGCCGCCGGTCCTTCTTTAGAGCTCGATGAGATGCAGGACAGGAGTCCTTCGGATAATTCTCTCAGTTGCACTGGAGTTGTGTGTAAAAACACTCATTTGGTCATGCGTCGCCATGACAGCAACTCCCCGCCGGACACGCCCAACTGTCTCAGCCCCCCCGCGGTTACGATGAAAGAAGGAGCTCAGATGCTGAAAGTGCAGGATGTGACGTTAGAGCCTGGGAATAACAGCATCGTATTCACAGCACCAGTAAGAGACTCTCTGATGTTGTTTCAAATTTGGAAAAAAAGTAGTCAATATATGTTTGACATTCAAAAGGAGATACAAATTATGTCTTTTGTTTAATGACTTTATGCATTTTTTCCCCCATCTGTCAATCTCATCTCTTAATTTCTTACTTGCAAACATTTTCTCTGCCACTCATTCTTCTCCTTTTAGAGCGAACAGCCAGGAACTTACACGTTGCGTCAGCTGTATGCCACGGTGGGTCACGTGCAGTTTGTGCTGCCCCATATCTACCCATCGGTCCAGTATGAAGTCTATTCTCAGGAGCCCCACCTCAACGTGGAGCCTCTCTCTGGTCCGAGTCTTTCATGTGACAACAGAAATGAATGCTTGATGTCTGCAGTAATGGTTTCAATGCAATTTTCAAGTTTGTTTGCTTGGAACACTAAAATAACACATACATTTTATTTGAGTGTTTTGATTTCACATGGCAATAAGACATTCTTCAAAATTTATTTGTAAATAATGCTTATAGCAGGGGCGCCTTGAACAACCCAAAAAATGTAGCAGTAAAGGTTTCATCATATGTGTAACTACTACCCCGATGACCTCCAAATCATGATTTTGTTTGCATATAAATTACATTTCGGTGTGTGTATTTTGCTGATTATACCTGGGTTTTTGTGCTTTCAGAGCCCTTGTTGGCAGGTCTGCCTCAGATGGTGAAGTTCACTCTCTTGACGGGTCACTATACTGTCAAGAAAGGGGACGCTCTGCAGCTCAGCAACACAGACACCATGCCCATCCTGCCCTCCACCAGCTGCACCGCCCGCATCACCAACCCTGCCGCTGGTAGGTACACCCTTTAAAAGCTCTATCCAAATTACCGTTTAATCAGAGTATCAGAGATTTTCTTTGATGCAGATTGGCTTGATTATTTTATTTTTGGGTTTATTTGATCTTTGAATTTACTTCAGTTTGAATTTTTTGATAATGCTTTAGAATTCTGTTTTTGTTTTTTTCCTTGCAATCCATCTCTCTCGGCTGTTTTATTAAAGCAATCTTTGAAATGTCTTCGCGCATCTACATGGCCAAGAAATTTACCTCTGTTTTCTGATATATATATTTTTTTTTTCAATTACATGAAAGTATGTAACCTGAACTGCCATGTATTCAGCTAAAGTCTTCATGGTTTCCTTTTCTGCTCCCTTTCCTGTGTTCAGAGCTGGTGGGGGAAAGCATCCTGTCCATCCAGTCGTCTGAAAAGGTGACAAGCATCAGCTTGCCCCCCACCCTTCCATACCACACCCTGGAGTTCCAGCTGGAGGTTCTGTGTGTCATCCCCTCTGGGATCGACCGGCCTGCCACTGAGAGGCTCACCAATGGGGAGGTTCGACACCGGCCGCGCAGCTACAGTCACCCCGACACGCCCATGACTGCCATCGACCAGAGGGTGAGACTGTCTGACTGTCTAACAAAAACACACGCAAATACAAATAAGTTGCCCCCTTTCTTGCGGAAATGTTGATTTGAACTGTGATTAAAAGCTAAGGGACCCATTTATACAGAAATGTTTTATCAATTTAAATCTTAAGCTGCAGCAACTCATTGATTTGATTGATTCATTGCCAGAGAATTACAAAACAGGTTTTCAGATGTAAAGACTTGACGCATTTCTTGGTTTTGCATCCTAGTAAATTGAATATTTTATTTTTAGTGGACCAGAAAAACTCATTTGAAGTCACTTCAGGCACTGGAATATTGTAACAATAATTATTTGCTGCTGCCACTGTTTTTTAAACTGTATTTCTCAGAGAGAAACAATTTTTAAGTTATTCTGTAACAATATTAATTGAGCTGCAAAGATTAATCGATTACTCGATTGGAAGAAAGTTAATCAACAGCTACTCAGATAATCGATTGTTTCAGTCTTGTTTTGGGCAAAATTATTAAACATTTATTGGTTCTAACTTCTTAAATGTCAGAATTTGCTGTTTACGTTTTTTTTTTTTTTGGTTATTAACTATTGGTTAGAGTAAAGACGACATTTGAAAACATCAAGTTCAGCTCTGAAAAAATAATTTTTCACTATTTTTTGACAATTTATAGAATCAATTATTAATCGATACTTTGTGAAAATAATAGATTATTTAAAATAATCATTAGTTGCTGCTCAAACAATTATTTGTTAAGGCCAGAGAGAGTCCTGCACGGGTCCAGTTTTGATAACCCAATACCCACCCAGACCTGAAAATTTCAGTGCCAGAACCGGAGGCGACGTCACCTGTCTGTCTTGCAGCTGTCGGATGCAAACACTTTTTACGCCATAGTTTACAATCAGAAACACGGCAGACAATGTTATTCTCAGTCTGTCATTACACACCTGTGGGTCCCGGAACTATTGCAAGAGTCTACCAACAGATATCCACTGCCAGCCAATGGGCTACTCGACTTTCTGCTCACAAGATATTTCAAGACATTTGATTGTTAAATCTAGCTGGTGGTCTGTCCTCAGATGTCCATCGATTGTCCGTGGTCCATCTACTCCACGCTACTCGCCCTCACTTTCTACATCCCTTTCAAGACCAAACACTCGCTGCTTTCTGCTGGTAACAGGTCAGCTGCCCTTTTTGTTTTCTATAAAATCATTCATGCCTAACCTGCTTCAAAAGAGTGGAGCCTTTTTCTGTTTTTGAACCATCAAGGTTCATTCCATTTGTTCACAATATGAATCCCCCAACCCAGTCATAGACACTTCTGATGTGCAACATTTGACCTGACCCCACAGGAAGTACATCCAGGTGTGTGTGCAGAATGTGTCAGACGTGAACTTCACGCTGGCAGAGTTGAAGCTGACAGGGAAGCAACATGCATCACTGGAGCTGCAGTCCCTCAACACTAAAAAACAACAGGTGAGGAGAAGACAACTAAACACGTCTGTGACCACAGGATGGATTAGTAGCCTGCTTCCACTGTTTGAAACAACGGTGCACTCTTTTTTTACAGTACATTTATGATGCTAATTATGCCGGGGAGGTGGTTCAGACATCTGGCCAGGATGCCTGAACCAGGTCACTGTTTTGTTCCTTCACATTAGTGTGGACACTAAATTCACAGTTAGCTGTGGTTTGTTTTGTGTGTGTGTGTGTGTGTGTGTGTGTGTGTGTGTGTGTGTGTGTGTGTGTGTGTGTGTGTGCGCGTGTGTGTGTGTGTGCGTGTGTGCGTGTAGCTCCTGTGCAGTAAGCACAGCATGTTCTGCTTGTGGGAGGTGAGGTGGAAGGAAAACCTGCCCTCCTGCCTCCAATGCGGGTTCTCTGCTGACTTCTCTCCTCTCAACCAAGACATCTCTGCTTTCAAACCCTTCCACTACCAGTTCCAGCTCGAGAGAGTCACTGTAAGTCCACTCGAACTTTTAAGTCCTTCCTTTTGTCTTCAGGAGTTTGATAGATTAAGCTGTAATTGTGTTGTTGGCAGCACAAATATTAAAAGCCATATAGAGCCTGTCTTTAGCAAGGGAATGCTCTGAAACTCGTTTATGTCATGTAATGTCTTGTACTCTTTTGTGATCTCCCTGGGAGACTTTCCCATCATGAATAACCTCTGTGTGACACTGTCAGACATTGTACAGTGTGGAAGCTGAGATCCTGCCTCCTGCTGGCGAGCAGCACTGTCGCTCGGGTTTACTGTGCGGGCTGGAGGTGTGTATAACACGGCTGACCGAACCTGCAGAGGGAGAGATGGCAGAAGAGAGCAAGACTGACAACGATGGCCTCAAAACCACCAAACTAATGTATGAAGGTATGTCCAGGATGCCAGAATTCCCTCATCTGGATTATATGAAAGGAGAATTTGAATGAGGGAATGAGGATTAGATTTCTGCATATCAAAAAAGTGGAATATATAATAGAAATTGAACATTCAATATATTCTACTCATAATGCATAAACTGAAAAGGTTTCAAGCATTTTACTGGTTAAATTTTGATAGTTATGGCCTACAGAAAAGAAATCACAGAATATTACATTTCACTATGACTGCACAATCCAAAAATTTCAAAATTAAAAAAAAAAAAAAAAAAATTAAATGAGGAAATCATCCAATCAGAGTGCAGAACATGTTACCTGACACTCCCATCACAAACATTAGCAAACAGGGTAAAAAAAAAACAAAAAAACTGTGAAATGTTGTTTCTGTGAATAGCAATAGTAATGTTATGCACCTGTGCTGAAGACAGAGGACACCTCCAACATCCGTGTTCTTATCATTCAAGTCTTGGAGGTGTCTCCACTGTTGGAAAGCCTTGCCCCCGTTTGCACTTTCCTGGTAGAAAACTACCTTAAATTCCTCTTCTCACCTCCTCTTTGGCCATATTTGAGGGCGCACTGACACTATGTCATCCATACCGTGCCCAAGCACATTTGAGCCACACAAGTCTGACCGCTCTGAGTTATTCTGTTTTGGGCCGAGCTCTCTGTAAACAAGGATCGTGCTTTGGCATGGTACGAAACTACTGGGCCAAATGTGAGTGCACCCTGAGCCATCTTTCCTCCCTCACGGTGCAATTATTTACTACTCTTCTTTTCTCCTCTTTTCTCCCGCCCCCTCTTCTTCTTCTACAAGGGCAAACACCACATGTTGCAGATTGGCTGTAATTTGGCTCGGTCCAAACCTCAAAGAGCCAAATAATGAGTCAAAACAATGTAAAGTTCATGCTGTGTGGATTCATTCTCATCATCACTTTTGTTTAGCAACTACTTTAGTAAATTACCTGGAACCAAATAGAAAAGTCAACCATTTCTCGAGTCCTTTGTTCTCATTTCAGCCTATCATTATGTCTTCCATTTAGTAGATTAGGTCATCAACAAAATGAAAGAAATAATTGATATGCTAATCATTGAAGAAAATGAGTTGCAGGTTGCTGAAAGGAAAAAAATTACTTTGTTTTACTTTTTAGACTTGTATTCACGGACTGTGTGTGTGTGTGTGTGTCCACAGTGGCTGACAGCAGCAGTAACTGGGCAGTGTGTGGGAAGAGTTCAGGGTTGGTTTCGATGCCCATGGCAGCCAGCGCCACCCACAAGGTGCAGATCGAGGTGATGCCCCTGTTTGCAGGACACCTGCCATACCCCAAGATCAAAGTGCTGAAGTACCTGCCTCACACAGCTGCAGTGGCCATCCAGCCAGACCCTGGTAGGCCCCCTCGCCCCTCCACACAGCTTTAACCTTAGTACAAGTTGCAGTTTCTTGTTTGCTTTCTACTCACTAAAAAAAAAAAAATGGCTAAAAATACCTTAGCTGAAATTTGGAGGAATACTGCCCAAGGAATCTTGGAATATAGCAATTTCTACAAAATTTCCCGTTGTCTCCTTGACCTTATTTTGGTATTAAATCTTAACACCGTGCTTTTTTGGTGTAAGTTAGAAAAAAGTTTTGAAAACATAAACATAATGTCCTTGGGGCACAGAAAACCACAGCAGGAAATTGTTTCCTCTTTCAGATTGGGTATTTGTTGTCTGATTGCTCGACTCTTCATCAGTAGAACATCATTTGAACAAAAAAAGAATGATTGATCGACAAACGAACAGAATTTCAAAACTATTTCCCAAAACAATGAGACTTCGGCTTTTGCTTCCTCAGACAGCTGCGTGGAGAACGACAGCCTGTCCCTCCTGGACAAGGCGCTGGATGAGCAGGCGGAGACGGCAAGCATCCGCAGCCGGGGCAGCGTGCACTCGGTGGGCAGCGTTGACCAGCAGCAGAAGGGCGTGGCCGTGCCGCGCCTGGAGCCGTTCAGCCCCGGACAGGTTTTCAACCACAGCCACACGCGGCAGGTCCTGGTGCTGCCCGCCACCGACGACCATATCATCGAGGTCAACGCTACATGACCCCCGTCCCCGTGTAAAACTGAACTCGGGCCCTGGACGAACTCTGCCGAGCCTTTGCTCCGAGACAAACGGGGTCCATGAGTCCATGTCGAAGACTGCTGTAGGTTTTGCCGGTATGGAATCACCCCTAAGCATGAAACCTTCCCATCACTGGAAACATTACGGACAAGACAGTGACGAGCCAACGGCATCTGCTGATTCAAGTTGAATGAAGATTTTTCTTTGCCATACTTTGTACATAACTCATTGGATGGATTTATAGTAATAATAAATATATAGATATATATATGGACTAATCAATCGGACTGGCGCCTGTCGTCCTCCTTTTGGACAGAAGAATTTACAGTCCTGATTGTCCCATGATGCACCAAAGCTCAAGATGTGTATACGCCTTGATCGTCTACTCAAGTACTGTACCTTTGGCTGAGTGTGTGCTGCTCCTGTGCCTCTCAAACAGTCATCAGCTTTATAGTGTAGACTTTTGCCTTGATGGTTTTTCTTTGAATTTGCTGAAATAAGCTACAGTTTTCTTCATAAATCTAGAAGCAGACAGGCTCACAAACTTCCTTACAGGCACTACAATACAATAAATACTCCCTGCGGCGTGTGTTGAAGTAGATTAACTCCAAACAATGTAATATAAAAAAGGAAGTGATTTTAAGACAGTGGCTGATGGGTGAGGTGGAATGGTAATGCCGTGAGAGGGAATGCTGAGGTCTGCACTTGGCAACTTATCACTAAACTTTGTAAAAGTCGGGGCAAAATTAAAGCAGGAATTTGTTGCACTATAATTGCATAATTTGACACCGTGACTTTGTTGGAAGGAAAAAATATTTTGCCATTTTATTCCTTTGTCTCCCCTTTTCTCTTAATGAGTACCAAGCTCCTCATTTGTGGCTTGTTTGGTTTGTCATAAATGAACATGCATCTCAAAACTAGGTTAGAATTTGACCTTTTTTTTATGCTATTGTTATCAGCAGGGTGAAATGATTGGTGTCTATTGAAATAGCTCTCATTTTTTTTTTTGTCCCAAAATGTTTGCCAAGTCAGCACTTAGACAGCTGAAACATTCTCATGTGAAAACAGCTCCAATTTCATAAAACTCAAGCAAAACTTTAAAAGTGCTTGTTAGAAGATTAACAAAATACTAGTTGATTGCCCTCCTCACTGACTAATAAAGTTTTGAGGCTGCAGTTTTGTTCCTTGACAAAAAGGCAATAAACTTTTATGATAAATTCTTGAAACATTCTTATAAAAAATAAAATTGAGCATCTTAAAAATGTTGCGCCCCCTAGAGGTGTTAAATGACAACGAAAATGTACATTACAAGCAGTATATTCTGTCCGTTTTACTACAAGTTTATATAATTTTCACACCTGGTGATTGTGGGTGTATCTTCCAAAAAAAAAATACAGCAATTCTAGTTCTCGTCTGTTTTTATCTTCTCAAACATCGGCACAAGTGTCTCAAATACAGAGACGACATGAGAGGCTCAGTCTAGCGGCGTGTGTGCGGTCTATCCGTCAGCTGTAGTGTGTGTTTGTGTGCGTGTTTGAACAGGTGAGACTTTAAAGAGCCAGTGCACATTATAGTCTATGTATCGTCTTAGCTGTCGGTGGATTGTTCTCTACAGTGCGTGTATATTTATTCTGTGTGTATGAGACGGGTACGCGTCCATGTCTGAGCTATGCACACGTGCTGTTAGGTTTTGGATAGATGAATGAGATAAGTCATTAATGAATTTATTACTTTCCTCACCCGTGACACACACAGTGTAACTCCAGCCTCCTGCTCCTGTTTGGAACTGTACATACTGATCTGTAAATAGTGATTCAAATCCAAATCATCTTTGATTGCCAACTATATTAAAAAAAGAAATCATTGGAACCAACTGGGTGTGTGTGGTGTAAGCTGGAGGGTCTCCTCCTCGTCTGGTTTCAGGTTAGCCACCTGATTTTGGGCCTGGCTGCAGGGTTTTGCTCCCACAATATGTTGGGCGATCCGGCCTGGCTCACATTTGGACCGAAAGGTGTTAGATGGGGGCGATTTCAGAGCTCGGTGCAGACTTGACTGTGCTGCGTTACACCAATTTGGATATTCTGGAATATTTTAAGATGCTCAGATCATGAGTTTATTTGGCCATACGGTGCACCAAATTTTTCACAAACCTTAAGAGGTATTCCTGAAAGTCGACTGAATATGAAGCTCTCTTATTTAGAAACAATTCACGACTTCAACATAATATGTCTGGCTGCAAATTTTGGCATTGTGTGCAGGTGTGGTGAATCAGTCCCTGCCAGCTCACAGATCAGGTTCCCCACATGAACGACACTATCTGAAACCCTGGCTGATACAGTAAAGCTTCAACAGATATCCACGAGCCATAAAAATGTTCCCAAAGTGTACTCCAGATGGCGCAATAACCTCACTGCTGGAGCAGACCTGTCAGGAAAACACTGCACACCTCACTCAGGCACCCAGATGGAGAAACACTGACTCCATATCAGCCTGAAATGCTGCTCTCTTCTCTTTCATTTTTTTGGGGTCATTTTTGTATTTACAGGTGTCCCCATATGTCATTATTGTCTTATCTAGTAAAGTCATTAGATTTTCTTTATATTGTACACAAAATGGCTAATTTAAATTATTACAGTTGTCCCCCTGACATGGGAGAGTGCACTGCAATCCTGCTTCTCTGTCTGTAACACAAATGTTACTGCACCTTTCAACTTGGAGAACTTTACACAACGAAGGTCTGGTTTTGTGTTTTAGTTTCAGGAACTCTTCATCATTGGGAGCTCACGCACTTTTTGTTGTTTTTAAAAATAGTCAAAGCACAAAAGTATGAGCTACCGTCCCCACCAAACTGTGACATGTGATTCTTATGGTTGTGATTGAACTAAACGTCACACTAGATGGTTTAGTTTAAATAAAACATGAAAATGGGTGCAATTATTGCAATTTTTTTGGGTTGTAATAAACTGACATCTTTTAAACAATGTCACTCCTTACTTACTTAGTATTGCAGTGTTGTGAAATGAAAGTGGACGAGGGTCCTTGTTTCATAATCTGAGTATCTTTCCAACTTTGTCAGAGCTGCTCAACAACTGCAATCAAACTCCCTGCAGAGATTTAAGACTCAAACTGATTCCATGGACAGAATGTAATGGCATTTCAAAAGAACACATGTTGATGTTATTCTGTGAGTGAATCAGACTCATCAGACCAAAATACACCTTTTAAACAGCTTAACTCAACATTGTCACCTTTGTTGATTCCTGACCTGAGGCCTGACCTGAGATCAGCCTCCCTCCTCCCGGCCTCTTAACACCTTATCTGTCTGGCTGCTGCTTATTAGCATAAGCACGCAGCCGCGCGCCGGGAGGTGCCAGAGATTAAAACAAGCGCCCCTCGCTTTGCGCCAGGAGCCTCACAGGTGAGCGACGACCCGCGCCGAGTTCGAGCCGAACATGAGGCCGACGCCGACTCGTCTGCTGCTGGCGGCCTGTTTCCTCCACGTGTGCGGCCTGTCGAACGTGGAGGAGCTGAAGAGCCAGGAGCGACTCTTCCTCAGCTCCCTGGGTCTGTCCGGCCGGCCGCGGCCCGCGGGGAGCGGCCAGGCCCGGCGCCGCGTGCCCTCCGCGCTCTGGAGGATGTTCCGGGGGTCAGAGAACGTCCAGGTCCCGGAGAGCGACCCCTGCACGGTGGCAGAGTACGGGGTCCGCGGCAACATCATCCGCTATGTGCAGGACCAGGGTAGGCAAAGAGATGTCATGTGCACTGCTTGTATTCAGGAAGTATTCATATGGGTGACTTTTCATTTTTCATCATGATACTTTTTACAACCCTGCATGTCAGTGTCTGATTTGCCTAAATATAGCAAATATCAAAAGTCATGAACCCTGACCCCTTTTTCCTGGTGTAAAAACTTTTTTTTTTTTGTAAATTTGCAAACTTCAAGTAGGCTACAAAAATACCCAGACAAGACAGGAGAAATGGGTCTTTTTAAAAAAAAAAAAAAAAAAAGACATTAAAAGTACAACTACATAAGAAATACAGTCAGATAGAAACCAAATAAAAACAGCAGGCTAAAGACCGACACAAACACAGATGACTTCGAATGTCTGACCGGATTCCAAAACATCAAGGAAACGTCTTAAGATGTGATTTAGGGAGTTGTTTCAACGTTTGGTGGAAGCCACAGCAAAGGAGCTGCAACCTGAGCTCTGGGACCACTTTGTCTCTGGTCAGAGGACCTCGGTGATCTGACAGGATCAGACAGGACGGTGCTTTAGTGACTTTTAAAGAAACGGTTAGCAAAATCTTAGTCCTCAACCAGACAGGAGGCCAGTGTTCAGTATGGATGTGAGGACTGCTGACAAACCAGGGAAATGTTATTGCACAGGCGGAAGAGACAGTTTAAGTTAATTGTAGTAACACATTTCAATGAAATGTCATAATTCTCATGTTCGGTCAATAACATTCATTGATGTTTAACTCCTGTAGCACAAATAGCACTTTTTTCCATTATTGCTTCAATAATCATGATCGTGGCCCTATAATGGGCTAATTTTAATATGTGTTGAGGTTCTGAACCGTCATTAAAAACCAGCACTTAGCATAAAAGTGTAATTTAGTAACATGGCACCGCTGTCCAAACCCATTTTTGACAATTTTTTAATTTTTTTAAATAGCTAATGAAAGCTTTCGACCGCTTATTATTCTAAGGTGTTTACTCTGAAGCGTACAACAAAGGTCCCGCATTGAAACTCAGTGTGGTGCTACACAATGCAACCAGCCGCAGTGTTCATCGGTTTGAGAGAAGCAATTGGTCATTAAATTACTGCTCTCCGTGATTTAGGCTCATCAGGAATCCAACCATTCACTTGAGTAACAGCCCCTTTGCTCGTCTCCCTGCTGATGTTTTGCAGGCCGGCTGGTGTCGGGCTGGAGCAGCAGCTGTCAGGCCTGCCTGGAGAGGCAGCTTTTTTTTAACATGTCCGTGCTGCAGCCTGTGGAGCTGCTGTCTCTGGCTCAGCTGGAGATCACGTTCCACTGGCAGCCCCTCAGAGCTGCAGAGCTCCTGCAGGGGCCTCAGGCCCTCAGCGTGTCCTTGTATAAGGTGATTCGAGCCACGCTGAGAGGCGCCAATCCCCAGGCCAACCGCAGGCTCCTGCTGTCCCAGTCGGTGCGGCTGCAGCCGGAGCCCACCTCCGTCACCATGGACCTCACCTCGCTGGCAGAGAGCTGGCGCAAACCCGGACGCAACTACGGTCTGGTTTTAGAGCTGCTGCCTCTCAGCGCGGACCCGGACGAGCTCCTTCCCTTTCGCCCCGGCAACTCCCTCCCGCTGGAACCGGCCTTCAACCTGCCGCTGGTCCAGGCCTCGCTGGTGGCCGTGTCCCTCGACCCGCACCAGTGCCGCTCCAGACAGAGAAGGAGCGCCGTCCACCTCCCCGTGACGCCCAGCAACGTGTGCAAGGCACGCCGCCTCTACATCGACTTCAAAGACGTGGGCTGGCAGGACTGGATCATCGCTCCTCAGGGCTACATGGCCAACTACTGCCACGGCGAGTGCCCGTTCCCGCTCAGCGAGAGTCTGAACGGCACCAACCACGCCATCCTGCAGACGCTGGTGCACTCCCTGGACCCGCACGGCACGCCGCAACCCTGCTGCGTCCCCATCCGCCTCTCCCCGATCTCCATGCTCTACTACGACAACAACGACAACGTGGTGCTCCGGCATTACCAGGACATGGTGGTGGATGAGTGCGGGTGCCGATGAAGCCGGAAGACATTTCTCATTCGATTCTTTGACAGTCAACTATCCACCGATTCCTTTTACTCCTCGGTCAAAGGAGCTTCCATGTCTGAACGTTAAGTAATGCCGTTTGATAGTTTGACAGCTTTTAGAAATGTTGCTTTGCAGTCAGGGATTTTAAAGAAGTTAACGTTTTTGTCCAAAATATGAAGGCTAAAGTTAATAAAAATTACAATAAAGCGTCACTGGAGGTCTGAATTCTTTAGGCATTAAGTTTAGAGGATCCAAACTCTAGAACAGGGGCCCTCTGCTGTGGAGTTAAGTACAGTAACGCTGCTAGAATAAGGGATTAGCTTAAAATAAAAGGCTCTGGAACCATCGAGATGGAAATTAAATAAATTTAAATGAGTTTAAGACAGTGGCGCTGGCTGAGAGTCCCTCACAGACATCTTGTGGCCATCAGAGATAAGATTGAATCCTGCAGGGACCCCTGCAGAAGAGAGACGTGATGTATTGCAGGGGTTACATGTTCAGACACCAGACCGCAAATACAAGCGTTAGTCGGGATAGCAAATAATTCTTGAGCCTTGTGAATTCCTTGGTTATTTAGTGTACCTTCTGGTGTATGAAATGTCAGAAAATGGTGCGAGTCCCACGCTTCAAGAAGCCAAAATTTAGTAGGAAACAAGAAAAATCAGCAAATGTGGCACATTTTGTCCCATTTGTACTCCCGTTATTGTAATTATAGATTGGAGACAGTATGTCAGCACACTTTTTTTGCCATTACTGGGGAGTTTTGGGAGGATAACAGCCACTGCTTATTGTGTATTTTGGTCTGTACCGATCGAAACCCAGATAACCGGACCTGTGTTTCGTGTTTCCCGGCGGTGTAAAAGGTTTCACTGACAGAGACCAGCCACTCTTTTATCTACTGAAGGAGAAATTAACTCTCTTATCTCACCTTCCTGCCTGATAACACCCCCGCCACCTCCATCACTGAGCCAGACGGACCACCCGGGTTGCCATGGTGACGGCTGGTCGCCACGGCAACGCCGGAGCGGCTGACAGGTTGTAGCAATTAGAGTTTGGGGAGTGGAGGCAGAGAGAGAGAGAGAGAGAGAGAGACTGGGGAATCCCAGAATGTTCCCCAGAAACATCCCCAGTGGTTTCATGGTTTACTGAAAACAGGTTTTCTAAGGTCGTCTTTAGAAGTTCACTGCCATTCCTGATCAGATCATAAAACATTTTAAAACTTTACTAAACACTGTTCACACGCTGTCTGCATGTACTGCATAAACTCTTAAACATAATTTTAGATACTTGAGTAGAAGTTCTGCTTCGAATAACGGTCACATTCAGAAAACGGTATTTTTAGAGTTTAATAGGTTCACATTACAGATGTGTAAGGGATCAAAACCTTTGAAAATATTTGTGTTGAATACCAAAAACATTGACAAACCTTCCAGCAAACCTGACGCTGACACCGGGTCGTCATTCACAAACAGTGAGTACGGACAAATATGTGCTAAACCATGAGTATGAACTGTTGACGCACAAATCTGGGATTCTGAATCTTTGTACTGCGAACAAAGACCATGCCTATGTACAAATGATGAAGGCCTGGCTTCCTCAGCATATGTCAAATAAAAGGCTTTAATAGACAACTTTAAATTCACTCATGAGTTGACCAAATATATTAAATACCTTTATTATCATTTGACATAATTAGCCCCACCAGCAAAGTTGGAGGAGGTTATGTTTTTTCCCTGTGTTGGTTGGTTTGTTGGTAAAATTACACACAAGCAACCTGACTGATTTTTGTGAAATTTTCATCGAAGGTGAGTCTTGGATCAACCTACAGCTGATTAGATTTTGGTGGCCAAAGTCAAAGGTCAGGGTCACTCAAAGCACCCAAAGGACGTGACTCCAGAAAGAATTGAAATAGAGAGGTCAAACTGGTGTCATTGTAGCTGACAGCACTGGCTACAGGTTAACTTTTGAGCTTTCAACGTCAAAGGTCAAGGTCAAACACATTTTTTAGACATATCTCCAGAAGGAATTGACAAAGAGAGGTCTAACTGGTGTCATTTTGTAACTAATCCCATAGCATCACATAGCACTGACAGGAGAGAGATTTAAAGGGTAATCGGGATTGCAGAGACTAGCCCAAAGACACCCCACATCACCCATAATGCAACTGACTATGACTAGTAAACTGACCTTCATGTGTGAAATTGAAGTGACACCTTGCCTGTGGTCCTGATATTTTGCAGGTGAACAGAAATTAAGGTTAAACGCATTTAAAATATTTTATGTGCGCAGGTTGCATTTAGTTGTTGCTTCGACGGCATTTAAATTACGATATTTAAACACGCAGGATGGCGAGGCCCTACCTAACGACGAAATGAAGTCATGTACATGAGTTGTATTAAAACAACGTCGCTTGTTCACTCAAGTTAATTTGACAAATAACAAGATTGACACGTTATTGCATTTTTAATTTCAACCACAATAAAGAAACGATGCTGCTTTCCTAAAGTAGTGAAAGATTCCAGTTCTTTTTAATCCATTTGTGCTTATTATTCTCTAAGTTTTCTCAATCACTTTTTTCTTACAGCCTTCTGATGTACAACATGACTGGAACAGAAGATGAATGGGAGAGATGAGGGGGCAGCAGAGAGACAGACAGGCAGAGGAAGAAGCCTGGGGCTCTTCACCAGCACTTTGCTGTCAAAGACAAAGTCATTTCCACTTTGCCCTCTGGGGCTCACAACACACACTGTACAGTCAGACTCACAGATGTGTTTTTCTTCCTGTCTCCAAAGCGGAAACTCTGGCTTGCCCCCACCTCCTCCTCCCAAATGAGTCAGATAACTTTAAGATAACTTAAATTATCAATAAGCATTAGCTCGGTTGGTGCTGCCCGGGGACACCTCCAGGTTCTTACCACACGCCGACAACAGAGTGTAGAGTTTCACCTTCTGTTGCAGGGCCTGCTCCATAGTTTGTTAGAACTGAGGCGTGGACCTCAAATATGTTAAAAACCGTTGATTGAACCGATCACGATGTATCATGCACTGGCTCTCTTTCTTCCTTGCTTCTTTTGCCGAGTGGAAAAAAATAAGATAATTAGTTCCAGTTGGAATGACGCCTGCAGAGCCACAGAATCAGCCTTCCTGACTCAATATGGCCTCCTTCTGTCTGTATTTCTCTCCCTGGTCCCTCTATTCTTCTTTGTTTTCTCTTTAGCACTTGCAAGGGAGTAGAATGGAACGATTTTTCATTTTAGAACAGAACAGTTTATACATCTGTGTTTGGGGAAGGTCTGACTTTGACTGGCCTGCGCAGAGCTCAGTGCTCAACCTCATCCTGGACCATCGGAACTGTGAGCCCATCACCCAACTACACCGCTGGACCTCACTCCTGCTCCCGCGGCTGAGCGGGAGCAAATCCCTGCAGCAGAAGGTTGGAGACTGTTCAAGCTGCAGAAAAATGGTCCTGGTTTTACGAATAGGTTCACTAATGATACCGAATAAGGCTACGATATTAAACTGTTCCTCTTCTCCGTCTGGTTGCCGTTGATGATGTTGGAGACGAACCGTTTTAATGTTTGACCTCTGCTTATTTCTTATTACACAGTGCAGCGCTCTCAAGAGTACAGCAGTTTTGCAACCAGCGTGTGCTTGGATACAGTACAGCCAGGAAACAGGATCTATGAAATTATTTTGTTTGTGTCTTTAAAAATGGTTTTTATAGGAGCATGTAATTTAATAACACACTGATAAAAGGGAAGGAAAGCAGAAAATGAAGGTGGAAAGTAGCCTCATGACTAATTATATATATATTTTTATTGAACTACATTCAGCTTCGCATTTAATTCACAGATAAAGATTTAGAAAATGAAAATAGTGAAGCGAATGAGTCCAGAAAATTTCTTACTTGATTCTGAAATACGGGAGTGGCAGTCAGATTCTAGTCCAACCATGTATTGCAAAATAATTTAATGGTCTGAGGGGAACAGTCCCTCGGTACGCTTTAAAAAATGAAGGACTGAGCAGAGTCACTTTTCCTTCAAGTCATGATCTGAATGCTGAGAAGAGATGTTCTTCCACCAACCAGCAGGGGGCACTGTGACTTCAGGTTACTGTAGAGCTGACTGCCTACTGCAGAAGTGTGTGTGTGTGGGTGTGTAGACTCAGCTTGAGATGGCCGGTTAGCAGTGGGTTGGGGCTGAGCAGAACACTGCAGAGCCCGTCAGTAGAGAGAGAGAGAGAGAGAGAGAGGGCTGGTTGTGGATGGAAGTGTTTACTTGCACGCCTGCGTGCGTGTATGAGTGTGAGTGTGCAAGGCTCAATGTCGAGTTTTTTAACATTTCATAGTTGTTTTAAGAGTTATGGTTTCGATGAAGCACAATCATACTTTACATTGATCCCAGAAATGAGAACATAAGCAAACTGCCATCTGTCCCACTCTCTGACTGACAGGTCACATACACACACTAAACATCAAGAATAATGTTTAGTGCTGTCGGATGGAGATTTTCATGAGTAGATATAATTGTTCCAGTTGTCATGGGAATACATATATTTAGAAAATATATTTTTATATTTATATTTTCCATTTAAAATACCTGTAAGAACTCATAAAAGTGTTAAAGCAATGAAAATTTGAGCATCAACCACTTTGGGAAAACTTGCAAAACTCCGTCTACAGATGAAGGGTCACTGAATGGACGTTGCGGTAGGGTATTATATCTTGGGTATTATTCATTGTTTGTTGGCTGAAATCCATTCTGCAACATCTTGGGGGATGCCAGCTGGAGGTTTGGTTGTCTGAACTCATAATCTTCCTGCTGTTTCCCACCAGAAGCAGCACATAAACTATAACCTCTGTGTTTGTCTGTCACACACATGTTAACCTCAGATAAACTGTAATTTTTAAAACAGAGGACTGAGAATTTGAAATCTCTCGTCACGTCCACTGGAATTACAGCTGACAACAGCTTCAAGCATCGGCTGTGGTGGAGAGTAAACACTTACTTATAGTTGCTGCTGTTAAACAAGCAGAATTCTGATTCATGCTTGTACTTTACTTATTTTTTTGCATATTTTCAGCTTGTGATATATCTATTGAGACTCTGTTTTTGTCTCTTATGAAAGACAAAAGTTGCATGTATAATTTTGAAATGAAATTTTGAAATCTTATTTTATTTAATTGTGATTTCGTGTCTTGTAACAATGACCTGTTGACTGTCGAACTGATGCTCACTGAGGGGAGAACAGTGACTAGCTGCCTCCCCCTGCTTCCAGTCTTAATGCTAAGCTAGGCTAAACACGTCGCGACTGCAGCGCCGACCTGTTCACACACGGACACCAGACTGACACCCGTCCGACCGTCTCACCGGTGAAGAAAAAAGGCAACTAATCGCTGACGGTCTGAGCTGAGTCACGTTCACACGACACGTTTTGACAGTGAAGGTCATGTGAGCGATGGAGATGATGACAGTTGGGCACGTACTCCCCCTCAGACTTGTCGTTCCACTGACCTCCATAGTGGGTTCAGTAACACGACCAGCACTCTGACTAATGTTCCGTAACCACACACATACACACACACACACACACACACACACACACACACACACTTCTCGGCTCCCGTATGTGTCTGATCCTTTTACGGCCTGTGTCACGCACAATCTGCCGCCTAATCAATGATAATGGCATCAGAGCGAATCCTGCCCGGTGACACCGGCGTCTGCGTCATTAACATGCAAACCAACACCTCACGGTCGCACACACACACACACATACACACACAACATGTTTGCATGACGGAACATGTACGCACATTAAACAGCAAGCTAAGTCTGATTACATCACGCTGTCAAATGAGCCAAAATGGCGGTTGGAGAATTTAGTTTAGTGGGGGTTTATTTATGTTATTATTTTCTAACTTAATTTCTAGAAACAATTCATGAGGTGACTCCAAAGTTTTGTTCTGACTTTGGTTCTGTCTCATCACTCTCATCTTCCTCTGTATCCTGCACACCAATTGGCAGCGGCCAGCAAAATTAGCTGACAAAAGTAGCTGCCAGCTGTTGGAAGAAGGGCCACATTTACTTGCTAAAGAAGCAGCGTAATCCACAGACAACAAACAAGCAGACTGTCAATCATGCCTTTTTACTCATTGAGCAGATTTCCTCTTTCTTTAGCTCCATCGCGTCGTTCTCCTCTTCACCCAATCACCAATCGACACACGCTTTCCTGCAGCCAATCAGCCGTATGCCGCCAACTTTTAAATGTCCTCTCTGTCTCTGCTGTCTCTCAGCTGTCGTTACTGAACCGACACAGTCTGGCGTCTCCTGTCAAACCTTCATTAGATTAAGAGATTTCATCCCAGACGTCCATCTCCATTCCTCATCACCAGCACCAGTGGGCGAGTCTCCGATTGGCTGCATTCACCTAATTCACCAGCTTGGTCCCACGGTGATTTACTTCCTGCCGGCGTCTCAAAGACTGTGTTGTTACGCTCACAATAAACAAACCTCATCTTCACTCTCCCTCTCTTCTTTCATGTAGCCTCTTCTAATAACTCCCCTGATAACCAAACCTAGTTTTGAATTCAAGATTGAATAATGTACCTGCAAATTAGTGACTCCAATTTTGATTCAGAAAAGAAGTAGAATTTGTAATTCAACGTAGGATTATGTTCCGTATTTAATGTTATGAGTATAATTGCATGTAGGTATGTGTTAGAAACCCGGGGAGGGGTTACATATGGCTCTATCTGAGTATAAACAGCATGATTAGCTACGATAATATGAAAATTGCTTTTTTTGAGCTTTGAGTGGTTGTAAAAGCTGTACTTCACTCGAGTATCTCCATTTTCTGCTTCTTTAATCTTGCACTTCATCTCATTTTGGAGCCACATATTGAATTCCGGGGCGGCACAGTGGTGCAGTGGTTAGCACTGTCGCCTCGCAGCAAGGAGGTGCTGGGTTGGATTCTGGGTCAGGATGTTTCTGTGTGGAGTTTACATGTTCTCCCTGTGTCTGCGTGGGTTTTCTCCGGGTACTCCGGCTTCCTCCCACATTCCAAAAACAATGCAAAACTGGGGGTAGGTTAATTGGTCACTCTAAATTGCCCGTAGGTGTGAATGTGAGTGTGGATGGTTGTTTGTCTCTATATGTCAGCCCTGCGATGAACTGGCGACTCATCCAGGGTGTACCCCGCCTTCGCCCCAAGATGCTGAGATAAGCTCCTGCGACCCCCAACGGGATAAGCGGTAGAAAATGAATGAATGAATATTGAACTCGAGTGCATTCATTTAATAAGTTTAGATGGTCGTTATTTTGCAGACTACATGCTGCATCAGACCCAAAGTACTGCATCTTTCTGTAAAATAGTACAGTGCTTGTTCTGGATGTGAAGGAGAGGGGGGGTCGTTTGGGTCCAGGTTCCTTCTCTTTATGTTTTGGCGGCGTTTAATGCAGACTGAACAGAAGACAAAATCAGGTGAAAATAAGACAATACACACAAAAAAATCCTCTACCCTGTAAAAATCCTCAAAACCAATTCCTGGATGCAGCCAATGAGCCGGATCACTACCAAAATGTAACTAAATGTTCTCAAGTTCTCTCCGACCTCTCCTAAATTTCATCCAAATGCATCAGTAACTATTTAAGTTACAAATAAATAAATAAAAACAAGCAAAATTAGCTTGTATGCAGCTGTCTTGCGATCAGCTAAAGGATTCATAGGATGGTGCATTTCTGTCCAGCTGACTGTCTGTCCATGGATTGAACCAAAAATCTTCAGCCTTTCTTCACATTGACGTCACACTTGGCAGCTGTGGAGCTGCTGACCTGAGGTTGGACTTTAACCACAGTCAATTCAGCTTCAGTATATGAGTGCAGAATGAGCCGTATCGGAACGTTTTACAGGCAGAGAAAAACTCGTATGGCACATATGACGTATGACAGTAACATAGAAAATTGTCTTTCAGCGATCTCCTTGTTCCTCAGTGAGAGTTGCTCCCAGCAGCTTTGTGAATGGCTCTTAGGAAGAAAAACTCTCAGCTCAGAACTTTATGGTGTAATTCAGGGCACCATGTGGTCAAATAAGATACTCTGCGAATGTGGCCTCTGGATGTCAGCAGCCAGTGGTGACAGCAGGCTGCACCGACACACACTGTGGTCAGAGGCTGCACATTAGCCCAGAACCCACAGCCTGCATCTGTGCACGCATGTCCAGGAGTGTGCTCGTGCTCGGAGTTGCAGCATTTAACCCCAAAGCATACGGCCGAGTTCCGGCCTCATGCTGATAAAGTTCAACACGTTTCCTTAAATTAACCGTAAATATGATTTTAATGAGACGGTGTCAGAGAGGCAGACACACTGGACCCTTAAGACTGCTGGCCTGCCCCAGGTTAATGAATGTTTCTTAAAGAATGTTTTTGTTAAGTAAGACGACTGCATGACGAGGAACGTAAAGCCTGTCTCGACCTACATTTAAATAATTACCCGAGAGTGAACCGTCTCAGTTGATCCCCTCTTTCTTTTTTATATTTGAGTTATTGAATGATGTAGTGTGGTTCTCTGAACATTCCGTCAACAAAAGAGCAGCAGCAGTGGCAAAATTTAGCTCGGCATAGGCAGCAGGCTGCCGGGTAGCTGCCAGGTGTCTGTGGTGTGTAGCTGTAGCATATGGACCCCAGTAGAGGGCAGCAAACACACAATGACATTAGAATATACAGTATATACTGTATATATATATTTAGTTTTTTTTTCTAGTACCACACTACAACTCATATTGAGGAGCAGATAACTGCTATTTATTTTGTTCATCACCATCCATTTCGATAAGTGATCAAAGGTAAAGGTCGGGCATTCTCACCTTTTTTTTGATCTGTGTTTTGCAACATCGTTTTCACAACACGGTCACATGAACGCTTTTTTTCTATTTCAAAAGCAAAGGAAATGATTTTCTGTTTTTAGAAGGGCCATTTGCTTCTGTCTTCATAACCGCCTGGGTCCACAAATTAAATTAAAAGTTGGTGTTAACAAAGCGCCGTTGGTTTTGAAAGGTCTTCGACTCTATTCCGCTGTCACGCAGGCTTCAAAGAAAAGGCTCGGCTGATGAAACTCAGTGACACAACTTTGTTCTCTTCATGCAGAATAAAGTAAAACAATAAAAAAAAATACAGCTTTTTAACATCATTTCAGGTTTCTGTGGTTTTTGAACCGACCCCAGCAGCCAAAATCAGCGAGTTTGCGTTGAGTAATTACAGTGATCTGTCTACACAGTATTTTTTGATATATGTGCTGTATGACTTTTTTTCAACCATACGAATGTGATTGGAATGGCTGAAAACAGCATGGTTTCCATAGTTTAATATGCCAACTAAATGGGCTGACACGCAAAATCTCTGTCGACACATCAATTCTGGCACAGCAAAAAAATACATTCTACATATTTTGGACTCAAAGTGTCAAAAATCACACGTGTGCTGTGGACAGGATTAAAATCACTCATCAGCACACGCAATATTAAATGAGAACCTCCCCTGGAGAAATAAATCCTGTCTGAATGAGGCTTTGGGCTGTCTGAGGCTGAGGTGATGGAGGGGAGGTGCTGCCAGGAAACATTTCAGATCTTCAGCCACGGAGACAACAGATACGCACAGTAGACGGGAAGACTCATGCAGATCTGGTGGAGGTTGACCTATGTGTGTCCGTGAGTGTATATGAGTGTGTGTGTGTGTGTGTGTGTGTGTGTGTGTGTGCGTGTGTTTTTTCCCTGCTGGGACTCTTAAACCAGCATGAGTAAGCAACCAGTCGGATTTACAGCGTATTGATTAAATTAGCATTCGTTCCACAACCTGAATATTAACTCGCACAACACACATACACACACACACACACACACACACACACACACAGAAGGGAATAATTTCTCCACAGAGAAAATTGACTCTGCATGAAAAAAGAGTGTGTCACAAGGCTCGGGGAGCATCTGGTTTGTAGGCTGGTAGGAAACAGCAGCAGGCGATGATCACCTGTCCACTCCCTGAGGGAGAAAAAGAATGCTTTTTTTATTCCACGACCTTTTTATTTCTCCAGGGAATATTGATGGAGCAACGGTAGCCATCACAGTCGCCCCGATTGCAGCTGAGTGTCGGTGGACTCACCTGTGGTCAGACTCCGTTGGGCCAAATATTAGCCAGCTTTGGCCCAGATTTAGTTGTTGCACGCACGGGCTCATCCTGGCTAAGACACAGCCAGCATACACACAAAAGAAGTGGGTTCTGGCAGGTTGATGGTTGGCAGATGTGGGCCAGACTGGGCATTGTGGAGAGTTTATAGATCTGCCTTATCTCCCCTCTGTCCACTACAGTGCTCACACGTTGGGTGCCAGAGATCGAACACGACACGCGGGGATGGCTGCAGCCGGCATCTGATAGAGCAGAATAGAAGTGGAGACATCAGGGATTAGAGTTTGAAAGAGAGTAGACAGAAAGCAATATTAAAATAACTGCTGTGTTGTCCAGTGAAATGTTACCAGATGCTTTTATACTGGAAGCTATGGAAGAAGATTAGGGGCAGGCATAAGAAAAAACATTTAAATATGTATTTCAAGCAAAAAGTCGAAAGGTCAAGAAAACAAACTAAATGCTGAGAATAATGTTGAAGTACAATTCATTCAGTTGATGCAGTTATTATTCTCAACATTTCAGCTTTTCTTCCCCTCAGAATTTCTTTCTCTTCCATACAAAGCAGCAGAACACTCTCAGAAGAAAAAGAGTCTAAAAATGACATATGAATTTAAAATGTATGGTGGCCCATTGTTTTTGGCTTAACAGTGTAACAGAATTTTTACAAAATATCTCATTACTTTAATTATAAACATAAATCAAATAATGTGAGTTTGGTGGCCATATTTTGTCAGTGACGTGGGTTTGATTATTGTGACATGATAAGGTATATTCCCATACTAAAATTAGACAATTTAATTTTAGTTATTGCAATAATGGTAAAATGATATGATAAAACTAACAGACCTTTGTCCTGGACCCCCGGCTTGTTTCTTTCTGCATGGAGACTTTGCACCGTTACCAGGCCAGGTCGTGATTAACTCGGGTCTAGTGATGGCAGTGTCAGCCACCGGAATCGTGCCGGTATGTTTGGCCCAAGTCTGGGATGTCGCTCACCCCGAGTCTCAGCCGAGTTCGGCTCACTCAAAGGCGCTACCTTCATCTTTTTCTAATACTAGGATACACACAAATACAGGTAATGTGAGTGAAGACACGTGTGAAACAAGTAGCCTGGCCCGGTCTCTTGTGGACTTTTATTTCCTCCTTCCTCCACTCTTCGAGCTCTCCCGTGGAGGAAATGCGTACATCAACATAAATGATCCTCTCACCTCCCCAACAGATACGATTTTGTGTGCTTCATCCAAACCTGAACATGAGCAGCTATTTCTGAGACAGCTGAGAAAAAGAAATAATTACAAATGTCAGAAAATCCTTGAGACTCAGACAGGAGGTTGTTTAGTGGGCGACGCTCAGACGTAAAATGTCACCTCATACCTCTAATAGGCCTGAGGTGTAAAGAGTGATGTGCACACTCGATGGGCGCTCCATCACCGGTGCTCACACTCACACCACTGATTATCCACAGAAGACGCTTGGCTAAACTATCAAAACAATCTCATTAACATTCATGGAATACCTTTATATGCCGGCTTAGCAGGGAACTAATGATGTGCTCTAATGAGGCTTTGAGGATCATTTGCAAAACTCCCGTTTCCTTTCTCTTTGGTCCTTTTCCTGTTGACAATAAGCCTCCTGCATCTGACATCCTGCCGTCCACAATTTGAACATCATCTTTAACCACAGGTCTCCCAATCTGCCCTTTCTGATGAGTAACTGAGTCTCGCTCCAGCATGGGGCCGGGTTTATACGGCTTATTTTCCAAACACAGCTGCCTGCTGCTTGAAAATGAGCTTGATGAACCATAATGAGCTGAAAGACTCCAAAATTCTCTGTTAAGTTGAGGGGAACCGCAAGGTCGAACAGTAATTCTCTATTGGTCCCTCAGTCCATTGTTTATATAAAAGGAAGCATTGAAAATCATTGTTTATTTTACATTTTTGTAAAACACATACAACGGCCTAAACGCCTTCAGCCACTCTGTGAAACCGGCAAATAGTGCGACAATTTAAGAATGATGTTAGTCAATGTAAAATTGCAAACAATTTGGAGATTTTTATTGTCTGTTATACCATTAACAGATTCTGATCATCTGAAGAGATCTCTGTGCATAAGAGGCTTAAAACCAACGCTCAGAAAATAGACGTGACTCAGCAGTGGACATCTCTGCATGGGAACATTTCCAAACACCACAGTTCAGTTCAGAAGGAAGAATCCGTGCTGGTGTGCTGCTTTTTTTTTTTTGAAGCAACATATGCCGCCAATGGGACAAGCTGTCTTTTTCAGGAAAGGCCTTGTTTAACCACATTGTGCGCAGCAGCGTGGTTATAATCAAAGAATCTGGGTGCTAAACTGGCCTGCCTGCAGCCCTGACCTGTCACCCACTGGAAGTGTTGGCCGCTTTACGACACATTGAAGTAGGAGAAAGGAGACCTGAACTGTTGAACGGCTGAAATCCAACATGCGGCGAGGATGCCAAAACATCCACTTTTACAACAATTGGTCTCAGTTCCCACAAGCGTGCAGAGTGTTAAAAGACGAGGCGATGCAGCAGAGTGGTAAACGTGACCCTGTCCCAACATTTAGGACACAGTGTGTGTTGCCGGGATCAAATCTGAAACGACAACATTTGATATGCTGTCTTTGTGTTATTGTCCGTTAAATGTAAGTTTCAACGATTTGCAATTAATCACATTCTGTTTCTATTTACAATTTTTCCAAGTGTCCCAAACTTTTTGGACTGGGGTTTGTAAAGCGTTCTACAATCCTTACTGCCATGTGCAGCTGCATCTAATATCATTATCACAGGTTTCATGCACAAAACACTGAGTAAGAAAGAGGAAGGAAAAGTTCACTGAGCAAACCGGTGACAGAGACAAGCTGCTGCACTGTCACGCTGAGGGAGTTTCCCTCATAAAGAGCATCCTACAGTGATGATGTTTGCACCAATATAGTGTGTCTTCCGTCTTACACGTCTTTTAAAAAAGACAGATGACAATCTTAAAACATTTTTCCTTTAATTAATAGGAGAAGACGGGCGGCAAAGAATGAGCTAAGCTCAGGCTTTATAATGTGAAGGAAATAGGGGGCCGAGCTTACATGTACAACTTGTAACTAAACATTAAATAAAAAAGATTGCTCAGGTTAAATAACTACCCATCTTAATAAAGTGGAAAGAGAAGTTCTCATAATTTATTTTCAAACACTAACAAATTACAAGGCAAGGCTGAATATGATAAAACACGCTGCACCCTAAAGCGTAACGTCTCCAATATTTATGTCTGGGTTGTCATGTCCTTGTTTGGTGCGAGGAGAACCAACGTATTGACGCTGAGCGGAGAGGAGTGACAATGTTCCCTGCGGCACTAAAAACTCTCCGATGGTGTGCTAGTTGCACAAATGCACATGAAGAGCAGAGGAGATTGCCGCTCTTCAAAATCCCTATTAAGAGAACTGAACGGCTGCTTGGGCCGCTTCAGTCTGACCTGGCAACCCCACTCGAAAAGGGGACTTCAAACCTGCGTACGCAACGTGCCCCCTCCTCGTCAGTGAGTGAACCGTTTGCTAGTTGGCGAAGACGTCGGAAAGAGTTTATCCATCAGGGGCCCAGAAAAGGGGGAGAAAGAAATAAAATCTGGTTTTTCTAGAGATTTTATGGCTCCCCTTGAACAAACAGATTCGTACAGATACAAGAGGAGCAGCAGAAATAAAAAAGGAAGAATTCACTATCACACAAACACATTTAAATAAACAGGAAACACATAAACAACAAATATGGACGACACAACAGCAACGGTGGCAGCAGGTGATCATCATGTTTTAACGCAGCAGAAAACCTTTGTCTCTCTGTGGAATATGATGTGGAAAAGAGCGTGTTGTTTATTAATTTCAATCCACCTAAGGGAGAGGTTTATGGCACCCTAAAATTGCTCAGCTGGCCGATTGTTTCTTGAAGAAGTTCTAGTTCTTGATTGTTGTACCGCCCTATTGCAGGGGTGTCCAACTCATTTTAATGTAGGGGTCACACACAACTCAGCTTGACCCCAGGCAGCTGGGCCAAAAAGGCCAAAGTCTACCATCGATGAGTAAAAACGTCGACAAAACAGCTTAACGGCAAGTGTTATGAAAAAAATAGTGCACTTTTACCAAGTCCCAGTTTCTCCATTCAGTCAGGGCAATGGGTTTCAAACACTCTCAAAGGGACAGTGCCCCTCAGTGGACGGATGGAGGAGTGCAATTAATTGTGAAATTGGATTTTTTTCTTTATATATTCTTTATATATTTCTTTAAATATTCCGTTTTCAAAATCATCCAAAGTACATGCTATATTGTTTGACACCCCAGCTGTATTGGGTTTTTTTTTATACCCCTGAAGACTCTTTCTTTTCTCTTTATTTAACGTCCAAATATTTGCCGTGGAGCAAGCTCCATGTCCTAATTCAAATATAAAATGTTGTCTTTGGTTAGAAAAAACAATTACTATAGCGGCGTCTTTGTGTCACCTAAACATGCAGTTGCCATGGCAACAAATCTCTTATCCCAGCTCATCTCAAATTAAGCCAGTCCTAAATTTCATGCAACAGGCAGGCTGTTACAACCCAGCTCGCTGGGAAAGGGAAAGAAAAAAACAGTAATTGGTAAAATAAAACGTTATTCGTTTAGTGACTAATTGGCAAACAAAGGAAAAGGTGGTGCAAACTTTGAAAGAAACGGGCAAATGGGTGCTGTTAAATCAAAGAACACAATATAACAAAACCCAATGAAAAGAAGCACAAGCTGACAAACTAACTGCACTAATCAGCGAAGAAAACCAAAATACAAAGCAACAGCACCCGCTAAATCTCATGTGAAATAACCAAGGTGAAATGAAAAAGAGAATCAGTGTTTTAAAAGAAACCGTGCCCATTTCAAATTAAACTGACATCCCTCAACACAAAACACAAACCCAGCAAGAATCGAACAGACAGAACCTAAAGTGAGGCATGTGGCAAGTTGAGGTTTCGGGAGCAGGCAGGCGTTGTAAATGGGATTCCGTCCTGGTTGGCTCTCTGATTGGTGGCTCGGTTTGGCGCTGCACCGGTCAGGCTGCGGGGGATGTTGGTCAGAGAGGAACCAATGCCAGGGCGACCAATCAATCGTGAACTGGAGATCACACAGCCACATTAACACAGTCAGACAAGGTTCATTTCACAGATTCTGATGGGGGAGGAAGGGCCTCCGCCTTAACACAGGCTTAATTAGACGAGCCTAACTTGACTATTTAAGACTGGTCTAAGGCTACTCAGTTTATGTAACCGGCCTGTGGTCAAACTGAGGTTAGTCCAGATTGTTACCTCAGTTCTATGACCTCCAAGTTTGTTTAGTTCTGTGTGCAACTGGCCATCGTAGTGGGCAATATCACAAAATACACAGTTTTTGCTTTTTTTTTTAAATTGTTTTTTTTGTTTTTTTTTTACTGTGGGGAATTCAATGAGTCACAAATTATACATCCACACGGACCCCTTTGTATATATTATTCAACATACACATGCCTTTGTATTTGCATCTCCTATCTGTAAATGTGCATGTTGCGATGAAACTGGATATCTCCCACTGCCTCGCTCACAGCTTTCCTGTCACTTAATGCAGTTATCACCATGGAGATCAGATGGAGATGGATCCTCTCTGGACAGTGTCAAGAATCTCTCTCTCTCTCTCTCTCTCTCTCTCTCTCTCTCTCTCTCTCTGTCTGTAGATTTGATTTCAGGCTCGAGAGCTGCTGAGAGCCAAAGCAGATGGAGGAGTCCAAAACGCCCACACCACAATCTGAAAAGCCACATCCAAGGTCAGGAATTTCAAAAGAATGCCTTCTAAGAAAAAGTATGAATGCCTCATTATAAACCTTACATAAAAAAATCGGCTCAGTGGCTTTGTGTTAGCAGAAACATTCTTATATTAAGAAGAAAGAGCACCACTTTACTGTGAAGCTGCAGTGTTCAACCCTTTGAAATGAATTCAGCCAGTGGCAGAGACTTATGCTTATCAAGTGTGGAGACATAACGCCTGCAAGAACAAAGCCAGCGACCGGTAATGAACACAAAACGGCAGAATTAATCCTGTTTGGCTTATGTAAGCTTGATAATAAACAGTAAAAACCTGTGGACTTCATTGTACGAAAAGTGTTTTTCATATATAGAGAAAACAGGGATTTGAGTTAGACAGAAAAACTTGTTGCAGTTATGTTGAATTCTGATAAATTTAAATAATTTGGGTGGTTTTTTTCGTGCTGGTGATGACACATGACATCATGAGGTATTTTGAATTGGATCAAAGCCCTCAGAATTTCACAAGCTGATGCTAAGATTCGACAGTGAGACTTATTCTGACTGACATTACATGTAGATCATTAGCAAACTACATTGACCTTGTTGACATCTGCGGGGGTCCAGAGGGTCCAGAGCTTTTTTATTTTTAAAAAAAGAAGCCCTGTGGCTTGGTTTCCTCTCAGTTCCGATGCTTTTTTTAACCGTATATTCTTGTGCATACCGCTTTTGCCTGTTCCTGTCATCGCAACAACATACAACAGAATTTGGGCCACTTCTGGTGTGTACCAAACAAAAGAATGTCACCTATCTCAAAGATAGAGTGACACCTTCAGGTCTAATGACTTTTGATATATCTTGAAGAGCTGTCGGTGTTGCCATTCAATCCATCAGAGAGGAACAACAAAATGTAGAATCTCTCTCGTCCTCATCTTGTCAGATATTGACGTTTTGTCACGGCCCCTCATGTCTCATCCGGACATATGAGATGCAGCCTTTGGCGAGGATTTAATGCACAAGCAATGTAAAGCCCTTTGCATTAGTTTCGGATCACGTGAACACACATACCACAGACATTTTGTAATTCGAACTAAACAGGGTGGAGATCGGGGTTGGGTGGAGGGTGACACACATGACTTTCCACCAGGACACCAGGAGTTCACGTCCCATTTGAAATTAAGGGATTTATTTCCCTGAAACCAACCAAGTAGGTTTTGTGCCTAATTTTTCATCCCAGACAAAGATGCTAAAGGAAAGGCTGCAACAGAGGAGGGGGATGTACGTGGAGTAACCAAGGTTTAAACCAAGTAAACACTAAATAACAGCAATAATGGTGCGGATGCGGTGCACGTTGAAAGTGCAAAATGCAAAAGGAACTAAAGAGAAGACATTTTTTCGGATTAGGAATCCAACTCAAACACATTTTATAAAGTATTGGTATTGACGTGGGCGAACCTGCGTCATGCCAGGGGCTTCATTCAGTCACTGTACCATCTGGAATTCAAACCCACTGAACTTAATGAGCAGTTTCCTGATCTGAAAACCGTACATGACCAGCTTAAGATCCCCCCGCCCCCTTACCAAGATAGTAAAATAACGACTTTTCCTCTATAATCTTTTAACCTTCTGTTAGTTTACTTTATGATCCTCTGTGGGCACAGAAAATACTTGCCTCTGATTGTTTGGCAGGTGTACATTTTATTTCCTTATAATTCTTTTACTACTGCAATCGTTTTGCTCATCCCTCTTGTCCATTTGCGCTGCCGTACTGGTTTTGAGTATCATGAGAGGGATATCTGCCTTGATTTTATTGGTTCAGCTTTTTTTTTTTTTTTTATGGTCTGCTGTAATAAAGTATTATTAAATTAAATTAAAGTATCTTAATGGTGCTCCATGAGATAAGAACGCTGAGGGTTAAAACATCTGTGACCGTCTTCTCGTAGCTCAGGGAGAACAGAGATGAAGACAGAGATTGAAAGAGAGAGGAGAATGAGAAGGAAATAAGGTCCAGTGCGTCCTAGAATAGAAAAAGAAAATCCATTTATTCTGAGAGGCCTGTGGGGCTGGAGGTAGCAGGAGTCCACTGTTACTCTCCACACACACACACACACACACACACACACACACAAACCCCTCATCCTGCTGGAGAAAATGAATTCTCTTCCTCTTTTCCCCACTTACCTTTTTTTGCCTCAGTCAGCGTAACCACCATAACTCCGACCTGGGCGCAAATCCCATGTGTACACAGACACACACACACACACCTAGTCACCTGCCTGAGGGGTTGTGATGCTGTTACACTTTTTGCAGGGGTCTCTGTTTTCTGTCTGCCCGGCCACAGAGGATAGGAGGCCATCAATAATCCTGCTGAGAGGAGAGGCCGGTGGAGAACCGGAGGAAAGGGGGAAACAATGAGATGAGAGGAGAATAGAGAGAGAGAGAGAGCGAACGAAAAGAGGGAAGCAAGTAAAGAAAGCATAAATGACAGGACTCGAGCTCAGGGAGGTAGGTGAAAGAGAGAAGGAGTTGAAAAGACAGAGGATCCAAGGAAAGAAAGAGGAACCAAAGTTAGGAGTGAAAGAAGGGAAAATCTGAAAAAAAAAAGGTGCAGTAAAGATGAGATTAAAGAAAAATCATATGACATGAGAAACAGAAAACAGCCGAAATGATGGATGTTGCTGCAAAATAAGATCCAATTTCTAAAACATGTATACCTCGCGCACATTTTCAATCCAGCAAGATCTCTACAATTTAATCATCCTGTGCCTAAATTATGGTGCTTGATAATGCCAGCAAGTGTTTTTACATCACATCTCAGCGAGGTAGACCTTTGACCTTTTGCCATGAGTTCATCATAATCCTGAAAGTATTATTCTTAGAATTACCATTCCTGAGTCATGACTAAAAAAAAATCTTGAATAGAACACAGTGACCTTGATCTTTGACCTTCACCCTTGTGTCTAAGCTAATATTTATGGCAAATTTTGAAAAAAAAAAATCTTTTAATTGGCTCCTGAGATGTTGTTCATTAGAACCGGACAGACAACATGAATGCCTTGAAATATAAAAGAGGAGAAGAAACCAAGGGGAAAGAAAAAGACAAGATAGAAGAGGAGGTGAGCATAAAAAAGGGGAAAGAGAAGGAAAGGTGGTGAGGAAACAAAGAGAGGATGAGGAGAGGAGAAGGTGAGGGTTTAGCAGAGGTAATGAAGCCTGGTCCTCATGCGTCCTGTCTGCAGGTTACGACTGAACACGGTGCAGTGTTTCCTCACACCACTTCCTACCTCTGTCCTTCCAAGGGCTTTTACTGACAAGACCGGACAAATCGTTCTTTCTCCCTCACGTGTTCTCTATGTCCTTCTGCACCCTGAACTGGTCCTCACAGAGATAGACCTACCAGAGGACAAAAAGGTGGAGAAAAAGTGAAGTTCTTCATTATGTGTTCTGCTGAGTTGATTGTTGATTGTTCCCTCCCTCACATCCTCCTCTCTCCGCTCCCCTTCCGTTCCATCTGCTTGTCTCACCCAAACTTAATCACTTCCTCTTCCCACTTTCTCCTATCCGCCTATACTATCCGTCTGTCGCTGTCAACCTATTTCCTCCCCCTCTAATCCTCCCACCTTCAAACCACCTCTAAACCTTCCTCCAAAGTCCAGAAATATAACTTCCGTTCTCCTCCACCTGTCAACACTGATATTAACCTGATCCGAAATTCGTACCCGAAAACTCACATTACAGAGAGTTTAGATAGATAGAAATGACTTTATTAATCCT
>KV751321.1:6782883-6800704 GCA_001698575.1 Mola mola
ATATACTTTAATATTTTAATATTAAAGTATATTAACATACTGTATATTTTTAAGGGGCACAATGCAAAATATTACAGACTTTTCTGGAACGTTTTGAGGCATCACATTCATAATTGAGAAAATAAAATTAGTCATTTTGAATATTATATATCTCATCTTTGCGCTGAATTCAATTGAATATAGATTGAAAATTAACATTTAATAATTAACATTTTACACAACGTCATAACATTTTTGTAATTGGGTTTCTATTACCGTAGTTCTTATTGTTGTTGTAGTAATTGCTGCTATTGTTGCCATTGTGTCCGTCTTTGTTCAGTGTGCTTGTTGTAAAATTGGTGTTTGATGTTTGCATTGTCGCGTCACTGAAAGTGCATTTATAGTTGCAGGCTACACTACTGTGTCTGGAGATCTGCTGTGTAGCCGGTCGGCACTAAATGTTTTGTTCTCGCCTTTTTCTGTCACAGTGTGTGGTCACTAGCAGGCTATTGCTGCCTTGTTTGATTTGCAATTAATAAGTCACTGCCTGAATTGTTATAAGGTTTAATGTTAGAATCTATTGTGTGTATTACCGCCCTGCATATTGTTTACAGGCGTAATCACCCAGTGAAAGGTTGTTAGCCACTTGTCACTGAGTATAACCAGTGTATGAAGAGATGTATGACTGGTCTGTTTTCTTGTGTGACAGTCATCCTGTACCTCAGGGCCAAAAGCTGCACTTGATTATACAGCGAGCATTTTTGTAAAATGAAGTTTTGTATAAACTGCTGACTCCTGCTGCGTGGATTGGACCTGTTTTCTGTAGCTCCTGTTGTGAAATTGTAGTTCCAGGTATGATTTTATTTTATTTAATTAATTACTAAGGAGTGAACAGAGCCAGTCAACACAGATAAATACGACATAAAATTACATTAACAGTACTACATGATATAACATTTATTATGTGCATACGATGGAGAAAAATGAGAGTGAAATGGGGCAAAACATGACTTAATCTGATTGTTTTAAGACAGTTGTACGTGTGTGTGTGTGCGTGTGTGTGTGTGTGTGTGTGTGTGCATGTGCATATGTATTAATAACTGAGACAGAAATAGATAAATAAACAAATAAAGATGAAATAAACTTGATAATATATAAGATTTAGTGCTGTTGGAAAGGGAGATGAGAGAGGAAGATAAATAAACAAACAAACAGGGGGAAAACAATTCAGATGAAGTAATTAAGTATATATTATATGTACTATAAAACTTCATATTCTTTTGGTTTGTTTTGATTTGAAAGTAGTTCAGGCAGCACATCGCTGCCGTTCCAGATGTTGCTCTCTCACGGAAAACAATGAATGTTGTTGTGCTTATTTAACTCCATCCACTCAATCATGTTTATTGGCCTACTTTTTAGAGCCCCTTCAGGCTGAACTTTTACTGCTGACCAGCACGCACCACCCCAGCGTTACTGCAGCCTGAGACGGTCCATTTGCTTTCTTCTAGTCCCCTCTGGCCCTGATTCCAATGGAATCCTCTTAAAGGACACAACTGAAAGGAAAACACTCGAGAGGATAAATGGAGTCCCTCCATGCTCGATATAAACATGTGCTTCCATATACATGATCGAGCCAGCATGGTTGACAAGAGGTCACACAAGGTAAAAACACAATACAGTAAATGAAGGAACTCATTGAACTAACCACAAAACAAATATCAAAACACAATAGCACATGTTTTAGCGCACAAGTTTTAATAAGTAAAGTGGAAAAACTCAGATGAAGCTTTCAAAGGACAGTCTTATTTTTTTCTGTGTTTAAGACTATGTTTAGTGTTTCTGTACTTCTAACAGTATTTTACAGCACGCTCTCATGTCCATGGAAGTCAATTACAAAGACATTGAGCTTAGTTGGAAAATCAATTTTTTATATCTTCTTAAAGATGCAGTATGAAACATGTTGAGACTCCTTTTCCTGGTCCAGTAGTTTGGACTTCCCTGGTCGACAAACACCGATGCTTTGGGCTGACTGGCCACCAACCCAAAGTGAAACTCAACGATTAATTATCTTACACACCGCACCTGTAAAGACCTGCTCCAGCCATTCATTAAACCTTTATAATTCCTTTCTGTCCCGCAAAATTACATATTTCAATGTTTTTTGTCCTGAAAAATCCCTTTGTGGACATAAAATGGCTCAGGTGTTAGTGTTGTTGCTTTAGTCCCACCCCATCTCGTCTCACCACTCTGCCCCTCGCCTGCAGCCAGAACTTACCTGCTCTGTTGTCTTTCAACCTTTAAACTAGTCTACCGTACGCTGCACAGTGACAAGTTCTAACACAGGAGTAACTCAGTCTATCATGTTTGAACCAAACACGGATTCCCAGGAAGAAGAGGAGGAGCTACTCGTACCAGGTCGCCTACAAGTTGAGGCATCAGGGTGGTACATTTCTACAATGTTAAGCCCCGCCCTCACAAGTCATCAGGATTGGCTCCTGCGTGTGTTATGTATGATGTCACGCATGTGTGTATCGTGGTACATAATATCTATATGGACATAACAAGGTCCTTAATGTGATTTTCATCAACAGTTTTACACTGTGGCAGGACGTTTTTTACTCTGTTGCTGAGAGTCAGATGATCACTATCGAGTCGATACAATCTTCAGCTACAGAGGCAGTCAGTTAGCTTAGCTTAGCATAAATCCTGGAAATGTAGAAACAGCTAGCCTGGCTCTGCCCAAAAATTCGCTTAACGGAGGGATACACACAGTCAAATCCATTTAGTCAGTACAAACATTACATCAGTACAAAATGCAAAAATTCTGTTTTTTATGGGGGAGGTGTTGGACTGTTTGGCTGTTCGACGGTCCTGGCTGGAGTATTGCGACTGTTAGGTTTCCAGGCAACCACTAAAGTCTGTCACTAGGATCACATCTTCCCTGTAAATTCCTGCATCGCAGAACATTTGAGAATTGCATATCTTTGAAGCTTTTGAATGTGTTATTCCTCATAACGTTTGCTTTCATCCTCTTTTTCCTCGGTGGAAACAAAGTGGAAACATACTGACATTTGACAAGAGCTTGCTACCAATATTCTCATTTCTCATACGAGAATAATCTTTTGCATTTTGATGATGAATTTGCAGAAATTGTGCAGTTTGCTGCATCTCCCGAACGTCTCTTCCTTTTTTACCATGAACAACAAAGCGCTGCTGTTTTTTGCAACACCAAGTAAACTAAACTGCAGTTGATTTCTCTTCCCATTTTATTATGTATTTATGAAGTTACTTTTTCTCTAAATTGTTTGTTGTTCTCTCCTTTGTTTGTTTGTTGTGTTTTGTTGTATTTATCTCTGTTTGTAACATATTGTTGCTTTCATCACTGTTTCCTATTAGCGTCTTTTTTTTTTTTTTCCTTTTCTTTCAAATGACACATTTAAAAATAAAAGGAAATTTGTTTAAGTTGACCTGCATGTAATTCTGTAATGGGGCAATGTTAACTGCCGAGCCACCAAGCCTTTCTGATTAACTAAATGATGTCTGGTTAATTAAAATGAATTGTTTAATTAATTAGAAAACGCCCATGTCCAGTTCCAGGGTTCACTGTGTTCACTGTGCCTTGTGCCCCGGTTCTAGCAAGCTGAAGGTTCTGCGATGGGAGAAGGTCCCTACCAGTGACTAAATCTCTGAAAATAAATCTCGGCCATGTGAGAACTGATAATGACCCCTTTAAAATAACTAACGTTGACATCTTATACCCTCCTGCCAAACCACAGAACTGATGTAATATCTTTCATTGAGAGGGAAAAGCTGCATGTTGTCAGTTACACACACACACACACACACACACACACACAGCCTCTGAATACCTCCAGAGACAGAAAAAAAGAGGCGATTAGGCAAATGAAGTATATATGGGCGATTTGTCATCTTACATTGGTGGTGTGAGGTAACAGGAAGTAGTGTTGGTGGAATGATTAACCATAAAACACAGAAGAGTCTGGATTAGAGAGAGGGAGACGGACTGCGCTGGCACCGCTACATCCTGGACCTACTGACACACTGGAGACGGGGGAGGAATTAGGTCAGGCCTGGAATGTAGAAGGTAATAGATGGCTACGGAGGAGATTTATGTGCGACACCTTCTCTCTACAGAGAAATAGGGAGGGAGAGACAAAGTGAGAGAGAGAGAGAGATGGAAGGTTCGTATTCGAACTAAATCAGACTGTCAGTTGGTGCTGAATTCTTCCTGAGGCGACAGAGGGAAGGAGAGGGAGGGAGGTGGAGGAGGGCATAGAAATGAAGAGAGAACTGGGACACGGAGAAGAATAATGATGGGGGAAGCAAAGATCAGGCCGGCTGGAGTTCATGGGGCAGAAAGCAGCACAGCCACAGCGAGGACACAGCGGGAAGCCTTTACATGATGCAACTGTGCGCTGGAGAAGGAGGAGGACTTATTTCACGAGTCCACGGTTCCACCGTTCCACTCATTTTCGACACATGTGACTGGCATCT
Organism: Mola mola; assembly: GCA_001698575.1. NCBI lineage: Eukaryota > Metazoa > Chordata > Actinopteri > Tetraodontiformes > Molidae > Mola > Mola mola. The sequence continues at coordinate 6,787,378 of KV751321.1, forward strand.
GAAGCCTCTCCGACACCTAGAAGATCAAAGGTTATAAGCAGACTAAAGATAATGTGCTTCTTGTAATGAAACAGCAACGAGAGCTTTCGTTTATCCAAATTAAGCAACGTTCACCTAGCAGAACAAAAACGCAAGTTGTAAGAAAATATGAATATATATGTAGCAATAACTGAAACCTGTAATAATACCGATGACGGTAGTTAACAACAAAATAAATGCTCCATTGAATACTGCGCCTGATAATGTGCCAGTTAACACACCCAACATTATAATTGATGCTTATCGGTGCTAGGGTTAGTTAGATTGCACTGATTGTGCATTTGACAGTAAAAACCATAAAGAATATAAATATAAATGCTGCAGTAACAAAATAAATGCTATTTAAATGCAAACACAACAGCAGGATGTTGCACCACAATCAAGACAGGATTAAGAAATGCTACAGTAAATAAAAACAATGGAAAATAAAATAAATGTTCTAAAATTTTAAAGCAGAATATTGGACATGATTTGCACAGAAATTGAACTGGATAAAAAGAAATGTAAATACAATAACATGAAATGCAAAATTGTAAATCGGTGCAAGACAGACGATGCAAAATGGTGTCAGAATGATGTTTGCTGTAGTTTTTAGTCAGCAAAACTGCTTTCACTGTAATACTTTGCATTACCATTATGGTAGATGTAACCAAAACTCGTACTTGAACCAAAACTCGTACTTGAATAAAAGTAAAGACATCTTGTTGAAAAATGACTTTAGTAAAAGTCACCAATATGAATAATACCTGAGTAATAGTATATGATATTAAAAGTAATTTTCTGACAATTGATTTACTAACTGTATGTCTAAAAAACACATGGCAATTTATACTGTATACATTTACATATATTTGTACTTACAGTAAATATCTGCTACTACTGCAGCAGTAGTAGCATTATTATAACTGAATATATATATATATTCTTTAATTTAATGTATATTTTATCTCTGGTTTTACCCAATTTCTCTCAACACCAAACAAAAGCTTGCACAAGGTTTTAAGTCTCCCAGCAGAAGTCAACAGCACTGCTCATGTTTCTGTTCTTGTGCTGCTTGATCTGATCAACAACTCGCTGGATCGATGTTTTTCTACAATCATTTAACAACAATGCAGATTTATATAAATGAATTCTGACTGGTCTGTTTCTCTCTCGTCTCATTTGTTGTTTTAATTTGATTCAGTGCTGTTTTTAGTGCTGGAACAGCATCTCTGATTATTTATGCAAAACGGGATTCTTCAGTGTTGTCTCTGGATTTTGATAATGGTAAAAACATTGATGCTCTGTGGGTGGAGCCTGATAGAAATGTCACTGGATCGATCAGGTCAAGGACTTCCATGTAAGACCACTCAAGCATTGATCACTCTTACAGTAGTCAATGTATGTAATCCAATACACTGCATCCCATCCGTCATATCCAAGACGACGTTATCCAATTTTAACATGGCGCACGTGTGTCTCATGCGTGTAATGCTTTAATCTTAACATTAGTGACCCACCGGTGATTGACGTTTGTCTCCTTCACGCAGGACATCAGCTCATCCAAGACTGGTGCATCATTCACAGGCTGCGTATGACATCAAATGGCTCTTTTATACATCAAACATTGCATGGTTGCCTGAGTCAAAATGAGTCACTGAAGCACAGGAGCATGAGGAGGTTTAGGTCAAATCCATAGGCTGCTTGGTTAGGTGTTGAAAAATACTGCTTGGCAGGCGTGTGGAGCATTTGATCTTTAACCCCCGTCCTCCACACCTCTGTGGACTCTCGCTTCTTTATGTTGTGCTCGGCAGTTATTAAGTTTGATGCTGATGCACATGTCTCATCCAGACGCTGAATGACGTGAGGGGCTGTGACAAAGTGCCTCATTCATTCTCTTCCTTAGAGTTTGGATGTGTTAGCTTACTGACAAATAAATAACCAGAGGACTGAGGTGGTAGATAGCACGAGCTGTAGGTCTCTATGGGCTCATATCGCCTCCTGAGTGCATACAAGCTAAAAAAGCTTTCATTTATTATTGTGTACAGCACAAGTGCATCTCCCAAAAGTAAAATTCAAAATTGTTTCAGGCCTTATTTTGTTGTAATTTTGCTGATTATGTCTTAAACAGTTACAATAAAACACTTCAATAATTTAAAATGTGTGGGTTTTTTTTTAGAAAGCGTAGAATATGTTATATATTGTGTTAAATAACTGATTAAAAATCCTGATATTCTAATTTTTGGAGCTGCGCTAGTACGTCGTCGCTGTCCGATGAAAAGGAAGTAGCTCTAAAACACGTTTTGTTCAGGAGCATGAATCTGAAACCCAAACTATTAGAGACTGAAATAGTTTTCCTCATCAAATATCTTACAAATTTGGACCTGAAATGAAAAGTTATGTTTACTCAAATCATCAGTGTCATGGTTGATATCTTAAATGAACTTGATTTAATAATGCGCTCCAATGATGTGGAGTTATTTACGAGCCTCCAGTCTGCTGTTTATGTCCCACTAAGTTGGTAAACTATTGATAGCTGCTATTCTACATTTTCCCACAGCACATTTACCTAATCAAAGCTTTTTTCTTGACCTTTGGTATAATGTCTCTGTTTCTGCACAACACCGCACTATGAATATTATATTAAACATCTTCACATTGGCCAATTAGATACCCAAAGCTGCCAGCTGCTAGAAGAATGTGGACATTCGGCACATTGTGCAAAGTCAAAATCATAAAACGTATGTATTTTGCAGACCGCTACGGTGCCAAAAAACGCTCTTGAATCACTTTAATGCGTTTCTGAGGTCAAGCAGGATAAGCTGGACTCACTGTATTCGCATGTACAGATGTGCCACGGTGATGACATGTGGTCAAGTCTCCCTCAGGGACCCTGGAGTACCAGGGGGAGTCTTGGGGGCAACAAAGGGTTGGAAACCATTATTTTAATGTGTTACCTCAGGGCCATAAACAGTTTTAATGTACTTTTTAGGCATTTCCGAGATACATGAGGCTAACCTGAACAACCAAAACACAACCTCTAAAACAACATATGAGGGGCTGTTTTATAAGCACTTTAAACTACCCCAAAGAGTCACTGAAGAACTGCTAAAGAACCAGTCGTTTTATTTTACGTGAAATAGAGATTATTGCCTCTTCCAGGATGCTGCTGCTTTTGCTTCCCTTTTCATACAGAAAAGGTCACATTTAGACGTGACCCTACACTATCCTGCCCTCACATATTCGATAGGCTCATCCCGATTGGTTGGCTGTGTTTATGCAAATCTCAGAGGTTAAACATGTGACCTGAGAGAGAGTCCTGCAGACGGGGGAGAAAGAATGTGAGAAAGAATCCCCTGAAACACCAATAAACACGCAAGCCCACAAGCTTTAGGTGCAGAAACACACTCATTTTGTTCTCTTTCGCGCTGTTGCTCAAGCTCATTACAAACACACACACACACACTCTAATCAGTGCTACGCTTACTGCCAGTGACCCTTATTGAAGGTTGTGTTAATGATGACTTAAACAAACAGCGTGTCTCTCCCTCCAGTCAATATCTCTAAAGAGCCACCAGTCACCCATCACAATCAGGCTAGAAATATTAGAACTGCTGCTACTGCACTGCTCATTGTCATTGTGTGTGTGTGTGTGTGTGTGAGCCTGCATGCTAATGAAGGTATTGAAATTGTCATTAATGTGCATGATGACTTAACACAGCAGAACAACTGGTTTTATGAAAGGCTCATTGCTTCCCATATTTCAGCCTTCAGCAATATAAATGTTAAGTTTCTTTTTATTTTTTTTGTGTGTTTTGTCACTGACTCATTTAAAGACAACACGCGCGGACACACTCCTCATTGTCTCCTTATCTAAAATAGTCTACTCAGCATCAGCCAGCCTGGATAATATACGAGGCCCGAGTCATTCAAGGATGCTGTCAGACAAATGCCAAACAGTTGTGTGAAGTGAAAAATTGTCCCATTCATTCTGATAGGTGCGCCGGGTGAAGGGAAGATTGTCTCCGACGAGAGAAAAACACCGCTGTCGAGATTTAAATGTCATTTTGAATTATTTGAACACTACAAAAATAAAATTCCCCTCTTCTGCAGGGCTGTAAACCACAGGGGCTGCGTGGTAAAATATGTTTTTGGTGCGATTCGAAAAGCCCTTAAAGGAAATCTCTACATCTGCGTGCGTGGATGTGATAAAGCTGCAGAGTTGGAATGGTCTCAGTGCACCCAGTGTTTACTTGGCCTCCATTATCTTTTATTTCGCCGGCTGATAGTGTCTCTTGGCTGGGAATAAACCGGCTATAAATCAAAAAATCTAGCCGTGCTTGGGTGTGAGGGAATTCAGACGTGCACAAACGCAAGCAGAGAGGTGAAGTGGTGAGCTGAGGCGAGCTCTCTCAGTTTTATTCCCAGTATAATAGTTAAAATTAGGTGGGAAAAGCTGAAAACAATTGGCCTTATAGGTCCATTAGTAGTGCAAAACATGTAAAAAAAAAAAGAAACGAGAAAAAAACGTTGGCGAATTAGACAATCAGCCGTGGCAAGATTTACTCCGCAGCACATTTGAATATGCAAATGCTCCCCAGCACAAAAAGCCTTGACAAGCTGTTATTACATTATTCCTGTGGGTGCAGAAGCAACAGCCTGAAAATATATCACAGAACAAGAGAGAGGAGAGGAGCCTTCGACAGTTGCCGGGGAGATATGTGAGCCGTGCTTGCATGCATGAAGTGTGTGTGTGTGTGTGTGTGTGTGTGTGTGTGTGTGTGTGTGTGCATCTGCAGAGGAATGAGATAATGCCAGAGGTTGTTTCTTCACTGCTCACCAGAATATGAGATGTGCTGGGACGCACTGGTAATGATGGGGTTGGTCTGAGGGCAATTCTGATCACAAACGTCACCACAAGCAAGTCGGGTCCTTCACGGCGGCTCTGCCTATACGGTAATAGATAGTTATATAAATCAGACATACATTACTGGTCATTGGTGAATAAATGATGGTGAATCTGGGGGATTGGTTCTATATTTTTTTACACACTTAAAGGGTTTTAATGTAAGCGAGGCCAGATATAATATATTAGCATCATGTATTACCAGTTTCTTCAAAATAAGAGTGCAGAGCTGAAGACTAAATTAAAAATCAGCTAAAGTTTATCAGTGGCTTTAGTGAGTAAGTGCGATCCTTTAGTCCTCTTTCAGCCAGAAATGTGTTTTCTACTGTCTAATGTTTCACCTTCAGCGTGTAAAAAGATGTTTGTGTCTGAAATTATACGACTATTTTCACGTTCACTGGACTGGACGCTCACTGAGAAGCTAATTTAAGGAGGCGGCACCGTGAGGATGATTTGGGACATCGCAAATGGTTTAAAGGAAATATTAGCATTATTAACAGTCATTCAGACACAGGGAGAACATGCAAACTGCACAGAGAAAGGCCCAGAAAGGCGAGGTGACAGAGCTATCCCAGCCCCATCGGGCGAAGGGAGCGTTACACCCGGACAAGTCGCCCGAGCTACCTGATGAGCAGGTGAGGCAGTAAGTGCTTCCAGTGTATGAATGTGTGCGTGAATGGGCGAATGCAAACCTGTAAGAGTAAAAAAACCTTTGAGCGGTCAAGATGACCAGAGAAGCACTATGCAAATGCCAGCCATTTATTTCCTGTTTTATTGTGGTAATGTCCGTAATGTGTCTTGAGTTAATTTTCCCACCTGTGTGACTCCTGGCGCCGCCCTAATCTGTTGCACATGTAACTCATTATGGGTTCTCCCTCTCTATATCGACGTCTTCATTGTCTTCACTTCCCTCATCAGCACTTCTTCTTAACTCCAGAGTGAAACTTCCAGCAGGCATTTTCATGTGCTGGATAACGCCGCCTGCGTTATCGTTTGCCTGCGTGCTGATAAAACCGCGAGTCTGCTAAGTAGGTCCAATCCCTGTCTGTCTGTGCCTGACAAAGGTTTAATTGGTGCTTTGAATTTAATCAGACAGTAACACAGCATATAGGTGCTGCTTTGTCTGTCGCATTAGCCGTGCAGAATGGAACTTTATAACATCCAAACTGAGTGAGTGTGGCCACAAACACGAGTCAGCAACAGGGAGCTGTTCCCTCTGGCTTCAGAAGCACCTCTGTGATCTTTGTTTTTCGAGTAACTGGGCCTAATTGAGCACGCAAACACATCCACCGTCACATATACCACACGTGTGCAGACAAAGCTTTTTTTGTTTGTTTCAGTTTTCAAGCAGTGAAAGCAGCAAAGCACAGCGTATTGTTCAATACACAACTGAACAGGACATTTTTGCCTGTAGAATGTTGGTTAAAAGGAAAAAATAAAGTGTTGGTTAAATCTCAAATCAGCTGGGTATCTCAGAGGCTCAGAGATTGGAATACAATACCAGATCGTATTAGGCAGTTCAGCATGTACGCATCTTTATGCAATGAACTAACACAATGGATGACTGATGCATACAAATGTCAACACTGAACACTTGCAGCAAATATGTGGTTTAAGTGTTTTTAACAGTGCCATTTCATTTGAAATGAATTCCTGTTTCAATTGATTTTAATGTTAAAAACTGTTTTACCTAATCTTTGAATAGCTTGCACTACTTTGTTTTTTTTGTTTTTTGTGCTATTTTTGTGTGCTTCTGTTTGTTTGCTTGTTTGCTTTGAGGTATTTCTGGAAGCCCTTTTAATATCTTGGCTAGAGGACTACAGATAAAAAAAACAACCTTTTGGATATTTCTGGAATTTTTTACTCCTGTAATATGATGTATTCTATTAACTTGCACTGTCCCTTCTTAAATAAACTGGAACATCCTTGAAAAGAAAAGAAACCATTCTACATATCTGCAAAAATGAATTGTTTTTCCATTGTCTCATATGGATCATAGCTGAAAGAAAGTAATGCGTTAAGTTTTAATGAAAGTTAAATCTGTTTAAAAATTTGTGCAATGTATGTTAATAATGTCAGAGTCAAACATTTTTTTTTTTCCCTTACGAAGCTGTGGTGTTGCGATCGGACAGGAGTGAAGGTCAAATGATAATTTGAAGGAAGAGGCAACAAAGGGAGAAGGGAAATGAATACACCTCCCATTTCCTGGTCATTTTCGTAAAGGTCAGGAGGAAATGTTACAAATCTACAGGGAACCACAAACTGCAAATGGCAGTGGTGGAAAAAGAAACACAGAAATTTGGAGATGCCCACTTCCTCTGTTTAACTGACAGTATTGGTTTTGTTGTTTTTTAGACTTTTGTCAAGGTTAAATCACCAAAGTTCAGCGTGAATCTAATAGATTCCTGGATACGTTCATATCAAGGGTCATGCGTGCATGCTGTCCCTGCGACATTAAACAACTTTACTGGATTTACTGGATCCTAGATCCAGGAACATCCAAAAACATCTGTCAAAAAAATGTTAGTATTATGATTTTCATATACAGTCGATTTTGAGGGGACCAACTCTTTTGGCTTCAGGTGTTAACGCCAACAAATCGTTGGTCTTTAGTTTTAACAAGGAGTTGATAAAAAGTGCAGACAGTTTACTCAAAGTAACTTTTAGTTCAAATTGACACCGTTGCAGACTGAGGAAGCTGTGCATCATGCTGCAGGGAGACACTTTTGAGGAAAGAAGTTGAGAGAGAAATTCCCACAAGTGAACATTTTGATGTTGCGATAAAATGTGCACGAAACCCAGAAGGTAAAACAGCTTCGGGTAACCAGCTCTGTGAAGTGTTTTTTTGAACAGCTCAACCTCTCACTGCCTTTTTTTTTTTTTTGATTTATTGCTTGTTACATGTGTCTGGTAGGTTTCCATATTAATGACCGGCACGCTGTCAAAAGAAATACTCAGCGCCGCAGTTATCCGTCCACACTGATGACAGACACTCCAGCAGCGTCTGTCATCACGATCATGAGCCCTTGAGCAAAGGGCTCATGATCATGTTCACTAATGAGGTGGACAAGCTTTCAGATTGTTGGGATACTTGAAACCTCGGGGGGCTCATGATCATGTTCACTAATGAGTGGACAAGCTTTCAGATTGTTGGGATACTTGAAACCTCGGGTCAGAAAATTGAGTTATTCTCCACTGAAGGGTTGGTGAGATTATCCCCCACATACGTTCTGTCCGTTCAATCTTTCGGGCCAGTATTGTCCTGAAGGCTACAGAAGCCAGCTTGTGACCAGAGAGTTGCCAGTTCGATCCCCTGGACTGGCAGGATGATGTGGGCAGGACAACGTGAATAAGCAGCCCTTCCCCTCCCCTATTAACACCACTGTGGTGGAGGCTCAAGGTTTTCAAAACTTGAGTGTTCGTGTGTAGAAAGTGAAAACTGAAATTTTATCTCGCCCCTTTAGCTTCAGTGTTTAACATCAGAATGTGCACTTTGTCTGCGATGATGGTGATGATGGAGGTAACCAAACTATTGTTGGTTTTAAATGTTGCTATGGGGCTCACACATGCACACGCAGTTACTTTCCCTCTACGTGTTGGAACAGAGGTGTCAAAGCGCGATTCGGACATCACAGCTGCATTCAACACACACTCCTGCAACCTGAACCCTGCTAATGTTGCCAATGTTGTCTCCACCTTTGGGAACTGGTCAGACCTCAGGTTGATGTTGACGATCAGGTGTTTCTTCCGGAAGTGTCAGTAATGTACTGCAAAAAGTCAACTGCAACTACAGATATGAGCTTTTCATCTGCTGACATTGCGTTTTACGTGCAAATCAAAAGTGCGGAAAAAAGCAGACGTATGGAAACCAACCCAAGGACATATTTCACTCTCCGTTCTGATATTCTTGTAATATTCTTGTAAAGTGTAATTTCTCTCTCTCTCTTTTTAACCATTGTTATGTAACTCTGTGACTGTCAGAGGAAACAACCTGTAAATACCAATATAATGTGTGTGAGTCCAAAAACATTGCAGTTCATTGCAGACAAGTTAAAGTGTCATTGCCACACACTTTCAAATAGTATTAAATGATCAACATATCAAGACTGTCATATTTTTCCTACTGTGTCTTTTTCAGAAATCTAGTCCACAGGACAAAGATTTAACCCCATACAGACCAGCACCATTTCTGACTTCCTGTAAAATCAAGTTTTGTTACAGAAGAATTGAATAGAGACAGATAAGAAAACTCTTTTCAACAGCACAGACATTCAGAGTGAACACAATGACCTGACATCTGAAGAATAAACAGCCAAATGTCAGGTAATAATAAAAGGAGAGAGACACAATATGTTTCTCACAATAAAAAAGACATGAATAGGCTGCTGGTTTCATTTATACTGGCCTGAAAGGTCAAGAACCACTTAATATGTGTTCCCAGATGTCAGAATGGCCGTACAGAAAATAAATATTTGACAATACGGCTGCTGTATCCACAAACTGATGCACCCAGCTTGAGACACTCACACAGGCCCCATTCAGCCAGATGGTTACATGTCATTACAGCTGACAGTCTGAGTGGACATAAGGGCAGACAGTCATTTTCTGAAGAGTGCTCATGCTGAAGAGTGTGATGGGTGTTTACAGACTTCCCATAGCATCAGTCCAGCTCTAAAAAACAGACGGGTGCTCGAAGTAGCACGGCCGACTGTACTGTTGGTTTTTCCTATTAGGAAAACAACAAAGATTATTGTTTTGGATTGAGCACTGCAAATGCTCTTGAGGTTTGTAGCCACGCTTTCACTGTTTAACCCCGAAAACTGGACTTTTGTGGGCTCCTACAATACGGCAGCGACAGTGAGAGAGGCTTCTCTGTGATCAGATTCTGTGGTGGATTATTAGAGCCGCAATGAGAAAAAAAAAATAGCTAGAAACTGTGTTTATTAAGAAAGAACTACACACATGGAGGAAATCACCTTTTATTTGGAGGCTCACCAAGGGCCTGCCTGTTTTGTTTGATTCCAAATAAAATCTTGTAAAGGGATGACTTTTTTACAACTTTTTTCCTCATAGGATTATAATTTTTTTTTTCTCATACATTTCTGACTTTCATTCTCAAAACCTAAAAAAAAAAAAGAATAAAATTTCAGTGTGGCCCTAAAACTCCATTGTACGATTCTGTATGATAACTGAGTGGCACTTTAGAGAAAAACCTAAATCCAGAGGAAGATGATGAGGATGAAAACAGGGATCCGAAGACGTGAGACAAGAATATACAGACCTTATTGACAGAGGAAATTTCTGACATGCCACAGCAGGAAATACACTGCTGAGACACATTTACACAAACCACAGCTACTTTAACACTGCAGATCGAATAAACTATGGGATTAGTGCAGCATGAGACACTTTCTGTTCAACTGTTGTGCCTCTATTGCACCTTGTCATCCCAAATAAAAGTGACAACAGAGGAGTTTGGGGTCACTGTATTTCCCCCCTTTGAACTAGCAGCAAGGTCAGCTAAATTCACATCTAAAGGAGTGAGCTAGTGAGGGGGCAACTCACAGCAGGAAGATGGATAAAATAGCACTTAGCAATGCTTAGAAATGCAACCAAAATGTCTGTAAATCTGTAAGTTCCTCAGTTGGTATTTGTTGGAGCAGGATTGTGTGATATCTGTGTATAAAGGCCTGTAGACGTCAGAATTTAGCCGCGGTTGTCCTAACAAAGACAAGTTTTTGTACGAGAATAGATGTAAAAATTGAATGAAGCCTCAAATAGAATAATTCGGTCACATAGTTATTACCCTTTTGACCTTCTCCTTTCACTTAAAATGAAGGACAGAGGTCGCTTCTTCTTCAAAATAAATATCCTTAGACCACTTTAGGTCGTGCAGAATTGAGAAGTGTCTCTGCTAAAGGGCAACCTGCATAATGCATCGCAGTGAAAGTCCTCTGGAGGCGGTTTAATGGCAGCACACAAAAAGTTAGGACGGAAGCGTCACTTTCCCCTCGGCACTGGTCTCCCTAATTTAAATCCAGACGATGCAAACAAAGTTCCCGACTCCTCCGTTGAGCCAGTAGCCAAATCAAAAAGTTCCACATCATTAACAGCTGAAGATTGGTATACTGGTAATGAGAGACCCAATTAGCCTTTGCTAAAACAAAGAAAAAGGGTGGGAGAGACACGGAGGAATAGTTTCCCCACAGAAATTTAGTTGATCTGTTGTCAAGTTTTTACACAAAAAGAGAAAGTCTGGGGAAAAAGGGGACCAGTGAAAAAGTGAAACTTTGAGAAGAGTGCTGAGGATAGAACGCTAGAGTTTGGATTTATTGCAATCGGCCATACGAGATTGTATCCAATATGCTATTTGTAATTGTTCAGAGGCGCTACCTGCTTTTGTTCTATAGATTATTCTGACAGTGAATTAAGTAAGATAAGAAACACATTTTGCATTCTATATTAGATGTTTGTATCAGGTTGTCACCAGTCGCTACTAAACACATCACTCAAAGTCAAGCAAAAACATGCATAGGGGGGCCAAAATCTAATCTGTGCGCCTCCAGCCTTCGCTCAAACCCCACAACCCACCGCCTGCACCACAAAGCTGTTACATGTACCGTTTACAGGCATCATCGAATAATTTTGCTGAAATTAGAGACCGGGGGCACTGCGAGGATGGGATAAAAAGGTTGGCATTCCACATCGGCCCGAGGCTTCTCTGCTGGCCCCATGTTGTGAAAGGTCTCACATCACAAAAAACAAGCTGTGCTGCTCTTCTGTGGATGCCTCCTGACACACACACACACACACACACACACACACACACACACACAGGTGTAAACGCTGGTATGTACTGGCACCAAACACCACACTGCTGCTCCTCCCTCCCTCATTTACTGATGCTGTTTTGGCTCTACTGCGGCTGGTTTGATTTTAAATTCCTGGTGGCAAAACATGTAAATTTAAAACTTTGCAAGGTGAGGAGCACGTTATCAGTTTGGGTTGCACATTCAGCGCTCTGGCTCTCAGACTGTGCACATGCAGCAAGCCTCCTTCATTATTCGCTCTCATATTCTGCCCCTGTCAGCCATTTTTTTTTGTTTGGGCACAGTGCTTGTTTTTAACCTAACCAATGACACTTTATGTGGCGTTCTTATTTCTGTAAGTAAATCCTTAAACATCCTGCGCGTGTGTTGTCGCGCACCCATCATCTTCATCTTATCCAGCAGCACAAGGTACCATTTGGCATCGCCAGCCGATGAGCTAAGCCTTCCCTGAGCACAACAAGCCCTTTGGTATCCACGGCTCACGCGTTAAGCCTTCCCTTTGGCACGTTCGCGCCGCTCACACCTCTTATCCTGATGCACAAGGGCTACATGATTTGGTTAAGTTTAGGGACCAAACCCACATGGTTACCCTTTGGAAATGATCAGTGATGCTCTGCTTGAAATCAGTGAAGGCTCGGTTGCAAACTATGTCGCGGCTCTTTGAAGTGAGCGACTCGACCTTGTTCCCCTCTGAGAGCCAATTTCTGTTTTTGTAACAGTTCGCCTCACTTGAATTTTAAGGAGAAAGGCACTAAAATACCAGAAGGATCTGGATGCCTCTTTCTACTTGGCCTGACCAAATGGTGGAAAGCAACAGAAAAACTTAAAACCTCTCTCCTCGCCTCAGTATAATTTAAAATTATATTTTTACAAAAAAATGCACATTATTATACCAAACGTAGTGATTGTAATGGTATTCTGGAAATGATAGGATTTAGTATGATTACACTGACATGTGATATACCTGCACATCTACCAATCATAGATCATAATATTGCTAATTATGGGTGAATTATCAAAGCAGGAAGTCAGGCTAAATGAAGAGCATTCGACAGAGGTCTGACCTCTACTTGAAGGAGAATATCTGTATTTTTCAACTTAATCCCTATTTCCCTCTTTTATGGGGGTTAACAATTTCAAAAAACTCATGCTTTTTAAAAATGACTCCGGTCTGGACCTGATTAGGTTGAATAAATGGCACAGGCCATGTGGGCACGTCAGAAATAAATATCGTTTTATGCATTTATACAATGCTCATAACTGCTGACATTCAATATAAACCTCTGACGATGTAGTTTGATTTTGCAGGCCCCTATATGAACTAAGAGGGTGATTCAATGAATATTCTACGCAAAAAAACAAAATCAAAATACTGAAATTCATGAATTTCCCCCATAATTTCTCTCTTGCACAACTGCCGGGCTGTGATCGTACAGTTAAAGTTGGCAGTATCATTAGCACACAAAGGTGCAGGACGGCCGAGGTTTGATTCCCCGTCCCCGCCATCAGCAGCACTGTTAAGGTTGACTGGCTAAAGACAATGTTTCCAGGCCTTTTCAGAGGTCCGTTAGAG
>KV751321.1:6800742-6832190 GCA_001698575.1 Mola mola
GAGCACCATTATTTTACACCCCTGGGTCAATGTCAGAGAGAGCTGCTGGCAAATGAAAGAAGATTGGCCTAAAAATGTTTTAGGGGAGCATTTCTGTTCTGTCCTCTTTTCCAAATGTATCTGTTCCACACTGACCCCTTTCTTCTTCTTAGTCAACTCCCCCCACTCGTGTCCCCAAACTCTCTGTTCATCGGCCTCCATCTCGATCTGCCTCTCCCCTCTTGATCATCGTCTCCTCTCCTCTCTGAAAGCTTGTCCGGGTCTCCGGGGACTGCAGACCTCTCCGTCTTCATCTGCCTCTCGCCTCCCGCGTTCTCCGCTTTCTTCTCAGCGTTGTCACGTCAGCAGAGAGAGCGGTGGGAGCTCAGCTTCCCCGCCTCACTACAGTGCCTTTTCACCAAAACTATGAGCACGGCAATGACAAGATCCTTAGCGGTGACATTACGTGATTACTGCAAGCGTTGGGATGAACTGTAGGTGTTGCTAATCTTCCTCTATTATTGTGAGAATGGCAATATTCTGAATTTGATCCACTTTGTGTTAACAGCATGTTGTGTTTGGATAATCCTAATTTGGCCTTTGTCAAAATGAAGAGGTGACATATGTCTGTTATTATGCCTGTTTTGAGAGCATTTTGGAGACATGTATCCAGCGCATTGAATTCATTTCACATTTCTGTTTGGAAGGAGACCAGAGCTGCACTCATTAATTATCATGATGATTTTCACGATTAATCACCCTATAAAGTTTCAAAAAAACAGTGAAAAATGCTAATCGCATTTTTTTAGACGGGTGCCAAAGTGACGCCTTCAGATTCTTCTTTACTCCCACCGATAGTCAAAGACCCTTCATGTGCTGCCCCAAATGACAAAGGGAAGCAGCCAATCCTGACATTTAGGAAACCGACTAATGTTCAGTAATTTTGTTTGAAGCAAGACTGAAAGGATTATGTGGAAATGTCGCAACACTGACACCTTCGAGGAGGATCAAGTCGGCTACAGTGGAAAAGCATGTAAATGGGAATGTTGGAAGAATGTTTACCTTCATTTGGCTTTTTAACAGCTTCGTCTTTTCTGACTGAGGTCAAAAACCAGAATGTTGTGAGCATGTAAATGTAGTGTCTCGGGCTGTGTGGGCGTCAAAATAATCAGCGTTTTCATCTTGGTGTTGCAGAATTGACCACTTTGTGATATTCTTTCAGCTCACGCAGGAACAGGATCAAATTTTAAAATTCCCCATCAGGCCTCGCGCACCTCGAATGATTCATGTACTTTTATCGTGGTCTATTGCTCGTGTCTGCTCCTTGTCAGAGCCGAATGATAGAGATGGCACATAAAGGAGGTGGTGTGTGGAGAAATAAACCAACAACCTGTCGGGGGGTCCAGGGAAATGCTTCCATCAAGTCCCGCTCATAAAAAGACGATTTAGAGCCACGCGGGGCTTTGACCAAGGCTGAGGTGGGTTTGTGTGTGTGTATGGGATGTCTTCTTAGTTGTGTGTTCATACGGCGGTGTGATCATAACTCATCCGGTTGGGAGAAACGTGAGAAGAGGGCCTGGTAAAAAACACATCAGTGCGTGTTTTAGCACTTGAATCACTCTTAACACGGTGAGCCATGTGGCCCGTAATATCAGAGGAGATTTGTTGTCCTGTCAATAATGCAGGAATGTACACACAAATACACAGGAACAGTCACACTGTAGAACCTGTTACTTTTATTTTCTGCATGTAACATGTACAAACATCTGAAATTCTTAAAAACTCGTCTTTCTAAACTTTAAAGAGAGGCCTTAAACTCTCTCCTCCATGTAAACAAAAACCGTTCGAAAATTACTATATAATTATGGCTCCCGTTCATCAAGATTTACATGTTTTACAAGTGCAGGATGCTAATAAATCTCAAGGTGAATATTGCTATTGAACACAAACATTATATCATCACATAATGGAAATGCGTAGAGTTGGATAAAAAGTTTGTACCTCTTTGTCCTCAGCTGACAACCTGAGGCTACCAACACAAACTCTGGTTGCGGTTAACAAGCATATTGCTAATTGCCATAGTTACGTTACCACAGCAAACAACAGTACAAAACATTAGGACAGATTCCAAAAAATTTCTATAAAACAGGGTCATCATCATTAAAGTAATGCTATTTTCTCAAGAAAAAAAAAAGATATTGTTGGACATTTGTTGTTATAGAAGAGACAGATTACATCTCTTGACAGGCCTGGGAACACCTTGGTGTCCTCCTGGAGAGTCGATGGAAGTGGCCTGCTAAAACTTCTGACCCTGCAACTCGGCCCCAGATTCAGGTCCTTTAGCGCTGCAGTGTTTTTGCATTTTGTCCTCCGGACCACCTGTTTAGTGGCTGGATGCTCCCACCTTGTCTCTGCTCAGCACTCTGCCAGAATGAGCCAGAGCTTACCCGTCTGTCATCTGAAAACATATAAACTAGTCTACTATATGCTGCACACTTCTAATTCAGCCATGCTTGTTTGAACCAGACATGGATTCCCAAGAAGTAGAGGAGGAGCTACTTCTACAAGGTTGCCTACAAGTAGATTCATCAGAATGGTAAATTTCATTTGTACTGATTTAAGCCCAGCCCCCACAAGTTGTCAGGATTGGCTCCTTAGGTTTTTTCTATGTGTCAGAATTGTTTTTTTTAGGAGGATGTCAGTGGTGGAGTGCAGAACAGAATCATAAATCATCAGCCATGATGTTTTTTGCCTATTTCGCTCGTGATACGTGTCTTGGTACATGAAAAACACCACACAGACACGTTAACAAGGTCAAAAACATGATTTTCTATACAGGCAGCCTTTAGTCAAATCACAATCTTCAGAGTTCATTATTTTTGGTTTGGTTTAATCATGTGTATTTGAATAATTCCTTATAATTAAATTGATCTGGATTACTCTTTGGGGTAAACGCGCCACAGACTGAGAATAAATAGCAACAATGAGACTATGAGGTTTTTCCCAAAGAATGGTAATAAAAAATTGGAACATATGTAAACTAATGTAACACATCTTACATATAACAATTTCATCCTCTCCTCCCACTTTTTCCTGTGGAAATTCAAATCAGTTTAGCCACATTTGCATGCCACCTGCTCAAACAAGCCAGAATTAGCAGAGACAATCAGAGCACACGGGGGGTGAGAGATGAGATGTGAACAGCACCTCTCCCCAGGCTGCTAAATAATAGAGCGCTGCAGCGTTTTCAGCAGAGCACACAGCAGTTTAGACACACACACACACAGCGGAAAACTGTCTAGATCACAGGGCTGAACCAGCTGAAGTCCTGACATATATTTGTTCGTTTTGTTAAAACAGGGCTGACACAGGAAACCAGCTGCAAAACAAAAGATTGGTGCACAGCAGGCTCTCTGATGGGACGTTGATACATGTCATGCAACGTGACAACAGCAGAATTTCCTGGAGAGTTTCATCACCGCTGTTCCGTAATTGAAAGTGAAAGTGCACTGAGGAGATTTTCAATGAGCCTTTCTCTGAACCCTCGAACAGTCAAAAGCATGTGAAGAGTCAAGAACAGCTAAGAGCTGTGAAATGCTGCTGTCCATGGTGCTGAAGAGAGAGAGACGAGTTCATTTCAGAGGAAGGTGGTTTATTTAAACACCGGAAAGCTGTTTCATGAATTGAAATACAATATATTTGAAAACGCTTTTACATTATGCAAGTTGTTGTTTTTGTAATTTCAGCCAATTAATGACATTCGGGCTTGCAAAGCTTTGCCTCCACAAATCCCTTAATACACACAAAATATTCATCTAGGTGGTCATATTTTTATTCTCAAATTTAAGGTCCTGCTCCAGTCATTGATTAAACCCTTAATAAACTCTTTTCTGATTTTTTTTCCTTTTGTTCGTTAAAATAGATTGAATTCTACTCCATTGCCTCATCTAAGTGGGTCATTGTAGTAGTATTGTGTTGTCTCTGACGTAATATCGTAGTACGTAATGAAAAAAAAAATCATGCAAACATGTTTACAAGGTCAAAAACTTTCAAAATTATTACTCATTAAAGTAACTGGGAATTTTCATTTCAGTTTAATCATGATGAATAAATCTGGTGCCCTTGTTGTTGCTTAGTATCATGTTAAACTTTGGCTCCTCCCCTAACTGATGCATTGCAATCGGGACAGACAAGTATGAAGAAGAGACCAATGTTTCTTGGACAGAATAAACAATAATTGAGAATAAATTATAAATATAGACCCCCGCCTCCCCGCCCATGGAGTCCAGACACTGGTGGCTGATGACCGTGCTGGGACTGTAAATGATGGGCTGGAGGAACTGCCAGGACTGGGTGGAGATGGGGAGGTGGAGGGGCGCGCAGTGTGAGAGAGACTGTATTTAAAAGGGACCTCAGTGTGGTGACAGGCTAACAGTGAGACTGTTCTACCAGACAGCTGATGAGAACAGCTGATCATGGAATGGCAGCACCAGACCAAAACAGAGGTGATGTGAGTGACAAGTGAAGCTCAGGGCTGCAAACCCAAAACAGTGAGCTGGAAGATCCTCTAGCATTGGTATTAGTGCAGTTCTAACAAAGATAAATAATTCTAAAAATTGTATTAAGGGAGAAAAATAATGTCGCCCATGAATATACAGCATTTAAAAATTCATATTACTGATAGCATATTTCCCTCCCCGTAACCTTTTGTTTTAATGCTAAATGGAAACCATGCAGAAGAAATGACTGGATTAGTGTTTTATTAATGATGTATGAGCCAGTTTCAGTTTTATGACTCGCCAGGATGCTTATTTTGAGTTTAACTTAAATTTAAGCTCAAATACCCCCAATGTTCAATGTTATGTTACTGAATGTCACTTTACAATCGCGCTGACCTAAATAAAGCCTTGGAGAAAAAGTGCCCTGCACCCTCAGACTGGTGCCTTGTCTCAGTTTTAATTAGAGAGGAGGACTTTATCTCCCTCTCAGCCCTCCTCTCCCTTGCTCCGTTCCCCTCAGCCACCTGGCCACAGCAGTAGTAGAATGTAAATTGGGTTCTGGGCTTTAATTGGATATTGTACATGCTGGGAAGGAACATCAACCCCCCCGAAGACCTGCTCATCCTGAAAGGTTGATGTGAGGCAGGTGGATACTGACAGAATGTTGCTGGACAAGAGAAGCTAGAGAATGCACAGTGACGGTTTTCTGTTTGATATAGTTTCTAGTTTGGAGGAATTTGTGTTATTGTTCCCGAATGCTGTTGCGTTTTTATACTGTATTATTCCTTGTATTGTAGTTTTGAGTTTCTAGATATTCCTGTTTCATTCCTTAGTTACTTAATGTGGGGAATTTTTAGTCTTTTCTAGTCTTTTTTAGTCCATCTGCTCCCTTCGTTCCTCGTCAGATCCTAGCGTATGTCTTGGTGCTCACATTTCCGTCTGTTCTCGGGTGTCTTGAAATTACCATATTATTTCGTTTTTGGACTTTGGACTTTTTGGGGATTTTGGACTTTTGCTTGTGGATTTAAAAAAATTTTTTTTTTTGCTGATTTAGATTGACTCTGAATATGACCCCTGCCTGCCATTGGACTCCTGAGTTTTGCCTGATCCCAAATAAATGTCTTTGAACTATACCACTCCTCTCTGCTGTGCGGTCTGCTTTGGGCCCAGACCCCTTCTCCCACTGGTTCCCGACCCAAACTCTGACAATGATGTAGAAAAATCCTTGCACAGAACATTATGTGTCAATAAAAGAAAACGGTAAACAACGCAAAAATTACAGACAGCAGGATAGTGGAGAAAATGTATCATTATTATACAGACAATATTGAAATAGATCCCTTTTAACGATTAGACAATAATTAGTTAACTAGAAGTGTAAAACACACAAGGACTGTCGTCTGAGCAACCACAGACCACAGACGGCTGAGGATGGGTGGGAGTATATGGAAAAGCTTATGACTGCCACCTCAGCCAACAGGACTCAGGGAGTCCAGCTGAGAGTTAAACACTTAATAGTTTACAAGCCAGCCAGCCTCCAATTGATCAATTGATTTCGGCCGATTGGGTAAGACAAAGTTTTCCTTTTATATTCAAGGATTAATAAAAAAATTTAGTCAAGAATCTGTCAAGATGAGAGAGTGTTTGTCTGTGTGTGTGTGTGTGTGTGTGTGTGTGTGTGTGTGTGTGTGTGTGTGTAGTCTTTTTTTTGGGAACTCTAACTTCCAAGTGAGCCACTTGCCTCTGTGAATTTAGCGGGTGACAGTGACGAAGTGTTGTTTACTCTGCGTTTGCGTGTGCATTTCCTCACTCTATCGGCACACACCCAGCAGGAGACACACGTGCACGCCCCCGCTGCGAGACGCTTCAAAGCGTGCCATCGCTGTCGGCTCTATTGCTTTGTGTTTCATGTGTCCTCTGTTTTTCCCACCCAACACCAATCTCTCCTCCCCCCTTGCTCCCCCCATCCTCCCCCATTCTTTATTAATGGCCCAGATGTGGTAGAGGCACGCGGGGGGCTCATTATGCAGACAAGACAACACAAAGCCGTTATTTCCATATTCAAACATTTTGGTAGGAGGTACTTTCATGTAATATGGATCCAAAACAATGTACAGCTTCTAAAACTAACAATGCGGCTCGTTTGTCAGTTTCCTCTTTATGTTTGATTAGGTGAGGAAGAGGAGGGAGGAGCTCGGTTCGTGCATTATGTAACTTCTTATCGCTGGGACATGTGCACGAGATGCAGCTATGAGTTTCGGTGAGGACGATGGGAGATGGACTGGCTCAGGGTGGAAAAGATGAGGATGACAAGATGTAAGAGAGGTGGGAGGCGCAAGGAAGGAGGGCAAGTGGGAAAAGGTTAACAGGGTACAGGGAACTATGAGGAGAAAATTAAGTGTAGGAATGGATGACAAAGACAGAGAAAGTGTTGGAGGAATGAGGAAAGGAAGGATAAAACCTATGAGAAGGTGAGTAAGAGGAGGAGGTGATAAAAGTGAGGACAGAGGCAGAGGAGAAGATGTGATGAAGAGAGGTGATGAGGAAGACATAAATAGAAGCTGGAGAAAAGAAGGAAAAGGAAGAGGAGGAGAGAAAAGACATAATAGGTGAGGAGAACGATGAGATCAGTTGTGGAGGAAGAGGTGAGGGAGGGTGAGAGCAAAGTGATGGGGAGAGACACAAAAGGAGGCCAGGGTGGTGGAGGAGGACGCGATAAAATAAAAAAAAAGGGGTGTAGGAAGAGGTGAGGAAAGTGAAGAGGGGATGAAAGGTAAGAACTGCAGAGTGGGAGAGACAGGCACTGGAGGAGACGGAGAGGAAGATTAAAGATCTGGGGAGGTGATATGAAGGAGGGGATGAGGAGGAGGAGGAGGAGGAGTCATGGATCCTTAAAAAAAATAGTGTATATAAGACAAGGTGAGGAAGATGAAGAGGTGAAGAGGAAGACGAGGAGACAGTGGAGGGAGGTTAAGCGAGAAAAGAGGAGATGGAAAAGACGAAGGAGTGAAAGACAGAGGTGAGGGGAGGAAGAGTAAAGAAAAGAGGAGAAGCAAAAGGAAGAGCTAACTCAAAAATGTGCAAGGAGGAAGAAAAAGAATTGGAGAACGTGAGGAAAATTAGGTGAGAAAGAAGAGGAGGCATCAGGAGTCAGAGTCACTTTCGTCACAGAAATTTCTCGTGTTGATCAGAGGTGCAAACGACCAAAATCTGACAAATCTCTCTCACAAACCCTCCCAATGTGTGTGTGTGTGTGTGTGTGTGTGTGTGTGTGCGCGCGCGCGTACATGCATAACAAACACCCAGGGGGACAGTCAACCTTTGCAGTGAACAGTCTCTATTATCCTGTTTCGTTTGTTTCTCAGGAACATGATCTGCTGTCACCTCCTCAGTAACACAGTGCTGTGACAGAGAGCCTGAACGCATCACCAATCTACCACAGAGAAGCGCTAGTACGGACATTAATCTGCTTTTATCCAGATATAAGGTCATTTAAGGGCTGCCGTATCCAATTTAACTGAAGTGGGTTATTGGTGGATAATGAATTAATTAACGTATTCATCATTATTATGTATCATTGTATCATTATTATTACTACATCTTCAGTCGGGACAATTATAGTCAAAGAAACTTGTATTTGCATTTGTAATAAGTTATATTCAGTGGCATGGCTCTGTTCTGGAAGCAACCTGCCCTTTTGTGCCTACATGGAAAGTCTAAATCAGGAACAGTACATTTATTTAACCTTCCATGTGACTACATTGGAGGGCTAAATAAGAGACAGCACATCTTCTTTACCTTCCATATCCCTACATGGAAAGCATGATTCAGGGAGAACACGCCTCCCTGCCCTTCCATGTAACCACATGGAAAGCCTAAATCATCCCTTCAATGTGCCTAATTGGGAAGTCTAAATGTTTGAGAGCCTAAACGAGGGTGTGTGGGGATGGATACCTCCGTAAATGTCTAAAGGAACCTGAGCCAAGCTATTGAAGACAGACTTAAAAGCAACATAAAAATGTCCCTGACGAGAGGAATTCGAGGTAATGAAGGTCTACCTGAAGGTGATTAATTGTCCTGTATTTAGCACGTTGCATTGTTACAGTTATAATTCTCCAAGATTTAAGTTAATTTAGCAAGACTTGTTGTTGCCATGGTAACATCACGAGTGGTTTATTGCAAGCAAACACTCTCCGAGCAGTGCTGCAGTGCTTTGTCAGACACCGAACTGCAGCTGTTGTGTCCCTTTAGAGTACAGCCAAACAAACATGCAGGGTTTTAAAAGCCAGCCGTACAACAACTGGTTTAAATATATAACAATCTTAAGATTTACACATGGACTTCATTCATATTATTTATTGCAGGCCCCTGACAACATGTTTTCTCATAGCACACCATGTTTGTCATATTCTGCACCCGTTTGATATTTACTGACGTTTGTTGCTGTGGCGAGAGGACAAACAGAGCAGCGGATAAACAACTCTATGGCAATGGAACACTGCCATTTCATGTCAAGGTGTCCCATGATGATGTTTGCATGCTGCCTGGTGCACAGAGTACTGGAAAATAGCCTGTAATCCAAAAACTTTTGCACGTCTGTTTTAACTTTCCTAATCCGTCAGGGAACGGGAAAAAACAAAAAGAAATTGACTCACATCATGTCAAATTCAGGTTCCTTTCAGATCTTCATGATCTCATCCTGCTTTTCCCCTAAAACTTCCTTCAGCTTTGCCTTGTTTTTTCTGTTTCCAATTTCAGCCTTTGTAAATCTGCCCGTGTGTGTGTCCTTATGCGAACATGTGTCCCAACTTGTGTGTGTGCTGAGGTATTATGACTGGCTCGATAGACACTGCTGCATCAGAGCAGAGCAGAGCAGGCTCGCTTGTTTGCTCAATCTGTGGCTCCACCGCGTCGAATCGAATCTCTTGTAATTAGCTCCGTCATGTGTTTCAGTTTAAAATGTTCTCATTGGCTTGTGTGCGTATGTGTATGTGGTAGGAGCGTCAGAAAATGAATGATGGTTTCATATTTGTAGCATTGTTTGACGCTGTACAGGATCAGTATAACACCATACACTTGTCTCTGACCACCATAAAGTTAGGGGCCGTACGCAAGCTTTCATCTGCATGGGGGTTGCTCAGGTTCCTACTCTGCTATCTGGATCGCTGTGACTTTGGAAGTGGAGTCTCTACCACTCATGTCTACTTGCATCTTTCCCTTTAATCTGCGGTTCCATAATAATTTGATAATATTGTAGTTCAAGTGGTTTCAAAAAGAGAAGATTGGACTTCTGTACCTCCTGTAGACTCTGTATTCAGTGTGTGTAATTTTCCACGAACCCTTCTCGAGGGCTTTGCGACTGGTTAAAGGGCAGGGCGGAGCTACGGAGCGGAAAAAGGGAGAGAGAGGGAGAGGAATTGCTTGATTCCCGGAAGCTGCAAGTCCCACCTTTAATTGTTTAAACCACTGTTTTATGTTAAAGTCTAAACACTTTGTCACACCGCATGATGTGCACAAGGATTTAGATTTTCATCAGTATGTATCATGTAGGAGTTAGAATACTGTCATCAAAAAATGTGAAGAGATGTGACTGAGACAACAATGGCCCTTCTTAAAATACAAAAGTCTTCCCTTGCGACTGAACAGGCTGCAGGATTAATGTCATGACAGAGTTGGGAGTATAACTTTTTAATGAAGAGCCACAGAACACTGTGCGCCTGCGTTCTTCTACGTAGTAAAAACGTGGAAGACGATGTAGAGGTGGACTGGTTATCTGTTAAATGTAAATCATGTGTTTCTGCTTTGTAAGAGTAACAGAACAACAAAGCTAAACTTTGCCGGAGAAGCAATAACAAATTCACTAGAATCGGCATAAACAAGGCTTAGTCTGCCAGTGTTATTACTGATGGGGATGTGATCTCACCGTTCCCGTATTATACACGAATTGGCAGCGTACGTGGCGGCAGTAAGGGTTGCATTGGCGTTTGTGTGAAGGAATGGCCAAAACGTGACAGTAACTTACCATTTGATGAAACACGAAGTTATGAGGAACTATTCAAATTAATTGGCATGAAACCTAACACTGCTCTTTTTTTTCCCAGATGTTTCTGCACTGAAGATCATTTTTAGCTTCAATTAGTGCGGATGAAAGGCCAGAATGGAGATTTAAAAGATGCAGGTTGGTCGGAATGTCAAGAGAGGGAATCAGAGTGAGCGAGAGGGAGAGAGAGAGACAGTTTCCAGTTGTCTGTCGTTGTCTGACCCCTCCTTCATCCCCCTGAAAGTCTCCCTCTGTCTGTGTTTGTGTCTGGCTGCACACACACACACATACATTCAGTGTCCATACACTGGCCGGCAGTCACACATGGCCCACATGATGAACACTCAATAGTAACAGCGCATCAAGATGTGCACATTTTGCTAGGAATTTAGCTCGTGTGTGTTTGGATACAATTTTTACCAGCTGGTGTTTTGCTGGTTGCCAGTTTCCTTGCGGGCGAGCTGGTCTTGTTTACAGCTGCGACCCACACGAGCACTGCCTGTGTGCCACGTTTACCACCTCCCCTGGCCTGCAGCTCAGTCAGATGGACCAGGAGTGCATTCGCTAGAAATTACAGGGTTTTTATTAGAAACCACAAGGGTTGTCATATCAAGCTAAAATCTAAAATACGACATGATCCATTATATCCTCTTTTATTTATTTTGCAATTGTTGGGGCCTTAAAACTAACCTGTTGGTAACACTGAAACATTTACAACGCAGATACGAGCACTTAAACATCGCAACGGGTTTATGCAAAAACAGGTTTAGCAGTCGAACCTTCTGCATCAATGACATGAACTTGTCATGAACCCAACTCTTTTCCAATGGCATGTTTAAAAGAGAAAAAAACACACAGCACAACAAACAGGTTCAATAATATCACTGAATGACGGATTGCAGCGAATGTAAAAATGTTGTGCGTGTAAGAATATGCTTGAAATTAGTTTTGAATTAACTGATGTTGTGAGCGTAAACCAACAGTGTCTGGGAATAATCAAATGCAAAAAATAGCTTTGTGTGTCTGAATGATGGAAATGTCACCTGTTCGCTGTGTATTAGCAGTAAAACAGTCCTGACAAGTTTTCTATTCTCTTCTTATTCCCCAGCAGAGTATTATAAAACATCTGGTGATCTTCAAACTGTTGTTGAACAACACTTGAATAACCTAAACTTCGGAAAACTGTGCTCCTTTGGCAATTAACTGGTCATGTGTGGTTTGCATCATCAGCGTCAGCAAGCAGAGAAAAGTAGGTAAACGCTCATTTAAACAGTCATTAAAATAAAAGTTAATTTGGTACAGTATCTCTACTCCTCCATGTTACCAGACATTTGTAATAACATTTTGAGCAAACAGTAGTTACTTGCAACAAAAGCAACTCATTTCTGGCGTTGTGACTTGCCGAGCGCCACTGCAGCTCATAGTCTTGTGTAGCTAAATGGTCCTAGCGGCCGATGTCCACATTGGTGCAATTTTCAAAAATAAATGTGTTGTGTATTGTTAAATTTCAGAGCCTGAAAACTGGGAAATAGGGCTGAAAGTTGA
Source organism: Mola mola (assembly GCA_001698575.1). Classification (NCBI taxonomy): domain Eukaryota; kingdom Metazoa; phylum Chordata; class Actinopteri; order Tetraodontiformes; family Molidae; genus Mola; species Mola mola. The sequence goes on from KV751321.1 coordinate 6,812,806, forward strand.
AAATAACCAAAGTTCTTCTTTAATAAATCTAAATTAAAGCAAAGGGCTCTAGCAGTCTATTTCAACTTATAAAATCTAAACTGATGTGGTCGGTATCTTTGGAGGGACAAGACTCGCCTTGGTTTGCAGCAGAAGCTTCTTAGTAAAACCAAACCTTGCTGTCTGTTGCTGTAGCGTCTCTGTTAAACCATCCCGTACTGTGGCCCTTGGGAGCTGCTGAAGAACCGCAGCAGTCTGGCTGATTTTTAGAGTAGAGCTGTGTAATTTTGCTGGTTTCTCTGCTCATTGTTCTCTTCTACACACCCCACCCCCTCCCATCTTTGGCCTTGATATCAAATAAAGATGAAGGTGTCGCTCTAATCGACATTGTTTCCAATGAATCATTTAGCAGAGTTAGTCTAACATTCCAGATTCCAGGTCAGTGTGTCTCCCTACGTACCTCGCTGCCGGCAGGGTTTAGCCTGGTTCGGCCTGCCCGCTGCACACTGGCATCCCTGCTGCTGCTGTAGCCAACACGCGAAAGCTTTTTCTGCCCCTGCCACCCCTCAGGCACTGTGCCCTGAGCCCTGATGAGCAGAGGCTAGTCCCCACTGGGGTAGAGGAATGCTGGAGTGGAGGGGGGGTGGTGTGTGTTTGTGTTGAGGGGGGGAATACATTTCCCCCTTAATTTGCTTTTGTACAAATCTGATGCCGCATAATTTGTTATTGCAGACCAGCTAAGTAGAATCTGGGCAGCGATTCTGGTTTCCAGCTGCTGTCATGTCGCATGTTTCTGCCCTTTGGAAGAGTACACTTGTGATTAGTTTAATTTTCTGTCATCCAGGTTGTGGGCTTGTATCATACGTGTCTTTATGTTTTTGTGGTTCTCAGGTTCATAAGGAGTGTTGAATACACAGAACAATACGCATGTAGGGCCATTAAAGCCTAACATTCAGCTGCAGCATTCAGTGTCCGGCTGATCCGCCCCCACAGATGTTTCTCTCTCTCCCTCAACTCTAACTCTGATTACACAACCTTCTCCTCTATTTTCCTGGTTAATTGATTCATTGATTGATTGATTATTGAATTGACCTGTGACAAGTTGCACCCAATTAGATATACACTCGGTTGCTTGACGGCAGCGACGTTGAAAACTTCTTACTTCTTACTAAAGTTCAGATAGCAGCCACAGAAAATGAGCCCTCGTAGTGGCAAGCTGCCAGTCAAATGGTAAGGACTGTGTGAAATATTGCTTCTTACTTACGATTCTAAATGATTTTGCGGGGGAACAAAAAGGTATGGTAATCAGCGGATTCAGCCAACACCAGTTTGTTCTGTGGACGACGAATGGATTTTGGTTTGCATAACATCTGTTCTGCATAATGCTGCATTGGCAGAACAGCGGTTGTTAGAAGGTACTTCGTATAAAAACTAATGAATAATAATGAATCTATTTTGGACCTTCTTCGGCATATGCTGGATTTGCCCGTATGATTTATGTAAAGTGTTATTAAAAGGCATGAGAACCTTAACGAAACTTTCGTTTGGATGAAAAATTGCCCACCACAACAAAACTGCACCAACCGCATCCTGAAATTAGACTTTTAATCACAGCTCCATGAACTTTTTCATTGCATCAGTGTATCTGAAAAATAGCAAAAAGATCTTTGTCTTAATACATTTTCATGATAATGTGACAATACTTGTGTAGGAGTGTGTAATATCTAATAATGATATGGACACATTTACATTGCAGCTTATATGAATCTGTTTGCGCGCGTTGTTCTCTGTGTGTGTGTGTGTGTGTGTGTGTGTGTGTGTGTGTGTGTGTGTGGCTGTGCATCCATCAGCCAGTAAAAGTAGGTCAGGAGAGAAGGGCTCCCGCGAAGACGATGTGAACTCGTCACCTTGAATCGCGTTACAGCTGCTGAGGGAAGAGAGAGGCAGAGACAGACGAGCGCAGGAGGGGGAGGAGGAGGAGGAGAGGGGAGGTCCAGAAAGGCCAGGGAGAGAGGGAGAGAGTGAGTGGGAGGCGCAGAGTGCGGAGGAGTGAAGACTGCATCGGACAAGAAAAAGAAATGGAACATAAAAATGAAGTAAGATAAGATCTCCTGACTGTCACATGCTTGTGTCCCCGAAGCTTCTCTGGATATCATGAATCTATTATTTACACCTGCTGCGATGGTGCTCAGTGACCATAATGGGATTTGAGCAATAATTCCCCTGTGCTTTTGCAGTCCTTCTATTATGAAATTTTAATCCCAATATTTGTACATTTCTTTGAGCTGAGAATAAAATTCTTCGATCCACTTGATGGGCTGAGCCCCAAAACAAAACAGGGGCCGCCTTGTTATAATTGGTCCATAGTGCCAAAATTGATGTTTGCGATATTAAAACTGAATTTAATTGACAAATAATGTGAAATTCAGTGTTTTGGTTCGCTGCTGAGACAATTTGGGTCTTATGACTCTAAAAAAAAACACCTCTAAAATCCAGATTTTTGTTTTTATTTTGAAATTATAGAACAAACGAGATGATAAAAGCAACATCCCAGATGAAGAATTAAAAAAAAGCAAAGAGATACTGAGGTAGTGATACAAAGGTAATAATAAATGAAATGAAGAGGCAGACACTTCATGTTTGCACCCAAAAGCTAATCGCTTCCTCTGTGCCGACCAGGTGTGAGTTTCACAAAGGCGAATCTCAAACGGACGGTAAGATTTCTAATTCCGTCATCAATTTGTCTTTAATATCTGATGAGCTGCCAGTTTTCTGCAGTGCGGCACCTGTATTGTTGATGCAGCGTCTTCGCTCTTACGAGACACTTCTCAGCACTTTGGTTAAATCCGTCCTGCTTCATTCTTTTGCCAAAGATTTTGAACACCTTCATGTTCATGTTTCTTCTGTCCATATTCCCAGAAGGCATTTATGTTCCCGTAGCAACCCAAACGAACTGCACCAAGGGGGTAAACGCTCCAAGCTTCTGTTCGACCGCAGTAAACGAGGCTGGTGTAGATGTGACCTTGGATGAGCGAGGAAGAAGGAGGAGTGTGCCAGGATGGGAAGCCTGTCTCTGAAGATGATCTCTGACTGGCAGACAGTCTGCTCTGTAGCGGCTATGGTCATTTTGAGTCCTTCTGTCATACATTCAAGGGAACACAAAATCCTACATTCAGTTTCTGGTCAATTAAATGTATTTTTTGCATAAAAGTCATTTAAGTTTACTTGAGTGTTGATGATTGAAAAAATGAAATAATTTGCACCACTCTATGTACTTTAGGTTCAATGTAACAGGTGCAGTATCCTTTCAGTAAATTATTACTGTGATATCCAGGAATGTTGACCCATTCTCGTGAGGGAACACATATGAACATGTATCACTACTTTAAAAGCAGACATATGTGTCTGAAGTAAAATTATGATGTGAAAGAGATGATGTGAGCCAGAGTATTGTCGTGTAGCCGTTACTCAGTTTTATGGGGGGGAAGTTTTTCCACACCACCACTAATTTACTTCACTGGCGCTGTCTTCACTGCAGAAACACTTCCATTTAAGGAATCAAAGCACAACAAATAATGGTATGTTAGTAAAAATAATTGCTTGTAAGATCGAGACAGCGCTGCGGATGGATGTGCGGGGAGAAAGAAGAAAGATGGAGACAGAAGATGACAGGCACATCTGATAAACACACCGAGGGACATTTTTGAACTTTTGAAATGTCCCATATTAAAAAACATGCAACAGGAGTCTCTCAGTCGCACACAGCTGATGTGTTTCTCTTGTTTTTCCCTTTTTTTGGCACGCGAACATGGCAAATCATTTAACATGAAGGTCACTGGGTAATGGACATGTGATGTATGGGAGAGCTCAAACACTGCAGCTTTCCTCTGTGGAGAGAATTTGAGAAACAGAAAAATGCCAACACCTTATCTGTGTCTCTGTGCCTACGTACAGATCTCAATAGTTTTAAAAGACCGTCTTCAACCATCGATATCTGTTCATGTATCTGTATTATACTATAATACAGCTACTATTTACAATGTAATTCAAACATGTCCTCATACATTAAGCGTGAGCTAAGCCATAACTGTTAACACGTGTTTTCATGGTTTGCTCAACATACTTGGGTCAAACGTAAAACTTAACTAACCCAGTCATGAACCACGAAAGAATGAATCATTTAATCTCTCCCCTGACATGTTTCCATTAAACAAACTGAAGCTCAGATGCCTGTATTGCACTGCAGCAGTGATGCTCCTCTCTGCCTCACCTACATGTTCACGTATTAAACTGGGGGTCTCTGATCCTTTGTGGGGTTGTTTCACACCACATGTGAAGCTCCACCAAGGCTTAAGAGAAGATAATGCTGGCTGCTGCCGCACTGTACGATCAATAACACAGCTGCGCTACTGAGAACCAATTTGATTGAGAAAAGGCTGACACTACTTTGCTGACTCCATGACTTGTAGCTTCACCACTGCTCATCACTGCGTAGCTGTCACAGTTCTAATGCTTCACCGAATTAAGCGAGTCTGCACACGAGGAGCGAGAAGGAGGGTTTCGCTCTGCTGGGGTTAGAAATCCTGGATTAATTAAGAGAGAACTACAACTATTCAACCGTACCCATCATGGAATACGATCAAGTCGAATTTAATTGACTCAATCAGATTTACTTGAATAAGTAACATCAAATAAACTCAGGAATGGAGAGAAGATTTACACCCCTTTTACACACCTCATTTCATGCGGGCCTGTTGCTGAAAATGCAGTGGAGGAAGTAACAGTGCTGAATTACTGTGAAAAAAGAGCAAGCAGGCGAGGCAGAACAAGAACACGGCACAACCAAGGTCCATTCAAAACATGCTTTTTATGTAAACAGAAGCCTTCATCAGTATATCGTGTGCTCCGGCCATGTCTGAAGCGTGTTTCAGAAGCGCGTCATTTCTAAAGCATACGGTTGTGATATTTTGTTGTCTCCTGTTATTGGTATCTTTGGTGTGTTTTTAATCCCGTATGACTCCAACCTCTCCGCTCGATTACAGAAAGTCATTTCCTTTTCCTTTTTATTAGCTAGGCATTCTATCCTGTTTAACTGGAAAGATGCTGAGACTTCAACATTAACATCAAGCTGGAAAAAAAAATCAAATGCACTCTCAATGGCTCGATTAAGACATTTTATAGAAGCTGGGCCCCATTAATAAACTATGTCAACAGCTTGTCTGGTTTGGAACTATGAACCTACAATTCATCTACTGTCAAAAGTCCACTATTTTTTGTTTTTGGGATTGTCTTCTACCTGGCTTAGATGATGTTTCATTGTTCTCTGGGATAAGTTTCTGTTTTTTATATATGAACACATGAAAAACATTTATAAATAGAAAGAAATCATTTCAAAATTGACTTGATATTGACAGCTGAAACATTTTATTCATACCAATTGATTTGAATACAGAAGTGTTCTAGTTAAATGGTCTCATCTGGAGAACAAAAACCATCCAAGCTCCAAAATTGAAATAGAATCAAGTAATGCAACGTTAAATACTTGCTAAAATGTTACCAATAGCAATTAAAAGACCTAGTTACTATTATTCATTAAGTATTGGAAAATGTCCATATGTTTTGAGTGAATGTAAAGGAGAAAGAATATCTACATACTGAAAGATATAATACTATTTGTAACGTACATGTTTTTAACCAGATATCACAAACAATATGAAAAATGAAATACACAATGCATAATAATACTTACAATTTTATGTATTCATGCATCCACCAGTGGAAAAGCTGGGTTGAGCTCCTCTGCTTTGTTTCTCAACCCAATGTGCAATAATTATGTTGTGACAAGCGGGAACAGAAAATGACAGTAATTTTGGTAATGAGAGGGAAATAGCGGGATGGGGGACAGAGTCTAGGCTGTTAAAATCCGGCTTCAAACCACTCACTCAGGGTGAACCAGGGGAGGAACTACAGATGGAAAGGACGACGGGAAGGAAAGATGCGTCCGGTGGTGTTGAGGAGTTGTCGAACAAGATCTACAATGATTTGTTGTCCTGACCAGGACATTTCAGGTCTGGCCACTCTGAGCAGAAATGAAAGATGGTGAAACTGCTGTCTGGACGATTTCATTGAATCCTATGACAAGATCTACTCAACCAGACAGAGAAAAATAGATAAAGCAAAGGAGGAGATCAAGCTGAGAAAGCTGTACAGGTGGTTTGTAATGTGAAAGCATGAATTGCATGCGGTGATATAACCAATTCACACAACACAACTTTAAGCCTGATTATCCACTTTTGCTGCTTGCTGACAACAGCCCTCAGAACAGAGCCAGATCAGGTTGGATTTATATCACGCAAAATATCTAGTTCAATCGGGGACTACAGGCATTCAGGGCAGGGGGGTGACGGAAAACCATACACAGAGTTTGAAGCAGAAACCCAGAAAAGGTATATAACATTAAAAAAAAAATGCCACAGCACTGCATGTAAAATGCATGGACTAAATGACTCTTTCACAAAATATTCTTCTCTTTGAGTTAGTTTCAGAGCAAAACATAGAGTTTGTTTTTGTCCATTGTGAATATGGCCATGGAATCAATTGCCTTCCATTTATCATTTCTTTTGTCATTTGATAACCAAACTTGTTTGGAGATTACACGTTCTAGACGTGGCGTTATCCTGACGGAGTATGATGCGAGTCCCCATTTCCAGGTAGTTATATAGCTTGAAATAAAAATGACAGCAAGGCTCAGAAAACAGCAAATCACTGCCAAAAACACTAGCATTGGATAAGTTGAGGATGAACACACAGAAATTAGCACGACGAACTGGCAAAGACAAGGGCGGCGTACACTGACAAATAGAAGGACAGTAGGTCAAACATTTCTTTATAAAGATTCTTAGAAGTCAGGTTTTCCAGAAGCTAAGCAGGACTCCTTCCTCTTCCCACACAAAACACCAATTGCATCAATATTCTTCTTCTTGTTGGTAATTAATAAGCATCAAGGATACACAAGCACCATCTCTGTGCGACGGACTCTTTCCTTTCTCCTCTCGTAAACGTTGTACAATGACACAGTCCATTGCCAGCCTTTGATGATTTAGGATCCTTCACATTCAACCATTTGAGGATCCTTCCTTGACCTTGAGAAAAACCTAAAGACAGCGGCAGGAGGAGATCAAAGGCAGGAAGTGTGAAACAGGACATGACACATGAGGACATCAGTGCATTAAACAAACAAGCAAACACTGGAAATAACAACCTAAAAACTCAAAAGGAAAACAGATGAAAGCTGCCACCATGTAATTCTGCTTTCAGATGAGCCAATCGACAAATTTTGTCGCAATCACTGGGTTTTAACTAGTAGAGTGTCACCGTGCACATTCATAAGACCACAAGTAGCATTCAAATGCACAAAGATCGGAATTCAGCAGCAACATTACCTCCTCAAAAAAGCAAAGCGGTCCCTGACAGTCACAAGACTACCGGACTTTCAGACTACAAGACTACAAGAGTACAAGGCTATCATTTTGTGTCTTTGGTTGATTATCAAGTGAACAAATCCAAAACTCCCATGTAAATTAGTTGAACATTTAATAATTTACATTTACATGGTAATATTTTTCACTACTAATTATTATAATTGTCTTCTGAATAGGCTTTAAACATTCTCCAAGCTTTCCAGAGAGCAGACAGCTGCACACGTCTTTGCACTATTTGTGCGAGGTACGCCTCACCAGACCATGTGTCAGATTTGTTTAGATAAATTATCAAAGCCACAGTTTTGGGAATGTAAACATTCAGGATTAAATTTGGTATGTAAAAACACATGAAAACACATGTCTCTGCTTGCATCACACGGTTGGTGAATCTGAATCTGCTGGAGAGTTGGAGTGAGATGTTGCTGTTAAGATACATGCTCAGATATTGCCTAAGTTAGGCTTGTTGTATTGCTGATGTTTTTATGTTTGTTTGTTTTTATTTTACAATAGTCACAAACAAAGGTATAGAACAGAGACTACCACTATCTGGCCATCAATGACTGGTCAAGGAGACGTGGATGCTGCTCTGCATGGCACTGGATTTGCAATCATTAACTGATGGCTGTAAGGAAAGTCGAGCAGGAAGGGGCATATGTGGCGTGGCAGAATTAATATTCAAATGCAGCTGTTGGGCATAACAAAACGACTTTAAATGAGAGCTGATGTCATCGGGCTAATAGAAGTAGAAAAAGAAAATGTCTCGGGCACACTCAGAAGTCACCAGGGCAAATGCATGGAGTCTATCTGTGCATGTTGCCAAAACTAAGGTAAAATCCTTTACTGTCTAACCCAAAAAAGTTGACATGCAACAGGGAACGCCCTTATATGCAGACGGCACCACCACAATCGGTAGCATTAAAATCAACCGTGAAAGTTCAATCAGGAGAGACTTTATGACTTTATGACTTTATTGCCATGTGCATGAGAAAACAAAACACTTTGACAGGTAAATCATCGCAGTGATATAACAATTTAGTTAAAGTCATGATGATGATGCTTGGGATGGAAGATCCCCTCGATGGAGTTGAGACACTGGTGGTGGCGATGAGAACCAAAACTGGATCTGTCAAGAAAATCAAAGCTGGAAGGGGATGAATTTTGAGCTAAGCCCTCCTCTGAGCTGGTAAAACTGGAAGAAGATGGGGTGGAAGAGGAGTGCAGTGACATCTGACAGAAGCAAAGGAAAGCAATTTAAAGTTTGGCTACAGTGACATGATGGGCTGATGATGATCGTGGATCAAGGATACACCCACAGTCAGCTGATTAGAGTAAGCTGAGGCAGAAATGAATGAATAGGCTTCAGTTCTTATTGGGAGAAACTCAACAGTCTTTATCTCAACAAAACCAAGGAGAACATCATCAGTCGAAGCCCATCACACATTTTTTACTGTCAAAGGAAGCTCAGAAACCTCTTGTTTAGGAGGTAGGCTGTTTTCCTAGCGTCTTCATTTTTACAGAGGAGTAATTAAAGCATCCACATTGGATGCATCTCAAACTGGCATTGCTTCTGCGCAGCCCAAGGCAGGAATTTTGTGTTAAAAACCGCTTAGAGTATCACCGGCACATGTTTACCAAACATCAGCGATACTGGCGAGGTGAGGTTTTTTTTTTTTTGTCGAATGCCAAAGTCGCAGAATTACTTCATCTCTCAAGCTGTGGGACCCTTGAATTCATCATACACACTTCCACCATAAAAAATTAAAACTGTTTTATGTTCACGACATTTAGCTTTCCTTATACACCTTAACAAATGGTGACTAAGTCTTTCCTGACTCTTGAAACAGTTCCTTGGTGGACACAGTTCCGGCATTCAGCACTAATGTTCTCTCCTCTGGTGCAGGAAGCACTGAGAGTCATCTGAACCAGGAGGATACATTCTATTTCTCCCCATTAACGATACTGTGTATGTGCGAGCACTAATTAGCCTCCATTACCTTGGAAAACAGCAGCGGAGAGAGGAGCGTATCAAAAATTAATGCGCCTCTTGTCGCTGCTCTGAATATTTGCTGTTTTTTAAGTGCCGTGTTGAAGTCTCTCTCTCTTTCTTTCTTGCTCACTCACACAACGATGAGTGGTGGATTCAGATAAAGATGCCAGTTGTTTCATATGAGTGACATTAGGTCATTGAAAAACATCATAACCACTTAAGAAAGGCCACTTGTTTCTGGCTAAGAGCCTCATGTTAGATGCACTGACTGAAAGTAACAGGCTCACTGAGCTTGGGAATTGAATGTGTGTGTGTGTGTGTGTGTGTGTGTGTGTGTGTGTGTGTTTGAGGACTCTGGTATTTGTTGGAGTTATTATTGATACAGATACATGTTTAGGATCTTTGATCTTTTACGAACTAGGCAGGAATAATAGGCTTCACTCACTGCTTCATCGGGCTTGTGGGATTGGAAATGGAACAGGAAAGCGTCGTCTTTTTCAAAGTCTGTCATGCTGTCGGTCGTGAGATATAAGTGACAAGAAAAGCCAGAACAACGATGAAATCCAGACTGTGTAACAAGCTGGGTATAATGGATTGAAATTGTCTCTTTCTGTTATGTATGCCTGTTGATCAGTGGATTAATGTGAGCATCGGTCTCCACACAAATCTCTTTCAATTCCAGTGCCTCTTATAAGGTCATGCAGCATTACCACTAATCATTGTCAATATCGTGCTCGTTTTCCATTTGCATGTGTGTAGTGTTTACAATATGGTGGGTTCTTAAAATTCGGACACATAACTGTGGCATTTTGCGTCCGAGTCCGCAGTCTGCTGTTGAGGGCTCTGCAGTGTTTGATGAGTATCTGATAAACCACCATACGGAGACACACACACACACACACACACACACATACTTCAGACAGACAGAACGTCTGCCTCCTGGGCCACTAATGGACACAGAGAGCAGCAGAGATCAATACGCACACAGCTGCCTGAGAGCGCACGCAAGAGAGAGGAAGTGCTCTTGCAGATTAATGGACCTTGCTGGTGGCTTTAGTTTGTATCGTGAGTTGTGTACTCAGTGACAGAGGCAAGCTAAGCATCTGCAAGTGAGTAGTTATCAAAAGGGACCATTCGTTAGATTGAGCCAGTATTTCAATTGAAAAAATGAAGTAATCTTCTGAACAAAATGGGATGAAGCAACCGTTGCAAACTAGCTTCAGACTGTCTTTCATTATTATTTTTTGTAATAGAACACGTGCATCGAAAGAAGATAGTGAGTCACTGTGGCAACGTGAGGGGAGGAAGAAGAGCTGGCCTGAGGGCTCGTCAATCACGCAGATGTTAGAGCACCCAGTTGCCACAGAAACTGAAACAACATCCAAATATACACTCTGGGAAACACACCGTGTTTGTGAGCACCAAGAATTAGCGACCCAGGAAGTTAAACAGAATTAAATATTGATGTGGCTTTTTGCCACCACCTGCAGCTTTTGGTGAATAAAAACATAAACTTGTGACTACAGCTGTTGTGATGACAGAATTTAGCTTGCGGTGATTGAGGGTGGCTTAATAATAGGATATGCGATATAATTGCAACCCACTACATCCATATTTATATGGTTGTGGCCGCAGGGGGTGTTTTTTTTTTTTTTTAAATGCAGGTGCAGTGTGTGGGACTGACATATTCCTCAGCCTTTCATTGTGTTTACAACTTCTGCGAGCCTGCCACTCCAACCTTTTTCTATTTGACCTGCATTTCAGCAACAGTACCGCTCAGATTGTCTATGCAGAGGCTCCGGTCCTGCTTGCCCTGCTGTGTTCTTTGTTTGGATTAAGTCACTTCATGCTGCGCAGCTAATACGTCAAACTAAAGGCTGACGTCACGTTTCTTTTGACTCCACAATGCCGCTCGGCTGTAGGAGGAGCCACAATGAAGCTACTTGATTCTGTGTCTAACCAACAAGGATGGAGATTTGGCAGATTCTCTGTGGTCAAGGGTGTGTATAAAACGTTTAGCCACCGGTCCAGACTCCATTACTCCGGTTATAACATGAGGTGAGGGGAGGTGACATCACGTGCGATAGAAACGGTAAATTGCCATCCGTTGCCGGTGGCTTGTTAATAAAATAGTTTTTGCGGTTTTCACCACAGTTCTACGCGTGAGTTTTGTTTTAGTTATATCTGTTTGGCTATTGGTTGTATATTTCACGCAAGTAATGACAAAAAAACTTTAGTGAAAAATATGGTTGAATTTTGTGTCATTCGTGAGGAGTTGCCTTTATTCACAACACTTGATATTTTGTGTTTTGCTGTGTCAGAACCATGGCAATACACTTTCCTCTGCTGATTCTAAAAGGGGATATGTTGGAGAGACTACCTGTGAAGGTGTTTTACTCATTACATTTCGCTGTGAGATTAGTGGAATGAAATGTAATCTGGCAGACATTTAATCATAGAAATAACAACAAAAGACAACAAGGGCAAAACAAACACAGGCGCGGTGGACATGCTTGAATTCTGCTCCCTTTGTGGATTTTGAAGCTGCTTCATGTTTAAATGCTGGACATTTAAACAAAGCTAGGACTGTGAAGTTGCTCTCTGAAGAGCCGTGTGCTGTAGATGGCAGCTGAAAAACGAATCACTCGGATTACAAGCACTACACTGACAAAACAGAGACAACATGCTTCCAACAGACTGGCAGTTTGTGACCAAAACACTACACAAAGGATTGGACTCTGGTGCAGACACTGACGTGGTGCCGATAAGGTGAGGAGATGTTTATTGATTTTAAAGACAATAGGCTTTGAGGTTGCAGAGGCAGGCAGAGGGTCAAAACCAGGCAGGCCGTCCAAGAAGACAAACAATTCGCAAATGAAGAGATATCCAGGGTGACAGAAAAAAGGCAAAGTGGAAAAACTTCAAAAATACTTTTGGACAAGACACTATATTACTCGATGAACCAGAGAAGAAAAGAAGAGAACACGCTGACTTAAATGTTTCTTTTTTTTTACTGTGTTTTGTTGTATTTTCCCCAATTACATTGCATTTCAGTGCATAATAGGGAGGACATTAAATTAACTAGAATCAATTTTTTGAAAAAAAATAACCAATTAGTGATTAGTGAGTGAGTTTTGACTCGACAAATAGGAATAATGAGGCTAACCCTTAACAAAAATAGGCTGCTAAAGGACTCTAAAGCCTCGTTTTCACCAAGCAGTACAATTAGGTTCAGTTCGTTACAGGACCCATTTCGTTTGCATTTCCATTATGAAACGCTGTGAATGGCACTCTTAAATAGCAAACCGTACTGTGCCAGTTTGTCACCCTTTGCTTGGGGCACCAACCAGAGCTACACCGTAATAACAAGGGGTGCTAGACCCACTGCAGTCTGCTGATTGTTTGACAGAATCATCTACTGCGCTGCAACAGAGCCGGTCTACTCTGAATCAGTTATTTTAAAACGAAATCTTGCCCCAATCAAAAGATCTTACAAAATGTTCACACACGACAACGATCCAAAAACTCAAATCTTAAAACAAAGCAGATGGCTTGAAGGAAGCTGAAGGATTCAGCAACATGGCTGATCAGTCAGCAGGTGTTTCTCATGCTTCTGTCCTGATTGTCCCCCATTGATTGGTGACTTGGGCTTGATGCTTCACCAATCAGGCTCCAGGGAGCGGTGGACTGACAGAGCTGCTCCAACAGAGCAGGAAGCACAAATCACAGGCCGGAGACCACACAGCTACTTTGACACATCAGCGTCCCAACAACAGGCGGGTTAATAAGGCACAGATAGAAAGGTAGCAGGGCTGGGATGACATCTGCAAATAAAACAGGAAGCAACAAACCCAAATTCAAAATCATGAAACTGTTATCAATCAAAATCACAAATTACAGTTTGTCTCATTGGGTTTTTACAAATGCACGGATCCAACAGCCTCTCCCCCTAGACCCTTAAACTGGGTGAGGAAAAACAGGGAAAAATACGAAACCTCAGGAAGAACCACAGAGGAAGGATCCTTCCTAGGATGGACAGATGCACAATAGATGACACATGTAGAGAACACAACAACACAACAATGACAAAGCTACTGATAGATATTAAAATATATGACGTCCATGAGTCCAAGAGCACGTGAGATCTATAAATCCAGAGGTATTTGCAACCTGTTGGTTATCTTCAGCCTAATGTAATACTAATGTAATATTAATAATGCCATAATAAAACCAACAATTTCATCATGTGGACAATTCATGAATAAAGCTGTCTGTGGAGTTACAGTAGCTTTCACTGAGATAAAAAGGTGCACACTGAGATTTCCTTGATTTCATGCATCCATGCAAAATGGTGTCGCGCATCACTACCTTACTGGTTTGACACTCCTGCCCCAATGATCACTGTCGGCGTCCTATCAGCACACCCCTCTAAAATCAACCTCTGGAAGCTGCGTTTTGTCCAGCTCAGCATAAAGATTGCCTTTTAATGAGTTCTGCTGTCATCAGAGCCATTGCAGTCACTTTGCATTAGCGACCTAAAACTTTCTGCGGGCACGTAATCCATCTATGTGAAAAAAGGTGAAACCGCCAGATTGCATCTTTAATAGCTAATTTTCCTAATTTACTTTGTGTGGCGTGGAGACCAGAGCTTGTAGGAGACCATGACAAGCACAGTTCAGTGGGAGTTTGTGACCACGACACTATTTTCTGAGGGGACATTAATTATCTTGATGTGCCTTTGTCTCCTCCTGTTTGTCTTACCTATTACTATCGCCAAAAAGGATGAAAGTCATTACGCTGAATGATGAGTTTCTGTTTTCCTGCATTACACAGGAGTTCAATTACAGCACATAGATCTATTTTCAATTAATGTTTTCTGAAAACAAACAAACCCCCCCCTCTTAATGAGCAGCACGGCAGAACAAATTTGAGCTAAATTGAATTAGACCTTGTGCTGCTGCCGCTGCCCATGCTGAGAGTCGGGTAGACTTGGTCGTTTGTCAGTGACACAGAAGTGATGATGTCAACATGACTCAAAAACAAATCACGCCGTGTAACGAGCTCAGGACCTGGTTATGAAATGTGCAATGTAATTACAAGTCATTTTAAGTCTCAGAGCAGTTATTGTTAGCTATTATCGGCCACACAAAGCAGCAGCCACCTCACTGATGGACTGGAGGCTGCTTCCATTTTTCACTGTCATACACACTCACTCACACACACACACACACACACACACACACACACACACACACATAACCGTATATATATTTACATTGTACAGTGGTTCCATTTTGGGTAAAACCCAAAATAAACAAAACAAAATGCTGTACATTTGCACCATTACTTAAAAAGAAAAAAACCTGTGCCCTTTTCTGAGTAGAAAAATACATAAATGCAACTCCAAGCCAGAAGGAGAGCTGACAGATGTTAAACCACAGGAGTGGCTAAAAATTAGCAAAGTTTGCAGTGACCGTAGGAAACCTCCCCAAAGGAGCTCCGTCTGACACCGTCTGACACCACTCACTCCCTTTGCACGACATGTACGATTCCTGTGAAAACCTGAGGTTGAACTGGCTCTTGTTTCAATAGAGTGCAATATGTTAAGGTCTTTGGAATGGACATACAGGACGTAGTAGCAGTATTTAAACTTTATCGTAAAAGTCTGTGTTTTGTACTATTTTATTTTATTGTTCTTGATATTATATTCTACTAATGTGAGCACTGTCTTATAATTCAGTTGAGAACAATTTTCAAAGGTATTTTGACTTGACTAAAGTACCTAATTTTCTTTATATTAATATTTTGAAATTAATCCTCATTTGAATATTGGAAATAAAAAATGTTTACATTTGGTTTCTTTATATCTATGACAGAATAGTGATAAATGCTAGTTGAAGGGGGCCCTTGTGAATTTTTGCCAAAGGGCCACTGTTAATATGTTTTATTCTAACAACTAAACATGACCTTGTTTCCTTTTTTTTTAAGATTATTTTAATAAAACATCATGCAGGCTGAAATAAAAACAAAAGGAAAGCACAGGGACCTTTTCTTGGTCAACAAATTGAAGGGACAAGAGACTGTGACTGCTCTGCAGATCAACCAATAACCTGTTCTGTCTTTTATTGCCTCCGAGCTCACAATTTGTCTGTTTCGGAGCAGTAAAAGAGGGATTAAATTACCTGTTATTCAGACAGTAACTCACGCTCTGCTGCACTCATACGTCAGTCAAATCACTGCCGTCTGACAACACAAACCCACTTTGATCTGCTGGTGGTCTCTTATGCCTCATCGGCCTCTGACTGCGGGGTCAACAGTGTCCAACCCCCTGTCTGGATGTCACATCACAGCCTCTGGTCCTCTGAGTCCCCGTAGCCCTTATCTCTCCCTCCATTAACAAAACTAAACATTTAGTACAGAACAGAGGTGAGCATCATGATTCCTATTTTTGAGAAGCAGACACAAAGAGAAAGCCTCGAGACGTTTGTGACTGCCTCCATGGGTACTGTCAGCTAGGTAACAGGGGAAATGCTTTATTACATTACAACAAAAGCTTCTTTCAAAGGTTGTTACTTATTACCCAAGACTTTCTGTCAAAACCACAGATAAATTCTGCCAGTTTGTATGTAATTTCACCGGTTGCTGGTTCCCTTTTTTGCGTTTTTTTTCGGTGTCTTGGGTGATGCCGGAATGTGTTTTTAAGTCAACAAATACAGCCCATTTTCGGGGTGATCTCTCCAGCCCGTGTGTGTTATTAGGGTTACCTTCACCTTCACCCATTTCTTTGACCCAGTTTCAGTGCTGTGTCTCCACTGCAGCATTTTTTTTTTTAAAGATGAAAGAAAACGAAATCCCATTTAAACCCCCCCACCACCAACATGTCTGACCTTCTCTGCTGCCCGTACACACACACACACTCACTGCATGTTGTCCTTTTTCTGCCTGGCTTCACTGCAGAATTTGGACAGAACAGTTGAATTATTCAGCATCACTCCACCCGCCAAAACACACACACACACACACACACACACACACACCCCCACTGTTGTCCCTCTATCCTCTGGTCCTCCACAGGACTATAGTAGATTAAAGTAGAGGTGGAAATTTCAAATCAGGTCACAGAATGTTCTTTATTTCCTTTCAAACAATGTGTCTGTTTCTGATGTGTTTTCCCAGCTTGTGTCTGCACAATAATCTATTATGCATATATTATTGCATATTATATATTATCATGGATTACAGAGCTTGTCAGTATTATTGTTATATTAATAAAACAACTTGGAATATATAATACAAATAACATATCAGCTCAGTGGTTTAACAGTATATTCACTGTTTCAGTAGGCTATAGAATCCTAGTTAAGCATAGCTCTTTGCAGCCATAATAAAATGCTCATGTATTTAAAACTTACCTTCAAATTTTAAGTGTAAAATAACACTAACACTAAATCATATGCTGCTTTGTAATGGGTTCCGTCTCGTAGTGCTTGTCGCCTTTTACATAGCGTGTTCATAAAATGGGACTGCAGCGGACCGTATAAAAGTTATGGAGGCGTGAGCAGTGGTAGTAAGAGATTGGACATGTGTATGAATAAAATCACCCAGAATGACAGGACACTAATTCAATTCACCAGTTCGTAAAGCGCTGTTTACTGCACGATGTAAACCATCCCACTAGATGACAATGCTGCCTTTTTACATGTTACAACTCCTGAGGTTGCAACTTGCTATTTAACACAGCTGGGCAAGACAGAGAGTTAGCAGAATGTAAAAAAAAACACCAGCAACAACAACAACAACAAAACTAACATAACTAATTGTTTTTTTTTTTTTTTCAAATTAAAAGCCAAGTTTGCCCATTTAACGAGAAGAAGGTTTAGCTGATATATACTGTAACAAAGTGTTATTGTTTCAGATTTGCCTTGAATGCTACTGTTTTGAGTTGAGTGCAGACAAAAAAAAAAAGAAAAAAAGAAAAAGAAAATGCCTGAGCACGCATGTTTACTGAAGGGCTTAAGTTTTCATGACATAACATTGTGTTGACAGTGCAGAGTTTTGTTTGTGCAGGGCAAATATATTACGTCTGACAAACTGCTACAGAAACTGAGGTGACGTTTTTAAAATAGTGTTGCACTCAGAAACTGTTGGGGCACCAAATCGCACAAAATGCCAATGTGTACGTAGTGCTTGAAGTGGCATGGTCCTGTTTTGTTGCCCAACACATCCCGGTAACAACAACAAAGTGTTTTCTTGGCATTAAACCACCAGGCTGCTGACTTATGTGCCACAGTTCTGTTTTTCTGTTTGTTTTTTATTGTTTTAAGACCACTCTACCCAGCAATCGAAATATGCTTGATCATTCCGTAACCGAGTGTTTATGATTATCTCTGCATTTCTCAAACTTACCAAATAAAAAAGCAGTTATTTTAACTGAAAGAAGACTATTTTGAATAAACATAACCAGGCGATTTTATGCCTCTAACCTTAACCAAACCTGAACAAGAGTCTTGTGTGACCATGAAACTGATTTTTTTTTGTCATATGTCATTCTGCAGGGCAGTTTTTGATTAATATGGAGGATTTGTTGTCCAACAGTATTGCTGCACTTTCAAGAGGCTTGAAAAGCACAAAAATATCGGCAAAGCAGCTCGTGTGGCTAATGAAGAACAGACTGTGGAAGATGCTGCACTGATGGACCGCATGGATCTGTGACGGAGCCTTGACCAAAACACGGACACAGATCTGGGGTTATCCATTCTACTCACTGCTGGTCTGTGAACTGGGCTTTAATGTTTGCAAGGCCAACATGAAAGTTTGCAAATAAAAAAGCGAGCGTTTAATAAATGTCTTTAAAAAAAACGTGATGTGAGCACTTCAAAAGTTGACAGCATTTGCACTGCTGTGCTGTCTTGTCAACGTGTTCCTTTCTTAATAGTGAAGCTCTCTCCATTTCAGGGGTTGTTATTTTGGTTTGGCGTCTCCCCTTAGGCCAAGCTTATCATACAGCCCCTTAAGTATTGATGCAGAAATCCCAGTCTAGTTTCTGTGCAGTGCTCAGCAGGTGACCGCACACACACACACACACACACACACACACACACAGAGGAAAATTCAATGGTAAAGTCCTGAGGGACAACAGTGAAGGAAACCCCCACCCCCAAAAAAATAAACTCTCCTCTAAGCACATATGGAAGAGCTTTCTGTCCCCTGTTCCAAATTCTTCTTTAACCTGCAGTCATCCCCCAACAAGCAGATTTCATAACTTGTGGTTCATCAGAACAGGCAGAAACACAACGTGAATAATTCCTAACACTCAAATGCTTCAAAGCAGTGAGGCGACAGTAGCAGTGTTGTTCTTGAAGCTCTATTCGAGAATCATGATTGACAAAGTAATTAATTTTCAAAAAGCAATGACAGATGAGATGATAAAGATCTGACTCATCTGTGGGAGGGTAATGGCCATTTTAGATCATTGTCATTAAAAAGATGGACGACACAACTTAACTTCCTCCCACTGTCACACTCTTGCCTGATGCACTCAGCTCAATTCAACTCAAGCTTTTTGAAATTCCCCCATACAAAGTGTACAGGTGAACAAAATCCCATACTGTACGGACCAAGGTGCAACAAACATCAAAATACAACAAAACAAAAAGATGCAACAACGACCACAGTAAAGTTGAGGTAGCAGCTTTACTGACAAAATCAAGTGCTGGTGCACAGATGGCCCTGAGGTATATTGTGCAAACTAACCAGGTTATTTAAAGAGCTCATAAAATATTGTGTCCATATCACATTACACAAATTACTTGAAGTTTATATATTGTTAATATTATATAAAGTGGTGGTGAGCATGAGATGGAATGGATGACCACGCCAGTTTAGTTTCTCTGTGCTTTGTATGCGTGTGCGTGGCCGTTAGAGGCCCACGGAGTTCA
>KV751321.1:6832207-6844736 GCA_001698575.1 Mola mola
GTGTGAGGAATAGGAAGGATTATTTGCAATGGCAGAGGTCCTGTGTACGCAGTGTGTCTGGAAGATGTCCCAGATGGAAGGGAAGCGAGAACCCTATGATCCTCTCAGCTGTCCTCGCCATGTGTTGCTGGGTCTTGTGTTCTAGTATTGTATAATTCCCAAGCCAAACTGTGACACAGCTGCCCAGGACACTCTCCACAGATCCTCTGTAGAAGGTGGTGAGGACCAATTGAGGCTATCAGAGATATGAACAAGAAACTCGACTGACTCTCTCTACCTTTGAGCCGATCAGCAGGGGAGTATGGTCAGCTGACCTCTTACAAAAGTCCACAGCCATCTATTTTGTTTTGTCAACACTAAGGCACAGGTTGTTGCTGTGACACCAGCTCATCAGCCGTTTCACCTTCTCTCTATAAGGTTCCTCATCCTTGTTGGTGATAAGGTCCACTACCGTCATTAGCGAGGTTGGCGATGATGAACTTGGAGTGTGTGAGCAGCATAAGCAACGGAGGACTGAGCACACAGCCTTGGGGAGTGCCCGTGCCCATCATGAAGGTGCCTGATGTTCTGCTGCCTACCCACACTGCCTGTGGTCTTCCTGTTACAAAGTCCAGGATCCAGTTGCACAGTGGGGTGCTGAGACCCAGCATGGAGAGTTTCCTTATCATTTGCCAAGTAATGACTGTATTGAATGTTGAGCTGAAGTCCATGAACAGTATTCTGGCGTAAGTGTCCTTGGTGTATACCAGAAGCAGGATTTAGCAATCATCACCTTCATTTGAACGATTAATCTACCTAAAATAGAGAAGCCATCGTTGGAAGAAATTTATTTGACATTTACTATGAGGTTTTGGTTTGGTTCTTGTCCTACCAGATATCACTACAGGGCAAGATTTATGACCTATATTGTAGTTTGCCATTTGGGGGTGATTTAGATGTTTCTGATTTCACTCTTACGGTAGGAGCTCTATGTTGTCCATCTATATAAACAGATCGGCCAAAATATAAAAAGCACTGATGAGTGAAAGAAATAACAATGGCCATCAAGATGCAAAGCAGTTAATTTTGACTCATTTAAACGTTATTATAGACCAGCTGTACCCATCCAAATAGCAGGACCCCTCCTCCAGCAGGATAATGTACCCCGCAGCACCACAAAACCCATCCAGGATTGGCTAAAAGTAGATGACAAATTGTCCAAGGCTCTGATTTGGACTCCAAACTCCCCAGACCTTAAACCAATTGATCATTTATCAGATGTAACGGAAGCTTGGACAGAATAGAGGCCCCACTAAAAGCGACCCAAAGAATCCACTGTAAATGTTGTGGTGCCAGGTACCACAGGACAGCCTCAGGATACCCTCAGGTCTGATCAGTGTATAAAGTCAGGAATTTAAAACATATACTGTCTTTGTGGTGCCTGAACCAGGGAACAAAATGAGGCCGCTCTTGTCCATGAAAAATTTCAAACTTCAACAATCCAAAGGCAGGTGTGTCAGATTTGATGCTCACTTATATAAATCATAATCCAGTGTTGCCACCATTGTAGATATGTCATTTAAATGTTTCCATGTGTATTTGACGACGGGAAACAGATGGTCTTTTCATTTCCAGATAGTGTCTTTAGACATGAAGACAAGCTCCAAAAGACCAGTGCCTGATTTCATAGCCTTGATGTGTAAAAAAAACAAAAAACCAGCACAAGCCAACTACCTGTGGCATTTATTCAAATGAGTGACAGATAGTGCAGAGCAGATAGAGAAGCAGCTGAGAGCAAAGATTTGGAAACTCCTTGTGGATCCTGGTGTCCTGAACTAAACACCTCCGAGTGTTAGTGGACGGTTCAGAGGATATGCATGACTGTCACTATTTATTAGATAGTTTTTTTCTGCTTAAAAGATCAATTATTTATGCTTTTTCTACTTTTGGCAAGTATTACAGCATTTTTCATCCCTGAGTAATGTGCAGCTAATACAGTGTTAAGAATATAATTTTCTGCAGGGATAAGGCTTCAGTCGTGAACAGAAACTGATTTTCAGTCATGATGGTTCTAATTTGCAGCTTTCACTTTGCCACCTTTTTACCATTTCAACCATTCTGTGCCAGCAACCAATTAAACTGCCGATAACATTTAGTCGAAAGCCTGAGCTTTCAGGCTCCAAGCCTGAGATTTTTCCCTATTTTCTCTGCGCTTTAGTTCAGGAGCAGAGAACAAATGTGTTTGTTCTGGAATTTGCTGGATCTAATCAAGAATCACCATTCAGTAAACTCACTGGGTTACTGGTCTGATATAGTGCATGGTTATTACTGAAAAAACCCAATTTATTCTTAATTGATGTATTTGTGGCTTTATCATGTTTTAACAGTCGTGGATAATCGTGTATTGGCAGAAAAAGTCACATGTCAAAATATGAAAACTGTTCTAACATATACTGATCAACTGTAAACACCTTCATGATATTGAATTAAATCAATAAATACATAAACTTTAATTGTAGAGAACTTTTCAAAACACGGTTGCAAAGTGCTTTAGAGAAAAAATAAAGGTAAACAAAATGATTGAAAAACATTTTCGCAAACAAAATAAATGTATGCTATGCAAAGTCATAAAATCAAAAACCTGTGACAGTGCGAATAAAACTACAAAAATAAAACTCCTGAACACTGCTGAAAATGGAAAAAACATACTTGTAGAGCTGTGTTCTAAAGGCTAAAGAGTCTGATCTCTTGTGGTACAGTAGGTTGTTCCAGAGCGTTGGGGCCCTGACAGAGAAAGCCTGGTCCCCCTTTGTCCTCAGCCTGGACCAAGTTAAGGTTATAAACATTACTGAATAGTATTTACTATCCGGCTGGAAGGCAGGACACCGTTGGTGGGAATAGGATTGCCATGAGATGGTGTTATGTGTTATCCTCACGAATACCCAAAGTCTCCCAGCAGAAAATTGTATTGTTGTTAGAAGATCACCTCACTCGTTGGTGGTTTGAAAGTGGTGGCTGATGGGTGTAAGGAGCACAATGTGTCCTCACATTACTGGGTATTTTGGCTCTTTCAACACTAGATCTATATTTGGCCCTCTTTCTCTTATCGGCATCGTCAATCTAATCATGCCAAGGGAGTCATTTCAATCGCGGCTTTAAGCCAAAATTAAGATATTTCAAATCTATTGGAGGTATTAACATGTAATGTGGTTAAAATATGAATGTTGTCCTCAGGATGAAAAAAAAACAACAATCAAATAACATAAGCCTCAAATTATGCAAATTTCTGAAACACTAAACATGATGAAGATAATAAAAAGCTGCATCACAGAGCTGCCAGGATGGCTACAGCCTCATTTTATCTATCCAGTCTTTTACTTCCAACCTCCTTTTCTTCCTCCCTCAATCCTTCCGTCTCTCTTCTCTTCACATTTACTAGACGCTGACACATTAAAAGGGTGCAACTGCGCTCTCTGCAAGTTCTCATTCCCAGGAGAATCTCTCACGCCGGCACCTCACAAAGCAGGAGGAGAGACGATGGAGGAAAAGGAGAACAGACGAGGGATGGGTGGATTTAAAGATGGGAAGATGGGAAGATGGAAAGATATATGGAGATGAAGCACAGACAGGAGGTGAGGAGGCGGAAAACATTTTGAAAAAGACTTTCAGAGGGGCAACTGGGCATGTGTGCTCATGTTGTGTCTATCCATGTGGAAAGCTCATAACTGGTGTGAGCTTGTGTGTGTGTGTGTGTGTGTGTGTGTGTGTGTATGTGTGTGTGTGGGGGTGGGGGGGGATTCATTGTGCACTATAAGGTTTCAGGTTCACAGAGTCCTAGAGAAAATCACCAGAAACACAAACTAGAAAACCGCTTTTCAAGGACTTGCAACATAACATCTTTCCGTTTTTCGCAGTTTCTCCACACAGCCTGGTTTCTGCCTCACATGACCTTCATTGAATAGGGATGTCTTCCAGTAGCATGATGTCATCTCTGAATAAAACATGCTGGAGTCGAGCGAGGGTTCTCTGTTGGAATGATCTCATCGTCTTGGAAGGGGAAAAAAATCTTCTCTTGAGCACAAAAAGATTTAAATGCTGGTTTTATCACCACATCACATCAGATCTAAAAATACACTTTGGCTTCACTGAAATGGGTGAGTATATGCACTTGAAAAAAAAAAAAGATTCCCATGATCACATCATCATGTCTTTGATTAACATGATCTCATGGAATGGAGCATAAATAGCACATCGCTATTAATGAGGGTTTTCCTGTCATTTCTGCACACATTAGACTTTACAATTACCATCTATATTTTATGAGTTTTGGATGGAAAGTTTTTGCTACATACTAGTTTTGAATCTAAAGAAAATACATACGTGATGCAAGTTTAGACAGATATTGTAAGTTTACTTACAGACGAAAATATGTCCAAATTAGCTCTTGGTCTCACACAGGACACAAATGGATGTTCTTTCTCTTGCGATAGCAGTACTAGCGGTAAAAAAAGTCACTACCTGTGGTTAACCAGAGGGGCTGGCAGACAACAGCTCTTTCCAAAGTAACTTGCCTCCGATTTAGCAACATATTTGACAGATATATAACTCCCATTTTCTAAAATGTGTTGAGATCTGGTACTTGTGCTGTTCATATTTGTGCTATAACCATGAGACAAGGCTAAATTTCTGGCTTCAACAACAGTGTTTTGAACATTTCACTGAAGCTAAAAGGAACTGCTCCCGTTACCAACATTATCGCCTCTTTACAGATGAGGAAATCAAAATAATGTGCAAAAACTCCTACTGTAAAGATGATGAGAGGCTGTATTTTGTCATCAAAAAGACAATGCAGGACCCACCACATCCAATTTTTTTACAAATGGATTTTTAAAATGTTAATAAAACTATTGTAACATCTGTAACACACGAGCACCAACCTATTTGTATTTCACTCGTTGTTGAACTCATGACCCAGTGAGTTTGGATTTTAAGGCTTTGACCAGGTGTATGTCTACATACTTTTTGAGTATATATCGTTAAATATAACATTTACAAACATTTCCTTCATTTCAAGTCAAAAATCTCTTCGGAAGCCCGAGTGAATAACAAAAGAAATTAAATATGACATAATTTATAACAAAATACCTCATAACTCTGTATCCCAGGTTTTTGATATTATGAAAGAATCTCTAATTATTTTTCTTTTTTTTAACCTTTAATAATAAGTTTCTGTTGGCTATAGTATTCCTGAAGAATTAAAATAAAGGGTTAAGCCAATTTTAGGGGGAATTCAATATATATATATATTTTGCCAAGAACTACAATGATGTTAAATTTCATGTTTCAGTCATCTGGAAAAACCAGAATATTGATCAGACTCCTGGCTACTTAACATGAACATGATGCTTTTGACTTTGTTAGCATATTTATGTGGTGCTTTTTTTATGAGCTGTCTTACACATCGTACACAGCATAATTACGTCCTCTATGTAGAAAACCA
The DNA here is from genome assembly GCA_001698575.1 of Mola mola. Taxonomy (NCBI): domain Eukaryota; kingdom Metazoa; phylum Chordata; class Actinopteri; order Tetraodontiformes; family Molidae; genus Mola; species Mola mola. Next base: position 6,837,687 of record KV751321.1, read on the forward strand.
GAGGAAACTGGTGACTTGTGGGTGTGGGGCTTAATGTATCATTCTGATGCACCAACTTGTACAAGTGGCTCCTCTTCTTCTCGGGAATCCATGTCCTGGCCAAACGTGTATGGCTGAATTACTCCATTTTTTTTAAATTTTCCACCGTGCAGTGTATAGTAGACTAGTTTAAAAGTTGGATATACTGAAAAATAAATGTGTACCTAGAAGAGGCGAAGGAGCAGAATTACATCAAAGACATTTCACGGCCTGAAACAAAATTGAGTAACGTGATTTTATGGAGCGGAAATAGATTTTTAACAGTTTATCAGTCTATCGGTGGCTGTAGGTGTAGAGAAGGTTCTGTCCCACTGCCATCAACATGATCAGCCTTTGAAGGTAATGTTACGACTGTTCATAACTTAACCTTCGGATTCAAAGGAGTCAAGAATAAACTCACCATGCTAGCATACAATCTCCAGGTCATTCAGGTCAAGCAGAGGTGTGATCACAATATCTCATTTGAAGAGTAACAGCTGGTGTTCCTACATGTTCTTATTGCGGTACAGTGAGTGGATTTGTGTACAGTTACCATAGAAAACACAAGTCCCTGCTCAGTGATGCACCAGAAGTCACACCCATAATTTAAGGCATCGAGGGGATTAGGAACAAGACTCTATGGGCAGCCACCTGTCTATTATTCTATTTTGTTCTGTATGACTGCATACAACTTTATCTCTCATGTGGAATATATCAACCATGAGCTTAAAGTAAATTTGTGACATAGAGACACGAAACTATTGTCAACTGAAAGATAAGAACTATTCAAAGCATGCCTTTTAGTTTTTAGACATTTCTGGGTGCCTTAATAGGGAATTTTTTTGTCATTTATTTGGCTATTTGTCAGTTCCATATGCACACACACACACACACACACACACAGTCACAGAAATCCATGATCATGGAGGTATGATGTGCAGCAAGCTCACGGTGTTAGTTTGGCACCATAAAATTATACATAATTGATGTGAAATCACTCTCACGGGCTGAGATGTGCAGGTGCATCGATCACTGAAATGCTCTCCCTACTCAAAAACAAAGTTACAGAAAGATGGATAAATTTGGGAAGAAGTCAATCAAAACAGGAACGCTAACATCTGAACACCCTCAATCAATTTCCCTGCTCATCATTTTCGTCAAGCAATCAAACTAATGAGAGCGAAGACGAGAAGCTGAACACGCAGTAATTACAGGAGAAGATCTCGACCTCCTGCTTACACACCCGGAGCACAGGAAGTGACACGGCAGAGCAGACAGTGGTTAATTACTCCACTGCCGTCCCACCTCAGTCACTCCCCATGCTAAAATAATTAATGCTGTCGCCGTCATCCCCGGTCCCTGTAGCCATGGCGATGAGATGATGTTCCCCTGGGTCCCCCCTGGGTGTTTGAAGCAGCAGTTAGCCAATGGGGAGAGTCGGTGCGTGTGTTTCAGCGAGTGAGTCATGTGAATATACCGTGATTATTCAGATTTAAGGCATGCCTTTAAGCACCAAGTACCAGGATTCAGTGCAATCAGTGTAACGTACACTCCAGCATCTTAAAAACTAGGAATAAACTAAAACAATCAAAAGGTTGGAATCTCAAATATTCAAATACCAAAACACTCAGGCTGGAATTTATAAAAATGGGGTTTGCCTTTGATGACTGATTGTTTTTTTTTAGCAATTTGAGTCAAAGCTTAGTGCTTAAAATCACGCAACATTGTATGAGTGTCACATGCTTTCAGCCCTATCCAGGTAAACAATCATCAGCTGCCACTGGTTATGCTTACACTACTGAAACACAAGAAGATAGGTTACTGAAGTGAAAATGTGCCTTCTGGTGTTTTAAGTCAGGGTTAATTTTTCCTATAGCCAGCTGGGCTATTCGTATAGGAATATACGATAATGCAGTTAAGGATGACGTCCCTTAGACTGAAAACAAGTCGGCATCGGCAGTGATGTGGACACTATACCGTTCTGTTGTGGTAAAAAGAGAGCTGAGGCGGAAGGTGAAGCAATTTACCGGTCAATCGCTCTGAGTAGTGAGACCGAACAAACAAAATCCCAAATACAAGCAGCTGAAATGAGTTTCCTCCGCAAGGTGGCTGACGCTCAGAATAGAACCACTGGCCCTCTGCATCAAGAGGGGCCAGCTCAGGTAGTTTGGGCTTCTAGTTTAGAACGTATCCTGGGGCAGCTGGCTTGGGAACGCCTCTGCATGAGCTGAGTGAGTTTGTCGATCATGTGAGTAATCTCACATTTTTGTCATTTTTCACTTTTGAGCCTCAAAGGTGTCGCGACTCTTCCACAGGAGAGCATCTCGGCTTTCAAGCCTCATGTTAACAGAATTCCGTCCGCCTGTGATCATTTCAGGTCACGCTGATTTGCGTTTTTGTTCTACACAGTAATTTCTCCGTGTGTTGTCCTCTGCTTCTGCTGCTTTCATATCTGTCGGCTGCACTGGCTAAAAATGGATAGAATATCAATGAGTGTGGGGTGTGGGGGGGATGCTGCAAACAATTTGTGACAATGCACTTGAAAAGGATTATGGGATACTTGACATTTCTGCGTGCGTGCGTGTGTGCACGCGCATGCCCATGTGGATCAGAAGGTGTCCTGGTGGTCCTCTGTTTTCTTTCGGACGCTCTAATCCTTTTAAATCAGCTTTGTTAATCCCACTTTCTTCTCACAGCTTCTGTGGCTGCATGCGGGCTGCATTTGATTTTAAAAGAACAGGTTTTTTTTTTTTTTGGTTTTTTTTCTTTTTAAACATGCTTGTTGTCTGGCTCGCAAAGTCTGAGACAAATCAGATTTATAAGATTAATATCAATTTCCTCTCTGTGCATCCCGTACCGTGATCAAATTAGAAGCAGTGATTGCATTAACAATGGCATAGTCATGATTTACAATGATTTGCTTGTTTTTTTCAAGCAAATGAAAGGAGCATTGACGCACAGCTAAATCAAGAGTCCGTGAATTTGACACATTTTTTTTTTTTGTCAGGTTCATAATTAGTTTTTAATGAAGTTAATTTAAGATTAATTAGGCTTAGGCTGCTACCTTTACCATGCTACAGTCATTTGATCACAAAAAATACTTCTATGTGGTAAGTGAACATTGTCATCTCAGTTTGAAGTCTGTGAGGGCTCATTAAATAAAAAGAAATATCAGTAGCTACTTCTCATAATCCAAAGTCTGTGCTTTCCTCTGAATCTACCACCTATCCCAGTGTTTAGCCAGCTTTTTGTCATTATGCTGGCTCCTTTGTCTCACTCTCTTTCTTGACTTATTCCTGTCCCAACTAATGCTTGTTACTAACTTCACACCTTCCCAGGAGTCCCTGTGCTTCCTCGTCTTTCGGATTCCTTTGAAATGCTGCTGGCTGGTGGCTCAAGATTGTGGATCTGGATCGCCTGACGCTCTTTTCCGCGGACAATAAAGGAATTGTGTGGCTTAGATCCTGGTCTGGATGGCCCAGTGCCACCTGAATCTATGGACTTTACCTCTGGATCAACAGACTACACCTGCTATACATCAATGGTCTACACATAACTCTGGATTTATGGATTTCACACGCTCTTGGACTCATGGACTTCATATATATTAACATGTGTTAGTCAATAATTTGTTATTTTCATGTTGCTGTGTTCTGTACATTTGATATCTATTGCACGAAGTATCCCTCCTCTGTGGTTCCTTCCTGAGGTTTCTTATTTTTCCCAGTTCAGGGTATTTCAAGTCTTTCCTCACCCAGTTTCAAGGGTCTAAGGGCAGAGGATGTCACATCTGTACAATTTGTAAAAGCACTGTGTGAAAATTGTCATTTGTGATTTTGGGCTATACAAATAAAATTTGATATGATTTGATATCTGTAACTTCATGTATGGAATGAAAACTGCAAGCTGTAGAGTGTAGATGTCATCAAGAACTACATCAAAAAGATCTTTTTTTTAAATGCACATTTTTAAAATTATTTCATGAATGAAGAAAATACAAACACAACCTTTTAGTTATCTCGTTTCTGTGCCGTAAGTAGGCCAACTTTTGGTGTTAAAAGTCCTTAAACGTGAAAAGAATGAGTAATGAAACCAGAAACAGAGAGTCAAAGGGAAGGATAAGTGGATGCGAGATACAAAAGCAACACAGCCCCTCCCCAGTGCTACTTTGGGATTTCTTTTTTGTTTTGCTGCGTTGCCCTTTTTCTCCTTCACCTAATCTCTCTCAAATACTCTCCTCAACTCCCACTACCCCCTTCCAAAGATTTGTTTATGGAGACAGAATCTTTGAACCCCTGCAGTCTTTATAGTTCAGAGGCTGTGAGGTGGCAGCTGCTAATGTCAATGCTAATGACGCCTCCCCAACAAGGTGAACGCTCAGAACACCTCTGCACTGCCAGCTCACAAAGGCCAAGGTGCCAACACCTCTGAATTGTCAGCCTGGAGAAGTCAAGTAGGGGACAGGTTTGGGGGTGCTGGGACCAAAATATGTATATACTGTATATTTTTTCCCTCAAAACGAAGGGTTCCTTTAATGTATTCAAGGAAAACAAAGATGAATGAGACAAACAGCCCACAGTTGTTAAGCTTTCGAGCTGTTGCTGGAGAGAGGCTGCATTCTTCAGCTAGCACGTCAACACAGAATTAGCATCTGGAAGCCCCGGGGACAGAAACACTGGGAAGCCCCCTTTTTTCTCCTGCTAAACAAAATCTGAGGAGTGACACACCGCAGGGACAAGGGGAAGACGGATCACGCTGAGCACGGCTCTTACACAGAGTGTCTGCAGCCGCTTATTATCTCCTGCAAAGACTGCAGCCTGTGTTTAAGGGGTCTGAGGCCCAGCAGACCGAACCTGCACATCCTCCCATTTTAAACAGCATACAGAGGATTCATCTTCACCGTCAGCACAGGCTTCAGGATATTACTTCTAGACTGTCAGAAGTCACAAAATACATCTTTGCATTTAATCGTTACCTCCAATAACTAAGGAGGTTTTGATTTTACCAGTGGATGGATTTCAACAAAACTCGTTGGGACGATTATGAGGGGTCCGCTGAAGAACACGTAGCCTGTTCCACACATCCTTCCAGATCCACATGAAGGGGCAAATTTAAATGAATGTTTGTATTGTTATGGTGATATTGACAGACTGCGAGAGTAGTGCGGCAAAAGCACGTAATTCAGTTAATAAAGTATTTCCTTTGTGAAACTAATGTGAAGTTTATTTTGAGCACTGTCATCGCTCAGATACTAACCGGGACACTAACCATTGCTGTTTAAAAATGAGACCGTCAGACCAGCAGCCGCTGCAACATTCGTCACAACAAATCAGCTAATAACGAAAACAACTGCGTTCAGTCTGATTTACCTGGGAAACCTCTTCTAGACAATACAACAAGCGTTTTTCTTTGTAAGTCTTTAGTGATGACCTGCATCAGGGAGGTTAGGTTCTCATGTTGCATTGGTTTGGTGAGTTGTTTGTTTGTTTTTAGCAGGATTACACAAAAACTACTCAGGGTATCACAGCAGGATGGGGAATGGGCAAAGCGAGAAGCCATTCATTTTTGTCGTTGAGCTTTGTGACAGGAAGGAAATGTCCTGTATTTCCTTGACTCTCTCCTACGGCATAATGATTCATGTGGCTGTCAGCCAATCAGGAGAGGAGCGGGCCGTCTATAAGTACAGGTAGGTTATCCTGGAGCGTTCTCTCTCTCTGTCCGTGCTCTCTTCACGTCCCATTTTCAGTGGCGGACTGCCGCCCTCAACAGGTGTAGCGAGCTCACCTTGTTTATGCAGGGTTCTATGCATCTCGCAACATTAAAAGTGATACTAAGAGCAACTATTTTTTACTTCAAAACAAGTGTGTGTCGCTCTGGTTCGGCATTGCTCGTTGCTGGTGGGTATAATTGTTATTTGCCATAACTTCAGCATGCTGCATCACCTTTAACAGGGTTCTGGTTGCAGGTAACCGCAGCGTGAAACCTCAGCATGAGAGGTACTGTGCATGTAAACATTCTCCAGGCTTCATCAGCGGAAACAAGACTCTGCATAGGCTTTGTTGAGGTTTTCTCTGCTGAATTTGGTTTGTTTATTCACAGTGAAATTGGATTATGCTCTTAAAGAATTCACCCTTCAACTATTCGACTTGTTTCAGAGCTCATTTAGTGCAAGACATTCTGCTTCCCTAAGCAGAAGCAACAAGCCTGACTCCATGTGTAGTTATTTATCCATCTAGATTTTGGTTGTGAATTGCTCAGATGTTTTGAAAGATTGTTGCATTTTTTCAAATATAATGGAACTGTTTGTGTGTTGCTCAAACCGCCAATAATATACTCAGCAGCAACATCTCTTTCCAGAAATCAAGACCTGATCACTCAAGATAATCCACAAGCCTTTTTCTGAGTAGTTTCATGTGAAATATGGTCACAATCCCCCCTTATGGTCCTAAATTATCGTGTTGAATATTGGCAGGGGAAGTGTCATCGCAGGACATTATTACACTGAAGTTGACCTTTTGGATAAAACCATGTCGTCACTTTACTTTTCACTTTATTCTTAGACATTTGTATGAAATGTAGTACATGAATTCAAGAGTCAAGACCAAAAATGGTCTTGACTGGTCACTTGAATGGTCACTTCAATTCTCATCAACAAACAAACCCAAGATCCAAGATCACATTCATGGGGAGAATGAGAGACAAACAGAAAGACAAACTGAGCCATCGGCAGCGTGGAGACATAAAAATCTTATGCTTTCCTCTGCATCATAAATCTTATTGCTGCAACGTTCTAATCAGTTCCGGATTATGGTGACATTTCATACATGCATCAGCTGTGAAACTAAAGCCATGTAGACTGTCTATTACTCTGATTTATTACTGCTAATTATCTTAATTATCATTGTAAGTAGTATAATTAAAATAAGAAGTCACAGTGCATATTAGACATGCTCAAATTAATGATCACTCATTTCCTACAGCAAGTCCACAGATCCTGTTAGAAGGTCCCCCCACAATAGTCTCATGAAGCCT
>KV751321.1:6844765-6860278 GCA_001698575.1 Mola mola
ACAATCAGTTAAATGTAAAATATCCAACTAGAGGACAGTTCCTCTCCAACAGTCCGTCTCCTTTCTTTATAACTGACTGGGGCGACAATATATGATACGGGTAAATTAGTTAATGCAGTAATAATCACTTACTTACAGTCTTCATGTTCACTAAGCTAAATATTCAATGGTTACTGTTAACATTAGTTATCGCTGCAATACCTATAACCTGAATTAACCATTTACTATATATATATATCATACAGTAAGAATATGATTTAGTATAGTTGAACACCACTGTAAATGATTAGTTGGGACATTAATTACCTGTTAGTAAATGCTCATTACTACATTAACTAATGTTAATGAATGTTTATTAGTGTTGTAAAATGGGCACATGTACGACTACGGCTACATGAAGATATGTTCCCGCTCCTCTTCCATTAAAACATCTTGGTTTCAAACCAACCCTGCGCACATTTCTGGCTCATATTTATCCAAAGACAATTTATGCTGTGAATTAACCTAGTTTTCTATTCCCCGGTTAGTTGTGCTGCTCTTCGCAATTAGCGTCCAGCACTAACCCGCTCTTAGTCAATAATTAGTGTCTCTCCCCCAATGAAACCCTTCATTAATAACTGCGGGTCTCTCTCCTCTGTGAAAAATACATAAACACAGCAAAGCAATTCAATTAGATACCCACAAAACACAAATCAGAGATTATAATATTAAGCAAATTAGGATGCAATGAGCAACTGAGCTCCAATGAGTTAATTAGACAATCTTTGCATAAAAAAAAAATCTGCCAGGAGACAGAACTGGCTACAAACAGCAAGTACACAGATAAGATTCAGGCTTCACTACCATGACAGCAGTTAAATAGTGTTTTAAAGAAACAGCGATATCTTGTAGTGCTATTGCAAAACGGTGGACACAAATTATAAAAAAATAATGATAATTTTCCAATGTTTGTTTCGATAGATTTTGCAGTTAGATGCTCCACACATTATGATGCTCCAGGCAATTTCTACAAACTCCATCTCAACAGTCCCTGCACTTTTCCATTCACTCCAATACATTCTGAACATTACGGCAGTCTAACAAATGTTCTGGATCCGTTTCCTCACTCATAAAACATATCCAGAGCACATTTTGGATTTTAAAAAGATGCATTTGTTTGCTAGCTTTATCTTCTTATGCCTTTTGTAGATGCATTTGTACATTTCTTTGCACCTCACCACAAACTATTGATCAGCTGAATAATGTCTAACCATCAGGAATTAGTATTGTATGATTTGCTTGGATCCAGTTATTAAACAGACCAATCGTGCTCCACTTCACCATTTGTATTGAAAGAGGTTGTTTGCATAAAGACAGAATTGACCCTAAGAATGTTAATGGATATTCACTCATATCATCATTGAATTGAACTTATAGTTATGACATTCAGACGACCCTTACACTGCACATAGGCCTTTCATCATTTTATCAACCAACGTATTTTGTACTTTTCATGCATGATGTACACAAAAATCTGTCACATCAGCTGTTTTTACAGAGCGCAAGTGTGGGCTGGCCAACTAACCAGAAGCCACGTTGATTTAAAATGAAAACCTGCTATTTATGACCCCCGTCCTTTTCTAATGTGGGAAATCATGTCAACTGATGTTAGCAGCTAAACCTCACTCCTGTCATCTGCAGACTAGCCGCCAGGTTGCGAGAAGGAGTAAAAATGAAGTGTAGATCTATATTTCAAAATATCGTTTCGTTTCCGAGCTAGAAATCTCATTATATGTCACTGTAATTATTCAGTTTGAGAGAACAGAAGTAGCAGCAGCAGTGTATAATCAGGCTTTCAGATGAGCTCATAATTATTTATAGTTTTGGAATGTAGGGAGTCATCAGCAATCTTCAGCTGCTCAGCATAACCTTGGAAAGTCAACTTATGTGGTCATGACTTTCTTTGGAAAGAATTTTATATTATGGTTTAACCAAACCAATCCCATTGGGTCCGACTACTCTAACATAGCAGCAGAAGATAAATAGCACATTGAGTGTCTGCACAGGGACGACTGCAGAGTTCTGACCCAGTGTGACCTGGATGTGTGCAGACAGGGTCAGGTGAGCCAAGGATTATAGTTTCATCATAATTTGATCATGATTGACCTTCTTAAATGGTTATGACCTTTTCTTGGAAGGATCCTTTTTTCTTTATTTTTTCTCACGATAAATATGGTCTGCCGCAAACAGCAATTTTCCAATTCATGATGAGAGTCAAAGAGTGAACACTTGCACGTGTGCTCGTACATCCCGTAGACATATTGTTTTAAGACAGAGCTGGCTTTTTATGCGCACCACTCGTTAGCAGATCTCCTGCAGCCAAGGAGACCTTGAATTCTTATGATAAAGACCAGTTATGGGTTATGAGAGAGTTTAAAAGGCTGGTAAGCTAAAAGGAAAATGTCAACAGATTCGCAGCCTGAAGGAATATTTTCATTCTTCACTTGGTAATTAGAGCTAGCATAAATCAAACCCTCCTAGGATAGGAGACAGTAAAACACGGGCATATTTCCATCCATCCATCCATTAGTGTCAATGCACAATGACAGTGTTTTTTTGTGCAAGTTAACATGATTAATGTCAAAGATGTGTTGTTCACAGTCTTGTTGTTTTGGGGTTTCAGGTAATTAAAGCGCTGCGTTAGCCATTAATTAAACCTTAAAAAGTCATTCTATCTTTCTCTCATCCTGACTGTTCTTTGTTTCATGATAAAATCTCCTGGATGGCTTGGATGTCATTTTAAAACTTTTGCCTCATTTCATCTGTGCAGTGTTAGTCCGCCTCGTCTTGGCTCACCACTCTGCTCCTCACCTGCACCTGCACAGACTGATAAACTAGTCTACTATGCGCTGCACAGTGGCAAGACCTAACATTGGAGTAATTCAGTCATACATGTTTGAACCAAACACAGATCGCCAAAAAAAAAAGAGGAGGAGCTATTAGTATACGATCGCCTACAAGTTGATGCATCAGATTGGTAAATTTCATTTCCGTGAGGTTAAGCCCCACCCCCTCCAATTGACTCTTTAGGTTTTCTACGTAGGAGACTCAGCCTGCCTGAATTACATTAAAAACCCCATATACCAACACCAGGTTGTCTTTACCTCTGAAGTCTTATAAAGTTGAATTGGTTATCTCATCCAATTACTTTAAGCTTTAAATATTTCTCTAAATATTTCCCAAGTTATCAGGTATCAATTACAAAAATAGCCTGAATATTGCCCTTTCATAACATAGTTGATATTTGGGGATTTTTGTTAAAACATTTTTCAACCTTTTTGTTTTTCATTACTGAACAAAGATCAGAGGGAACAAGAGAAATCTTACTCATTTTATAAAATTAGGAGAATATTTATCTGATTGCCTACATTTTCCTGACATCTCGAGGGATGCAGATTTTTGTGCAAACGCTAATTAAGTGTTGAGAACAAATTTTTACTTGATTGAACTGATTTGTTCAGTTTAACTAGTCGGTTTATTGACAGATAGGGATGGATACAATGACCGGTGTTACTTTAGGTTACAAAGCTGAGAGGCTTTCTGGTCACCCACAGCAAGGTGCAGAGCAAATGCCAACCCACGGCAAACTTCACAGTTCAATAGCATATTGTTGGCAGCACATACGTAAGTGCATATAAACATGTAACAGATTTTAAATATTTATCATACCAATAAAAGAAGCAGTTACTGGTGCTGTAAATCTGGTATCTTTCCACCTCATTTTGAAACGACTCCAACAATGTTCATATAAATCTGCGTAGCAATTACATTTATTGGCAGCATGCTTGCCAGCTCAGAGGCAGTTCAACATTCATGCAGCTGAACGCAATTTTATGCATAAAACTGCATATGGTTCCTATATGCCAACAGTATTTTTTTCTGAGCAGTGACTCTCGTGGGTTTTTAATGAGTTTTAGAAAATATCACGATTTGGCCGAGCTCCACAGACAAGAAAGACATTGTCAGTATTTGTATTTTGATGTGAGTTGCAGACAAATAAAGAAAGATAAAATATTCTAAAAGCATGCGGAGAACAGGGTAAAATAGTGGTTGATGTCTTCATAACAAGTACTACTGTTATATTTACATTAGAATTACATTTTTATGCTACCATAAAGTTGGAAGTCCAAACAGATGTCCTTCAACTGCAATAACGTTCTATCATTTGTTTCTTTGTTGTTTTCCTCGTGATATTAAGAATATGAATGCACACATCCTCTGCACACAGCTTCAACACGCATGTGAAGTGTAAGGCAAAGTTCTGAAAATAACGATTAAATAATTGCCCTCATCATTTCGGCCACATTAGCATCACATTAACCTTTGGCAGGTGCGTGTTTGTGTATGTGTGTGTGTGGGGGTTGGAGGGTTAGAGGAGAAAAGGGTCAAATTTCTTCCATCTATATCTTCTGCATTATGTCCCTAATTCCCTTCCTCATCCGCCTATCTTGCATTTATGTCCGATGGTACAGAAAAAAGAAACAATGTGAATAATGTGTAATAATTCATGCAGCCACCAACATGTACAGCTGAGCTCTGACACAGTGTTTGAAATTCGCAAATAATTTCAGCCGACAAAGGACGATCTTTGAAGTGTGATGGCCATGTTTGTTAAGGAAATTACTGATTAAAGTAATTACATTAAAGAGACTACAGAAACATCTTCCCCTTGTAGCTAGCAGAAATCAGCTTTTAAGTTATTTACAGCAAAATGATCTGCTTTTGAGTAACACCTTTGAGTCGAGTGATGAAGTGTTTAGGTGTCCCATTGTTTTCCAACACCGCCTTGGCATTGTGCACATTGTAGCACTGCGCTAACAGTTATTTCAACTTTGACCTTGGCTGCTGCTGACAGCAATTTGTTGGCAAACGTGACACATGGAAGTGGGGTTGGTAGAGTTTCTGAGGCTGCTGTTAAAGCCTGCCTCTGATGAAAACCACATTTTGTACCTCGTTAACATGTCCACGTGGTGTTTATTATTTACTATGACACACACGGTGACCTAAAAATGAAGCCAGTGACATGGCTGAGGATTTCTGCTACCATGCTGCAATCCACCAATGGCAATCTCCAAGTGACAAACCTCAGGAACCAATGCTAATGACTTGAAGGGGAGGGGCCTAATGTTGCAAAAACAAAATTTCTTTGATTCTGATGCAGCCACTTGAGGGCGACCTTGTACAATAAGTCTTCCTCTTCGTCCTTCTTGCCTGGTACGCCATTTCTGGTGCAAAAGATGTAAGGCTAAATTACTTCAATGTTTGAACTTGCCGCCGTGCAGCACATAGTAGACTAGTTTAAATAATGGACAACCTAGATGAGATAAGGTGTAGAATTACACAAAGAGGTTTTTTATGTTATGTTTAAAAACGTTTTTAAGGGTTCACCCAATGACCGGAGCAGGTCTTTAAAAACATACAGTGATCTTGCTGGAAAACTCAATACTGGATGAAAAGTGGTCGTCAAACGGGTTCACTAAGCTTGTGAGTAGGCAGGCTACATCCAGAGCTAAGGTTAGCTTACCAGAGGGACACAGTGATCGCATCACAAGCATGTCTTTATAAAGAGTCGGTGACTTGAAACCTTAGCTGTGTATTAATGGATCATTACAAAGAAATTGGTATTTTGTGCTTAAAAAAAAGGAAAAAGAAAAAATAGTGAAAGTAAAAGTGTTTTAATTGCTGTGTCGTCTGACAGATCACATGGTCACATATGTGTAGATGAGCTCACAGGGACACACAGATACAGTCAGCGGGGGACATCAATGTGTCTCTAATGGTGTGTCTGACTGACAGCTTCCTGGCTGTCAGTAAATATGGGATTTATGGAGAACAGTAACTGCCCTGAGGCGCCTTCAGTACACTGTATGTACTTATGTGTGTACGTTACTCACCTCACACTCTGGCTGCCTATATTACGGACTGCTATGGACTGACTGGATTAGAGCACAACCAGCTATGGTTGATTAGGAAGCCGGGAGAGGCAGAGTCTGACGGATGAAGAAGCTTTTAAAGGAACAGGAGGGCGACATGAAGAGCAGAGACGAGTGGCGGGGGGGGGGACATCTGAAATGACTGTTAGCGTAGGAAATACAGGAATACGTGCCAACTGCAGCCTTCAGAAATGGAAGCAGAAGACAAAATCCTAACTGTTGCTTTAGCATTCAGCATTGACTGATGTATTCTGATGAAGGATTATTCTCTCAGCTAACTGTATGTGTAGTGATATTTAGGTGCCTTTAGTCGCTTATCACAGATGCCATTTTGGCAAGTAATAGCAGATAAACACAGGTGTTCCCAATGATATTAATTACGGTTCAGTTGCTTTCAGGTCAAGTAGAGTCAAGGTTCTGCTCTTGTGCTTGTTTGCTCACAGGAGAGGCTCTGTCATGCTTAATGGAGCAGAAGTTTAATAAAGTCAATTAATCACACCGGTGTCTACCTGCGATTTCAGGTCAATATGGCGGCCGTGGAAACAAAGGTCCAGAGATGGCAGCCGCTATATTTGGAGTAATTGTGCCTCATTCAGTTGTGTGCGACTGTGACTTGTGTGTCACAGCACGGTAGAAAGCAAACATGTTTCTTAGACAGAGGATTTATTTCACTGGAGAGAAAGCCGTGAGGCACCTTAAATGATGTGAAAAAAGTATACTGAAAATACAGACGAGTGAGCTGCTGTTAGCTGAGCGTGGAGCTAAAGACTTTCACTGGATACATGTGTTTTCAGGAAAAAAAACATAACTGATAATACATAATGATGAAGGTGGATCCCTCATGTGTTTCGGTAGCGTGCACCGGTCTGCTGTGGTAGTATTTGAGGGGAGATTGGGCTGGCATGGTTAATGAAAAAGATTCGGGAGGATTATGAGGGGAAGGAAAGGAGGCAATATAGATGCAGTCACTTCTTCTTTTATTCAAGCTGATGGGTCTTACTGTGGAAATATCGGCATTTAGGATAATGCTCAATTAATTCTCTGCGGCTAAATTCGATTAATATTGCATAGCAAGTCAACAAAAGATTTGGAATTTCAGCACAACTGCATACCGTTAAATATATTATCATGAAATATTATCATGAAATAATGAATCATATTTGGTAGCATTGTATAACATGGTAATAGGATGGTAATAATGGGGTAACACTGTGATAATAAAGTGGTAATACATATATAATAATATGTTATCACAAAAGTAATATCTACCTAATAGTTGATATGTGTGAATATTACTTATTATTACCTTTAAGTTTTGGGCCATTACTGCCCAGTAACATACATTTCAATACACATATTAGCATACTTTGATAATTACATGTTATTACATATGTATCACCTCTTTATTAACACACTATTACTCAACAATTACCTAACTGCAGTGAGGTCCAAGTACAATGTTATTCTCGGGCTGTAAGTAGAATTTTAAACTGTGCGTGTGTCCATCATCCTTTCTCTCTCCTCCCTCCCAGTTTTAAGCCCAGTGCTGAGCCATTAATGGAGGACAAGCCTGTTAGAGCAACATGCCACGGTTTACTAGCAGCACACAAGGGACACACACACAGAGAAACACACACAGGGATGGAAAAACTCATAGGCATTCATGCAAAAAGGTAACACAGAGAAATGCACCAAAATGAGCACAGATACACACTGAGCACTCAACAACAAGAATTACTTTCCAAAATAGGCAACTGACAAACACTAAACACACCCTCACACACGGATCCCAGCAGAGTACACCACCATAGCAACCGCCTGCAAACAGCTAATCTATTCAGTGATGCAGCAGTCGTCCCTCGGTGTGAGCAGAGCCTCCAATTATACCTTCATTTGTCTCTTGTTTGGAAGTTAACGTGAAAACCGGCAGAACAGCAGCTCAGTTGACATTTTAGAATCAGACCTCAGCGCCACTTCTCAGACATTCAACATGGCCTCATTGTCTGGGACAAAATGTTTCCGGCCAGACGACTAGTTTAAAGCCTGAACTGGACCTTGTTGTCAGACAATATCAGTTTTAAGGCCATGCACACACTGTACCACATTTGTTATGCATGTATGGGAATATCAGAACTTTGATTCATATAGGAATGTACCTGTCGAATAAACAAAGAAAAATGACTTAAAGAAACAAACCACAAGCAAACTTTATAACTCTTTTAGACGTGAGTCAGTGTGACATTAAGAGAATTTAGTCCTATTGGACCTCTGTTTTGGTTTGACCTCAAAACGTCACTATCTGTCCATCAGAATAGTCCTATATTGCCGAACCAACATAAGAGCCACCTTTATAGAACTGCTTTAACATGTCAATACATTTGTGTTTGATTGTTATTTTCATCCTGTGTACAGTGTTTTTGTGTGTTTTTCTTCTTCTCATTATTATTATTATTATTATTATTATTATTATTAATGGTCAATAGAATGTCCAGTGATTAATAAAAACCCTTCCATACCGTATTTATTAAAGTAAATCTTTCCTGTGTCACACAAAATACTGACAAAAAAATCAAAATGCAAGTGAAATATATTTTGGGTAACATAATCTAAGTATTCAACTTGGCTGTATCTGTTGTGTTTCATTACCTCCACCAAGGCGGTTATGTTTTCAGTCTTGTCTAGCTGGTTGGTTAGCAAGGATACACAACATTTAATTACAGTTAACTAAATTCAATTGGAGGATGAGGAATGGTCCAAGGAAGAACCCATTAAAGAATAAAGGGGCAGATCCAGCAATGTTCACTCAACGGGACTGTTGGGCCTTCTCAAAGGTACGTGTGTTAGTAGATGATAATAGGAGATGTTCAAACAGTAGAAAATAAAACTGGACATTGGGCTCTTCAATCGTTCCCCAAAACTCAATTTGAGTCCATTAATGTGTTCATTAGTAAATGCTAATATGCTTAACTACAGTGGTACTCAAAAGAACGTATACCTTTACCACAACCCAACAGTCTTCAATTAAATTCCTGGATCCGCCCCTTTATCCAGATCCCACTCCTGTTGTTCCCACCAATATTCATTGAATTCTATCCAGTTTGAGCATAAACATAATAAAAAAAAACAAAAAAAACATCCCAACCAACCATCTACATACTATAACTTGGTACTATGGTCAGATAGACGTCGTTTGCTTTCTGTAAGCATGTAATGAGAACTGCAAGGTTGAAACTGTAGGCAGTTTGTGAAAAAGAGATGCAAAATAGTAGTTCTCTCTGTCTCTACACGTGCTTGGCCAAAATATATTATGGCATATGACACTGACTGCGGGGTTACACCAAGAAAGCATGAAGATGAGAGCAGAGCTGGAACGGAGAGCAGGGAAGGAGGAGAGAATGAAGAGGACGGAGGAAGGAGGGAGGGTTTCAGAGACACAGCAGTGTGTTAACGGGAGCCAAGCATGCCAAATTGGACTGAATTTTCCGCCTGTGCGATTTCAATGCACAAACGCGGGCGTACATAACCGCGCTTAATAAGCGCCGGGCTAATGCATTGTATAATCTTCTCTAAATTAATATGTTAGACACAATTGCTTGGTAATTAATTCCTGTCACAGCATATCCAAATGAGAAGATTTATTCAGTTTCTGTCAATCATAAAAGCCCCGGAGCCTGAGGCAGATTAATGCCAGGCACGTCGCAGCCACGATGATGTGGCGATATGTGCGAGTATATGTCTGGTATGTATAGACATCCATAACCGGGGCCTTTAAAGAGCCGGTGACGAGGGCCGGTCATCAAACCAAGGTCGTTGTGATGACAGGATGAAGGGAAACGCCGCACTCTTTTGCTTTATGGCTTCATAAAGAACATACTGTCTCCATGGGCTCTTCAACCATCCAACATCCGCCCACCATTCAATTCCAGGGATTTTCCTTTCTCCCTTATTGTTTGGTAGGATTCCCTTTAGGTGAAACTGCAGCTGCATTACAACCCACACAAAGGCTACCATGAAGAGCCACAAATTTTTATTCCCACAATTCAGGTCTGAAATAACGTACCTCCTGCAACAGAAGGAAAATTGATGTCTTGGGATAAATGGATTTTACTCATACAAGAATAAATTGAGATTTGTGAACCATAGAAATCTTACCATGAGCAGCTTTTTAATACATAATGTGGAAATTCCCCGCAAAATATACAAAAGCTCATAGTTCATAGTCTTCATAGATTTCCAGTCCCTCCGCATGAAACAATCAAAAGAGTTTTAATTATATCACTTAAGCACTGACCATAACATTGCATTTTTCAATTTGTTTTCATGTTTCAATTCATTTATTTATTTTCAATTTGGAGCAAAGGTGTGTGGCCTTGAGTCTCTGAGTCTTTCAATGTAATAAGTCTTTAGAGGAAAAACACTTAGAATTGGCTCCAAACCATGGATCAGACCAAGGCTACAGACAGACACGTAGAGTTTCTGTGCACGGAGCCAAATGACATTTTGCTTTTCAACTATTTGCACATGCTTGGAGCTACTTTGAAAATACATCACATACACACACGGACCTGCAGGCGTGTGGTTTTTCTTTATTAAAAACCAGAAAGCGCAATTAGCAGCAGAATACGCTTAACCCTGTATCGCTCCCTCAGCTCGGGGATATATTGCCTCTTCCTTTCCATTATTAGAAATGTTACAGACATGGGAGGGGGAGGGGAACAGGCGGGAAATATCATGGCTACATGTTTAGTGTTGAGGTGGAGGTTGGGAAATGTGTTGGTGGATGTTACTGTGTGTTTGTGAATAGGAGACTGAATGAATGCACCGTTGTCTGCATGAGGCATTCGAGACTTTGGCTTCCTCAAACACAATGAAGAACTAATATTAACATTCACAACCTGAAAACCTACGCATATTTGCTTTAATATTAAAGTAACCGAAGAGTGCACAATGTAATGCCCCCCATCGCTGTTCGGATTGATTGGCCATAAACCTTGCTTCTTCTTTTACCTTGAAATCTCTCCCTAAAAACTGACTGGCAATCCTGTCAGACTATCAGCCTACTGTTTTATATTTTACGGCTAAACTGTAGGCAAAATGGAAACTCGCGTTGTCTTGTGTGTGTTCCAAGGGGAACAGAAAACAATCTGGTTGTCCTTGTGACAGCAACGCAAACCGCCCATTTCCACTTTGATTAGCACATACGTCTGACTAATGGCTGATACTGTGCAGCACTGTAGCACTTTGACTATACCACTTGAAAACATTTGTGTGGGCCGCCCATTTCCACTTTGATTAGCACATATGTCTGACTAATGGCTGATACTGTGCAGCACTGTAGCACTTTGGTTTACTAAAGCCATTGTTAAAATTAAGTTGGTAGTGTATCTTTTGTCATCATTATTTTGTCAAATTTTGTCATTTTCTCATTCTTCCACGGATTTTTATTCTGTCATCTGGAGAGTTCCGGTAGAAAAAAAAAAATGTAAACACAAACGACACAAATTGTTAAATGAAGAAACTTTTGCCCTGAAACTCGATACCCTCGCAGTAAGAAGGCGCCATCGAACGTGCCGAATGGTACGACTGTCTCCTCAAAGTAGCATCTTTTCGCCTCGGTTTACGATGCCGTACCGGCCAGGACGACAGTCACACCTGCCTATTCGGTGACCAGGCCAGTGATTTTGAATGACAGATGTGTAGAGTCAATCACACCGGATAAAAATAACATGACCAAACACTGACTGGCTGACCGGGACGCAGCTTATTGCGCCCTGGGGAGGATTGTGGATCGTTGAAGGATGTAAATATACACTAATGTGGCTGGCATCCCTCGTCCTATGAAATCTATGTATATACGCAGAAATGACTTAAAACACATAAAAACCATTTCTGAATGAATGCAGACACGCACTGACAGACGACCAGCCAGGGACATTGTAGTAAATCATTTCGCCTCATATATATCACGCGATTTATGTTTAACAGGTTAAAGTGTACGTGGGTGGCCCCCGTGTTCGTTCTTCGATAGGTTTGCAACCGTTACGGTGATACTCGCAGCGATTTTGTCTCTGGTCGAGTAAATCACTTAACTTCTCAACACTTGGATCCATGATTGTTTTCCACACTGCATTTCTCTGACTTTTGTTGTTTTATTTCTGTTTTGTCCCTGTGGTTTGCTCCGCCTCCTCTTTCATCATTCGGGCTCCTCTGTGCTGGACCATCTGAATAATCGTCCCCCAGGAGTTGAAGCCTCTGGTTTCCTCGCTCCCTAGTTTGCATGGGATCACGTCTCTCCCTCCGTCTGTCTCTCCGAGCTGTGTGGATGCTGTGTGGATGCTGTGCTGCCCTTTCTGTTTGTGCGGCCTGCGTTCTTTCAGGTCTCCATGGTGGCTCAGGTCCCTTGGCTGCACTTTCAGCTTCTCAGCGTCGTCCTTGATCCACACCTCCTCCTGGATCAGAAATGTCATCGTAATAATATATCTATTCTGTGACTCTGTTGGTCAGTTCTGTCCATACACTTTTTTACCTTAATGGAAATGTGCTGAATCTAAATCCTCATGAGACAAGAAATGAGGGGGGGGGTGCTTTATAAATAAAAAAAATTGAATCAGTGGATGGAATGTGGTAAGACTGGTCAGTTATTTTTTTGAATTTTATCGTCATTTTTAATCGTAATATGATGCCAGGACAAACAACTGTATTTTTGGAAGAAATATAAATAGGATTTGAGCATCAAAACACAACGTCCCAGACCAGAGGGATGTTGAGTCTAAATCCAGTGGTGTTAGTGTCAAAAAAGGTGGCTTGTTTTAGTCTCATCACTGTGATTACTGTTACTGAATACATCACTCGGTGCAGGAGGTGCTGTTTCATATTTAAACTGGCTTTCAACAGCACTGCCCTTTATTTAATTCTCTTTTTGTATACATTGATCTGTGAGGTCAATGGGAGAAAATAAGTTATATACAAACGTGCCAAACTGAATGTGAGGCATGAAATATTCTCATTCTGCCGTCAGCCTGACTGCAAAACCCTGGATGGCGCAGATTTCATCTTCAGTCAGCCTCTCGCATGTTGTAACTCGACAATCTTTCCCCCAAATGTTGGTTTTGACGAGACAGAAATAATAATCATTGAGAGTGAGAATTGTAAATGAAACATTCACATAGCCAAAGGCAACGCACTGACAAGAGGAACTGACGGCTGCTCTTGGATGCGCTTGAAGATTGAGTTTATAAAGAGAAAAAACAGATAGAGATAGCAGCAGACAGCGATGAGAAAAACCTGGAAAAGAGGCGTACATGCAGCACATTTACATTTTTTTAAATCTATTTATGCAGGTACAATTTAATTTCACTGCTGCCAAGATGTCATACTTGGCCATATTTAAAAGTGATCCCCTTTTAAAATTGATTTAAAAGTGGATTTTTGTTTTTATTAGTAAAAAGTGAGGATAAGCCAGAGTATTCTTGAAAAGAAACACCCAGAAATGTTCCAGTACTAATTCAATGATGGACCCCTTTCCTCTGTACCCGTTTCTCATCTCATTCTCTCTCAGTCCTTCTCTGTGCCAAAACAGCACAGCAAATAATACGATTACAACACTCAGTGTGTGTAGAGGCGGACAGCATTGCACACGCTTGTGTTTATGTATTCGTGTACATGCACTCAAAAACGTGCACACGGCTTTTATACTTTCTCGTCTCCTGGTGGTTTTAGTGGTTTTAGTCATAAGCTGAAATCATGGAATTACACCGGGGGTCCATTTTACTGTGAAATTTCTTTGCTCCGTCTCTCTCTTTTTTTTTTTTTTTATCATTTTTCTCTCTTCTCTTTGTGTCTTTTTAATAACTTCTCTTGTTTGTCCTTTCTCTCGATCTTTATTTGAAACAACAGCAGAGACAGAGAGAGAAATTACGCTGAGTTGAGGGTAAAAGAGAAACAAAGAGTAGGAGTAGGAGGAGGAGGAGGAGTATGAGAAGGAGCAGCTGGAGCTGGTAAAAAGTGGAGGAGGAGAACAGGGAGGTGGTGACAGTAACAGGAAGAAGAGAAGGAGGCATAGTAGTTCGTGGTTGTAGAAAAGAGGAGTACTAGTCGGTGGTGCCAGGAAGAATATTAGTAGGGCGTAGTAGAAATAGGAGGAGGACATGTAGGTGTTGGTAGTAGAAAGAGGAGGAGGAGGAGGAAGGGGAACTAAATCCCTCTTTCCACCAAGCAGTACGGTTCAGTTCGGTTCGGTACTGTGCCAGTTTTGTTACCCCTCGCTTGGGGTACCAACCAGAGCTAAACCATACCATAAAGAGCGGGGCTAGACCCACAGCAGTCCGCTGATTGATCGACAGTTAGGTCATCTTTCCCCTCATGGCGTGCAACCTTTTCTAAGTCCGCTGATTGATCGACAGAATTGTCATTCCCAGCAACAGTTAGGTCATCTTTCCCCTCATGGCGTGCAACCTTTTCTTGAACACAGCCCGTCTACTCTGTGTGACAAACAGCTGCTTGCCCACAAGAAACAACAGGAAATGCTGGCTGTCCTCCATTGTTTCCTTTGTTTGTTGCTATGGTTTCTTTGTTGGGATACACTGTATCGTGCTTCTATGATGTCACACTACTTACTTACGTACCTGGTGCGGTCAGGCTACCCCACCCATGAGATAATAGTAGTCGCCAATGGAAATACACAAATAAAGAGTGTACCGTTCACCGAAGCGTGCCGTATCGAACGGGACTGGACCGTAGTGCTTGGTGTAAACGTGGCTTAAGAGCATGAAGAGGACTAGTATGAGGTAGAAGAAAGAGGAGACGGATGAGTAGGTGGTAGTAGAAAAAAGAGGAGGAATAGCAGGTGCTGGTACTAAGAGGAGGAAGAAGAGTAGTACAGTAGGAGGTAGTAGGAGGAGGAGGAGGAGGAGGAATAGCAGGTGCTGGTACTAAGGTTTTTGTTATGGTTCTGTTTTTTGAGTTTCTTGTTGGTTTTGTGATTTATAGTTCATGTTGTTGGTGTCTCTATTCTCTTGTAATGATTTTGTGTGAATTTCCTGATTGCTTTCAGTTTGTAGTTTATCTCATGTTGTACATTGGTCAGTCCATAATTTCCTCGTGTTCCTTCGTTTGTTTCCGACCCTGTGTCTGATTTCTGGATTTTGTATTTTGCTCCGCCGTTGTGGTATTGTTTGCCTTTTGGACTGATTATTTGGAAATTACCCCTGCCTGCCAGCTACACTGTGAGTTTTACCCTTTCCTTCATAAATACCTTGGAATTAGCCTCCGTGTCTGCCTCTGGGGCCAAAACCCTGCTCCCAGCGTTTCCTGGTACAAACGTGTCGAGGGGGAATTTGACAGTAGGTGGTTGGACAAAGGGGATGAGGAGGAGTCTAGTAGATGGTGATAGTGTTGGTGTTGTACAATTAAAGAGAGGAGTAGAGGTCTACAGCTGTAGGTGGTGGTACAAAGAGGAGGACTACTGGTTGGTGATAGTAGAAAAAGAAGGAGTAGGAGGAGTAGTAGGAATGTAAGAGTTAAGGAGGAGATGAAGTAGTTG
>KV751321.1:6865836-6894645 GCA_001698575.1 Mola mola
CTGAGAAGAGAGGAGAAAAGAGACGCACGTTTTTATCCTTCGGATTCCGGACTTCTTTACTGACTTTTCTTGGGTTTTTCTCTTTTTTTGTATCAAGCATGGATGTGTTGGCGAATTACAGTATCTTCCAGGAACTCCAACTCGTCCATGACACTGGTTATTTCTCTGCGATGCCTTCCCTGGAGGAGAACTGGCAGCAGGTCAGAGATTATGTGTTCTCTCTGCTTTTCCGGGAAACTGGTGTGGGATGACATGTGCGCGCCGGTTGATGTTGTCTGTGCGCGTTGTGTCCGTGTTGCGCATCACTGGAGCGCACCGGAGAAGCGGGAGCAGCCTCGTGTAGTTGCGTCTTTTTTCGTTTTTCTTTTTTTTTTTTTTTTTAGCTCACATGGAGCTCGGCGAGGTCCGCTGACAGGAGAGAACACGCGTGCGCGCGCGTGTGCGCGGGGGAATGGGTCGAGAAGAGGAGGGGTGTGCAGACAGAGCGTTACGCACTAATGGCACTAATGGACAAGCAGCGTTTTTAAAAGAAAAACAACATTCTAGCCACCTTTACGCGCACGCCCGTTTACTAGGAAGGAAGTGGCGCACGGACACGCATCTTGAAAACAGTTAAGGGTTAAGTAAACCTCCGGATCCGTATAGCAACAACAGGGCCATGACGCTGCGGTCCAGTGAAACCCACATGATGATGTTCAGATTTGAACTAAAACCTAAAACGGCTCTTCAATGCAACATCTCCGACACGCAGGTGGTCAGATTCACGCTCGTTGCTAAAATTTAACTGTTTTTCCATTTAGTGAGCGCATTGATATTTCCCTGTTTGGCATAAAAAGGCTCTCAGGCGCAGGTGGTCGCTCTGAAAAGGCTGTTTTCCTTCATAGCTTTCCTTGAAAGTTGGCGTTTCGGTTTTTACCAGGCTGAAACGGATCTCAGGCTCCACACCGATCTGATAGGAATGAAATTTGGCTGCTTTTCTACCTTTAAGTCAATTATTTGATGCATATTTTTGCGTTGATGCCAGTATGATAAGTTTATCGGGGTCGTAGGCTGTAAAACCATTGGTTTCCCTTAACTTTTCCCCATGATTGAATGTATTTTCGTGCTGTTCTGTTGAATGCAGGAGGTAGTGATTTAGCAGTGGACAGAGAAGATTGAAAACGGATGTGGACTGATTGTGTTTCTCAGTCGGTGCTGATGAGTCAGTGTTTAGTGTGGCTGATCAGATCGATAGACCAGTCTGTCAGCCGTGCATGTTTGCACACACACACACACACACACAGGATGTGGAGGATGGACACATGCTTAATTGCTACTGACTTTTTCTTAAATAATATATCCGCATCTGCCACTGTTTGTATGCAGATAATCCTGATGAATTATGTATTATCCCCCACTATAGAAGGTGTAGGCTCCGGGACCCTGCATGGGAGCCCACAGACTGTGTCATAACCTTTTATGTGAGATTTTATTTGTGCGAACAAAACATCTGCGATGAGATATTGAATCGCTGAATCCCTCAAAAATCTGAATGGCAATTTAAAAGTTTTTGTCTCAAAATATGATAAACCATCTGGTCCGATGGTGTATGAATAGCACCCCTCATTCCAGGTCAATTTACGTGTCATTTCATGTGCTTTAAGCTCCTCATGCGATTTCACTGTCCACATTTTGAGTGCAGGAAGCATCAGCATCAGATGGAGGTCTGAATCACATGATCCACAGTCACAGTTTGGGTAGAGTTCAGATCTATCACGGTTTGGGTTAAAATCGGTTTAGTTATTCTTTTGAACTCACATTACTTCTGTGAGGACCAGTTCAAATGTTACATAACTCACAGACATGAATCATAATGTTGGACTCATCTTTCATCGTTTTCTCTAGTTCATCTGAATCCAAAAATTCTTGGGAAAAGCGCAGCACAGCGTGAAATGATATGTGAAAAGCAAAATTTTGCAGCATACCTGGCATGTTATTTCAACGGCATTTGGTGCGACGGGGCTGGTAAAGCAGGTTTGACTAATCAGTTGTCAGTAGCATTTTCATGAAAAAAATCAGGTGACACAAATAGTGTCTCTCAAGTTTCTGTCACTGAACTCGAGCATTTACCGGAAAGCCGCCTTCAGTCTCACGTGTGAGCGTGTCATAGTGAGCTCCCACCTGCTGATTGACGTTCAGCGAGCCAGGGTCTCCCAAAGGGTCGGTCCACTGAGTTTAATCTCACAGATCGGACCGTGTGTTTTTTACGCTCAGGCTGCATTCTTTCCTCCCTGACTGTCTTACTGACACACATTCACACTGCTTTGTCCTGTTTTAGTCCCAACAGCACACAGATTCATCCCCTGCAGCCTGTTTTGTTCTGTCTGCAAGCAGATTGTCAATTGATTGAGATGTTTTAGGGTTTAGGGTCTCATTTTCCACAGAATGGCTGGAAAAGCTGTTTAAAGTGGTGCCTAGATACAGGAAGGTAGACCTAACAGTATTTCCAGAATTCTATTTTTAAACATTAACAAAATTAACATTATCAGTTGTTTAAAGAGACATAAGTTGATGTGGAGATGTGTCGAGTTAGTGTGCTCATCCAATGTTGTAATACCACTCTGTACCACTAGAGGCAGCGTTGGCTAAGTAAAAGAAGTAAAACCATAAAATGTTTAGAATGGTTTGATGAAAAATAAATCCTGTTTACTGAGTTAAATGTTCTTTGCTCCTCTGACCTCCACCTCTGCCACATCACTGCCAACAGTTCTCAGCGCTGCTTGCAATACAAAAAGTGAATGACGCCCAAACATATTTTCTTACATCTGGAGATGATTTTTTTTTTTTTTTTACAATCAATTCATGCAGTTCATTGCTTAATTACGATGCAGTTTTGTTGCATATTGTACCTTTTAAACTTACCCATGCTGTGATTTTAATTACTTTGTGATTAATTATGCAGCTCCACATTAAACCAGCACCCAAAATGCCAGAATATTATTTAGATGTTACAGCTTTGTGGGTACGTCGCACCGTGTTTGTGTAAGTAGCTCGGTGAAAGCCTCAGTTTCACTCTTGCCTACTGCTGCGGGAGTTTACATTCTCTCCAAAGAGAGAGATTTTCTGATCCGCTCAGCCTGTCAAAATGGAAAATATTAAGGCTATCATGGATAAAAGGCCGCGATTGAGAGAGAAGATGTGCTTTCTCAAATGTATCTGCACCAGTGGGGGCAGTCTCAAAGAGCCTAGACACGCACACATACACACACACACTGAGTCTAGGCACACCCACATTTTTTCAACTCTTGTTCCTTCTGTCTCCCTCTATCCCCTCATTCACTCCATTACATGCACACACACACACACACACACACACACACATGCTTGGCTGGCATGGACTAATGGAAAGCTATGGTCTGGCAGGACTCATCCTGCCACTTTCGACAGTAATTGGTGTCAGGCGGGCAGAGAAACACACACATACATAGACATACACACACAAGTACATACGCACACAAACAAACAAACAAACAGCCATATTTGTGTGTGTCATTTATCTTTCCAGTTTGTCCCGGCTTCATGCTCCTGGTCTTTGTTTCTTCCTGCAGGCTTCTTTTATCAGCTGCTTTGCATCATGACTAAACATGTGGAAAACTCTCTCTCTCTCTCTCTCTCTCTCTCACTCTCTCACTCTCTCTCTATCTCTCTCTCTCTTTCGCCTGTCTATCAGCCTTGTTGCTTCTGACAGTATGAGCCCATGTTGTGCATATAATTGCTCCATCTTTGCAGGTTTGGAATGATGTGATGGGCTTTAGGGATTTTCGTGAGTTTGTGTGTGTGTGTGTGTGTGTGTGTGTGGAGCGTGCAAGGATAAAATGGCAAACCCAGACTTCCCAATTAGGTATAATCCATTTAGTTCAAAGCAGAGCCCTGCTAAAGTCTGGTGGGAAAAATAGAGGCAGTGAAAACAAAGGGCTTGATGGGGCTGAGAGGTGGTTGTTGTGAAAACATATGTATTTACATCATAAATGGGCAGCGCATGCAGGCAAGCAGCTTCATTTACTTCGCTCATTCTTTTAATCTTTTCCTCCTCTGGTCCAGTTATTTCCAGGTTGATTTTTCTGGGCCTTTAGTCCTTTTAGAGCACTCTAGCTTTAGAGCAGACTAGTTAGCCCTGTGTTAGTGGTGTGCAGCATTTCCATTAGGACTAACATCTCGCTGCCTACAGCACTGCTTCCTCTTCAAGAGTTGTCCGTATTCTACCCGCTGCAGTTTATGGTCAGCGCAGGTTCACCAAACCCTCGGCCCCTAAGGCTGCCCTCGTGGATTTTCCAGGACTCCCTAGTGGCATCAGCCATCTTTAATGGGGTCAACAGCAGACAGGAAGAGGCTCAAATAGCTAGTCGAGACAGCTCTGTCCCGGGCCGCCCTCCCGATCCAGCTGAGGAGTTGTGTGACGGGAGAGTGGCTGTCCTCTCTGTTGGAGAACATGTCCTAGGACGCTCTGAGTGCACCGAGCAGCGGGTGGTACTGCAGAGCCTGCCTTTCTGCTGCAGTTCTATAACACACGCTGCTCTCAGACGACTACTCCCATCAAACTGCACGATGCAGTATCAACACATAACTCTAAAATACATCTTCTCGGGCGCAATAGTTTTTATTGTCCGCGATATTTTTCGTTCTGCGCAAGAGTTTTTAACTAACTGTTAAGCAGTGTGCATTAATCTTCCACTGCTTGCATATTGCTCTTTAGTTTTCTGTCTACTATAGCTTACTCTTTGCTGCAGTAATACAATACATTTCTACAAAGATTTAAGATTATTTGTCTAAGTAATGGGGTTTTTTTCCCCCTTGAATTTGCCTTGTTACAAAGAGTGGACTCTAAATTTGCCCCTAAAAGCTCCATCAGTCACCGTTAGCCATTTCTAACACTACTGTTCCCCAAATGAACAAAAACACAAAGATTCTGCCAAAGCATTTGACTTAAGGCTGATATAAAGTTAAATATTACATTAGGCTTTTTTCCGTACGCCAGACTTTTAAAGGTCTAGTTTATACTCAGCGGAGCGTCTTGGTTATTGTTGTTATTACGAACATTAAACTTAGGCCTCGTGACATTGAACATAATGTAAGCCTCAAAGTAGTTTGCTTCTCTGGTTAAATATGTTTACACTGCATTTAGATATTACAAACTGGTTCCAGTTTAGCACACACACCAGCATATGGATGAGTTTACTTAGTCTTAACTGTAATTACACACTCGCCAGGCCGCAGCTTCTCATGTCGATTGCGTCTTTACTTTTCTTTAGTAACCTGTTAACCTCCTGCAGTGGCCATTGCATGAACCCGGTTTTCTCCATGTCTCTCGTTCGCTCGCTCACGTCCCCACTTTCTCTTTCCTCTTGACCTCGCCCCTGGGAAGTTTGACAAGATAATGAATCTCCATGCATGCTGCAGTTTTTTACATTTGGAGACTCAGTAACTCCCTATGCAGTGATGCAGGGAGAGGATGGGAGAGAAAGAAAACACCAGACACAATGCATGAAGATGAATAAAAACTTTTTTTTTTCACTTCCCTTCCCTCACTGTCCAACTTGTGCTGCCACAGACACACACAGACACGCACACACGCAGTTATGTAATTGTCTTTGGTGCACAGCTGCTTCCTCATAGTTGCAGATGACGACAAAAAGAGGAAGGCGACAGACAATAGCAAAGGAATGAAGAGACGAGCGATGTCTAATCCAAATGTCCTAAAACATGCACTTTCAGGGCAGAGTTAAACATTTCCTCAAAACATCAACAGCAGCCTTTACTCACAGTATCACTTCAGTTATTGCAGATATTCCAACATGTGCTGTTTATACTGCTGGAACAATAAAACAATGAATCGCTTTATTGAAAGAAAATAATTAAATAAATGAGTAATTTACCAACTTTTTTGTAAACGTTGCAATATGGCAGTTTTGCTCCTTAACTCAAACTGTATCCGTGGCTTTTATTTACATGTAAGTGCCAACAATGATGATGTGTCACCCATTTTGTTTTCATAAAACTCAGCTACTTGTCATTTTCTCTTGAACTGAGCCTGCTTGATTCAGGTCATTCAGCAGAAGTGAAGTCAGTCCTGTGGTTGACAGGGTGACCTGCTCCTTACCCGCTGCATGCTGGGACTGACTGTTTCCCCTCAACATCAAATCATGATTAGCACTTAGGTATTATAGTCCAGTGGAAACCAATGACAAACTGAAAAAGAAACCTGATCTAAAAGATCCGAAGGCTTCTGTCGCCAACAACGCACCTTCACTTCTTACAGTGTGGAAGCTGGTGCCAATATTTCCCTCAATATGAGCAGCTTTAATCACTGCATTCATTCATTCGCTCTTTTTTATCACTTCCCAAACACACACAGTCACTGTCGGCTCCTCATAATTTGAAATCACTCAAGTCTAACATGCGCACACTGGCGCGAAAACCTATAATTCAGTAAGTGAATAAGGCATTCAGTCTACGGTGGCAGAGATTAGATAAGAAAGTGAGCAGTCAGACTGGAGAAGCAGAACAAATGAACTGCACTCGTGATGGAGAGAGCTTATACTGTGAAAGCCATAGTCCTGATCTTTCAAGATGGGTGCTTTTCTATGGAGGGCAACTCTCCAGCGCTATTCACTGTGGAACCTGATTACTACAGTTTACATGGAGATTTACCCATTCATCTTGTCATGCTTCAAGCACACTGCGCATATCAACCATTGTGTAGTACATCATGTGTTAGCTTATCTTCTTTTTTCCGCCATATTAAAGGAAAGGTTGTAGTAAATGCATTTGTTTGCTTTATTAATGACTGTTCATTGTTCCATCTTGGTGGTTTCAGTTGAGAAAGATGTTTAGCGTAGCTTAGCAAGGCCTGTAAGCAGGATGAAGCCGGCGTAAAGGCTCAAACAAAAGCTTTTAACAACTGCAGAGGTGCCTAATTTATACAATTTACCCTTTGTTGCTTCTTATCATATCAGTAAAACGTCATCTGCTCAGCGTCTCTAACACAAGCTCCAGGCTAAACAGATAATCAAGTAATATCAAAATAATCTGCAGATCAGTGAGCGACTGATGTATATAGTGTTTTGGCAATGCTAACCTTTATAGGAATGAAGAGGCTCTAAAAGGAATTGACCCTATCGCTTTCACTGTCTCACTTTATCACAAAATAAGCAACAGTGCCTGCAGTCAGTCTTCAGCCGGGAGTTGACAGTCCAAATACGCTACCCTGAGTTTAGAGTGCTGTCTGGTTGGTGACGGGTTTCTATCACCATTTATTACTATGAGTTGGGCGGACAAAAGAAGTGCTGTCACTTTGTTTTGTAACCGTTTGGAGAAGTCACCTGTCAATATCTGCATGTTAATGCACCATTTTGGCACCTTTCCGTGAAGTGACGAGCCATCACTCCTTGAGCGACACTTTACTCAGACATTTTTAAATATCAAAGAAGAAGTATTTTTTGACTGCATGAAATGGGTTCTGCGTGACACTACAACAGGGACCAAACAATGAATTTTTAGAAGGAATTTGTTTTGCTCTATTTTCTGTTATGACACTGGGCCTGCTGGTCAAGCTGCTCCTAGTTGACACAGACACAGGTGTGTTGTGTGTGTCTCTACATCCTGCTGAGCCAGTGTTTGCAGACTGATACGCTTAGGGATAAAGCCTTGTGACCTGGCACCCCTCCAACCACCTCATTCTCTACTCACCCGTCTCTCTTTTTGTCCCCTCTCCCCAGCATCCTTTTTATTTATGCACATTTTGCATTTGCACAAAATGTAAAAGAAAAACAAACCAAAAAAAAAAAAAAAAAAAAGCTTAAATATAGCAGAAGGTTTTTGCTGCAGTCTGAAGTGGAAAAGTTGAAGTTTCAGCAAAGAGAAATTGTTGGGGTTTTTTGTTCCAAATAAACAATGACATTGTGGGACCTGCTTCCTCTTCTTTTTGTCTTCTTCTCCTATGTTACAGTCAGAGCTGATAAATGAAGAACAGGGACAAAAATTATAACACACAAAAAAAAGTCATAAATAAACATAAATACCACTGAAATGTCACTCTAGTTAACTAATGAGCGTAATGATTCATAGTTGAGTTTGTGGACATTTCGACACACCATCTCCCTGCCAGCAGGGCTCATGCACGTACTAATGACACCATTCATAGTGTGCAGAGGAAGCTGACAGTGGCAGAGGAAGTGTGTGTGCTTGCTTGTAAAGGCCTACAGTTGGCAGGACACAATCCCGGATACACTTACACACACACTTATCTCTGGTTTCATAAGGGTCTAGTAGACGAGTGAGTGTGTAAGATTAGTTTTGCAAACAAACAAAAATATACTGTGGCTACTGTTAGTCCTTATTAGTTCTTCACGCATCAGACTTAATGGTGCTCTGATAAGCGATAACACAATGTAAATATGCCTCAGAAACTGTGGTTATCTTTGGAATTTTGAAGCTGTTCCCTATTCACTACATTTCCCCAGGAAAATATCTCAGTAAAGGGATATTGTAATTTTGCTTCTGATTGTTTACAGAATTGCGACTTCTTTCTATCCCAGAGCGAACAAAGCAGAGCTGTGCCAAGTGCTGAGCAGCTTTTGCAACCTACATGGACTTATTCATTCAGAGTGCAAACCGGAGGCAGGTTTCACCGCAGTTTGGAACTCAAAACAACAAAATTCACGAGTGTTGAATTAGGCAAACACAGTCGAGGTTTGTATGTGAAACCAGCACCTGCTGAAGGGTTTCAGAAGAGATGCCACTATGTTTCCGTGCACAGAACAAGACGCAGAGTTACAGTGAGGATGGAGCCTGCCAGCGTTCCAACGCGCCTTTATGCATGCATGGTGCGCACGTGTGTATCTGCGTGTGCATGCAGTGGGACACAGTAAATGGGTCATATGCACTGGAGGAGGATGCGACCTTGGGAATTTGTCCTGTTTTTTCCTTCACAAGTCTGCCGACGCAGTTCTTTGTCTGGGCGATGGGGGGTTGGGTTGGGGTCGAAATCCAGAGTTGACTGATATGGCCAAAGCTCTGGTAACTGAGAGTGAAATAGTCAGGCTCAGCCTACAGGAGGTTTGGGGAGATTTAAACCAATTCATCCTGCCCGAGAATCGGGGGAAAGATCTGATCAGGGACCTCAACCTGGGCCACCGGTTCAAATCAAACTCAAACCAGAATCACTGTGTACCAGACGTTTGATATTTAGGATTTAAAATGGGTCTGAATGACACTAATCAGTGAGAGAGAGGCCAGATGATGGTTCTGCCAGGCGGAGAAAGGAGATATTCCAACCTGTCAGGCTAACGGGAGGTAGCATGCAAACAATCTGTCAACTCTGAATCTCACCTCCAGTTCCCACTGAGCCGTAGACGTGTCAACCGTTTTCTCAGCCAGACGTGTATAGCTTTTCTCTCCTTTCTTCACTGCAACACATTACAACCTCAGTCTCCGTGTTTTTGTTGTTGATTTTTTTTACTTTGTTTTTACAAGAAAAAGCCCACATGGCACTGGAACAAAGAGGAGGTGTATGTGTATGTACAGGAGTGTCATGATTTTGTGTAGTTCTCTCTTAAATCCAAAAAAAAAGGCCCCTCACACACTGTCTAAAAGCAGTCTGGTGTGTCTGTGAGTTCAAAATCCTTTTTGTATTTTATAGCCGGAACTTTTTGACTTCCGCTTGATTTGCTCCTGCCGCTACCACCATGTCTCCTTTTTATGTTTACTCTCTCTCTCATTGGCTGGATCCACCTGATCTCATCACTGGATATCAAACAAACATGAGACCAGCTGCGGGCCCAGAAATGTTGAATGTGTGACTCACTTTGCACGTGATGTGTTTCCTACTGCTGCTTCCACTAAACTGACTCATTGTTCCCATTGTACTACCCATAACTAAGATACTAATTCATAAGTGCTCTTATGCATTCATGATGGGTCATTTATGGGGCATAATTTCAATTTTACAACAAGGGTCACAAGGAGAATTAATGACTTACTTAATAGTTAATCCAGGCTAACCGATGCTTTATTAGATTTAGACTTAGGTGGCCGTCTGTGAAGAAATGCATCTCATTGCATTTTCAAATTGCTTGATGGGCATCGCTAATGTTAATAGTATGGTTAAAAAATAATGAATGAGCACCTTACTGCTTACTGCTTACTGCTAACTAATGTTATTTAATGTACCTTTATTGTAACATACCTGTGAATTCTGTCCCTCTGTGAAAATGAGCAATGCCATAGAACTTTTCTCGTACTATTGTTTTTTTTGACTCCAAGTAATAGCTGAGAAGTAACACAAATAGATAAATGCTGGTTATCTTCATCGCTTTTGGGCTGTCTGTGGAATTTGCAATTTGAAAGTACTTTCCATCATTTGCTGCTGCAGGTCCTTTTTCGTTCTTTCGCCTCACTGAACTCACTGCACTCTATAGCGTGGTGCATCTTCAGATGCTTTTTCAGGACTGCTGGGGATGAATTTGGAAATGCTGGTGCGATCCCTCAAAACCTCAAACCAACCAGAAATCCTTTCTTCTTCACAGCCATGGACAGTAGTTGACAGTGACATTGCTACTTTAAAACTACTACAAGTGGTGTGGTCATCAGGCATTTCCGATGCTGGTGTTGGTGTTTGAAAAAATCTAATAAAGTCTACTGACCTACTAAAACTTTTGCCATCAATGGGGAAGGGTAAGATCAGTATTTATCCGCCCCAAACTCAGATCAGCTTTCATCAGTGCAACAAGGCTTTTCCATCTGTCTCCGTTTAGGCGGCGCTAAAAACTACAAGCAGCCACTGTGACACTGTCACTGTAATGTACCACTGTCAGTCTCAAAACATGTCTAATTCTGCATATTTTTAAGTTTACTCAACATCTCCTACACGCAGTCGGACAATCGCCATTTTTCGATATTAATCAGAGCATCACATGATTTAAGTGTTTCTGGATGTGGACAAATGGTTGTGGCGTGTTGCCCAGCAGTGCCATCCCTGCTGTACTGGGATATGTGGGTCGAAAGCTATTTTAATCCACAATGTTGCCAGGAATACCTGAGGGAACAGACCAGTGCTGCAGTCTTTGTGTGCATGTGTGTGTCTGAGGAGACGACGGGGAAGTAAAAGATGTGTCCTCAATAGTGACAAACAGGGCTTTCTTTGTCTACTTTGTAAGGTGATGGTGGAGTAGCACAAAAACAGATGTGATATCCATGATTGAGCTTCAGTGAACACATTTTTAGTGCTTTTTTTCCCCCCCCAAAAAAATGCCACACAAGCTTTATCTTTTCATGATGGACTGTCGGTTGGAGAATGTGTTATTGAGTGTTAAACCGTAAAACAATAACATCATTTTATTTGTAAGATTTTTTAAGATTAATCAGTAATTTAGGCAAAATTAGCAGTGGCAGGTCTCTTTTTACTGACTTTGTTTGTAGTCATGTGGATTGCACAGCATGAGACCAGTCTTTCCGCAGGAACTGTAGCTGGGAGCGTTGACCGAAAACAAAATGCACTTTCAGATTTAGGCACATTAGTGTGGACATGGCCTCAGTTTCCAGCTGGATGAAAAGCAAACTTCACGTTGATGCCAATTCAAGACACAGTTCGTGTGTCGGTGAGTGTGCGTGCGCGTCCGCGTGTGTGTCTCTTTGTGTGTCTGCGTGTCGGATAGAGAGGGGAGACATTTGAATTATTTAAGGTTGAATGGCAGGACACACCAAAGTGGAGGAATAGAGGGTGTTTCTCTTTTACCCCCAAGACAACTTTAAAATGCAGACGCACGCAGCCACGCACACGCACACACACACACAAAGGCACGTATGAGTCATGTGTCCACCCGTTTTGCTCTCCAGCCAGGCCAATGAGATCAGTTGCTTCTGCAAGACACAAAGACCTCTGGAAGTGAGGGAGAGAAAGAGGGCGTGACAGAGAGAAACTGGTGTTAAAAAAAAGGCAAAAAAACCCCAAATAAACGAACAAAAAAAAGGTGTGATGACAATAGAAGCCTTCCTGGAGTCATGTGTGCCAAAACGAACACATAAATCTTGTTCATGTATCCGTTTCAGGGCTTTCCAATGACTTTGTATGAGTGAAGCTGCGGTAGTTCTACATTTTGACCTGATAATGTTTGTGTCTTCTGTAAATGAATTGCAGTTGAAAGCCCCTGAAAACTGAGATTGAAAGTGCACTTTACCATTCTGTCAAATTAACAAGACAAGCTTTACTCCGTACAGGGCATAAAGGGTTAACCGCCTGCCGGGTGAGTGTGAAAAAGCCTCATTTGGTTGTGTCATGAGTTGATGTTGATGACGGTGCTTTGAGTTAAAGTGCTTTAGCTCTCTCAGTCCTCATAGGAAATCCTGTCGAAGAGTCCCTCTCATGGTGCTGTGTCCCTTTTAAGTCAGACACAGGCAGCAAATCCTGTATCCTGGCCGTCAGGTGAGTTTGGTGAGTTGGTGCCTTCTGGGATGAGTTCCTGTTTCTGCGTCGGGATGTCTGAGTCTTGCGCAGCCATAACAATTGGCGCATCATAAATTATTCAGCGTTATGAAGATGTTTCAGAGCTCGCTGGCGCATTTAGTCTGTTATGTCTGTGATTTTTAGTGCTTCCTCCGATGACACGCCACCGCGCAGATTATGATCCGGCTGTCTTTGATGCATTCACATTAGTCTATTACAGGTGATGAAACGAATGAGTGAATTGAAACAAGCGGAACATAAAGGACGGGATCAGCTGCTGTGCTGTCTTAATGGATTGACCCCTTCTGTATATGAGGTTGTGTGTGTGTGTGTGTGTGTGTGTGTTTGGGATGGTGTGAGGGATGATGTGAGGGATGAGGTCATTGTGTGGTGTGAGCATGCGTGACTGTGTGTGTGTGTGTGTGTGTGTTTGTGTGTGAAACAAAGGCAGCCAGGACTTGCTATGTGTGAGGGGGTACGAGAAATGACTTCATTCGTTATGCATTTATTTATGATCAGTCTTACACCTCAAGCTCTGTGTGTGTGTGTGTGTGTGGCTATTTTTTCACAGCTGAAAGGGAAAAGACAGAAAAGAGAATTTAATTTTCTGCTCTGTTGCTGTGATTTTGGACACCAAAGTCATTATCTATTCATGAAACTCTCTTTACCATCAGAGCGTGAGTTAAATGGACTATATACATCTTTGACTAATGTCATAGAATCTTCTAATAAATTAAAATCATCACGTTTTACCCATCGACTGATGAGAAGCTGGAAAGCAGTTTGATTTGTGTCTCCAGCGGAACACCGACACCGGACGCAAACTATTAATAAACCTTCCAGTCCCTCTGGCGTGACGCTTCTCTGATACATTTCTGTATGTCCATATGGCCAACAGAGGCACAAGCAGCGTGAAGACGAGGTTAATGAGGTCATTAACTGTGGCATAACTGGTATCCATGGCAAAAAGCATGAGAGTCATTTACCATGGTTTTCCTTTTTTAGACCGCCAGCGTCACAAAATACTTCCTGAAGCCTGTCACATGTGTTTGTTCATTCGTGTTGAAGCTTAAGTAGAAAAAAAACAAAAAACGTTTGTCAGCCTTCAGAAACACAAATCGGCTCATTGGTTGTGTTTCAGATATTTTTTTCAGTGGAGCCTCAGGCTGCAACGCTCGATATACTGCAGCTGGAAGATAGGTTATCTTTTGTGAACACTAACTTAAGTTTTCTTATGCATTTTTATCGATATCCAGCTCTCTGAGAAGTCTGTTTTCCTGTTTTGAGCATCTAGCAGCGGCAGCATGTGTCGGCCAGGTGATGTTGTGCAACGACGCCGTGGTCTGAGTCCGAGCACAGATGTGCTTCTCCGAGTCAAAATATGCAACAGTTTTTGTAAAATTTACACAAACCGAAATAGGAATAAGTGATAACATGGCTTTTACACACTTAGACGTTTTATTATCTCCCCTCAAATGATGAACTGGTCTGAAATCGGCTGAGCTCACTGTGGAGCGGAGCTGTAAAATGACACTTTTCAACACGGCTCAAGTGCTGATTTTAAATATCTCTCATCACTGCAAAAAAAAAATTCCATTCAGTTGCAATAAAAGTGGGCTTCCCGTTTGTTTTTTGGGAAAGAACAAGCATAAAAAAAAACAAAACTCTTTCACCCATTCAAATGTGTAATAACATCTGGAGCATCTGGATCAACTGGACACAGCACATGACCAACATTTTTTCTTTTCATCTTTTTTAAAAGTGTCTTCATCAAAGTAGTTAGTGCATGATGAGACACAGAGAGACCCCCTGAGCGTACAAACTGTCTGTAGTCACTCTGATTATTCATGATGGTGATCAGCGGTGGAAATTGCGTGGGGGGGATATTGAAATCAGCTTAATATGTCTTTGCGTGCTTCTCAGTAGGAAACAGTTTGGAAGTTCGCATAAATACAATACATCAAATTGAACTCGTCACATATCGGCCATTTTCGATAGCATTTAATGTACCTGCAATGTAAAACCTTCAGAACAGGTGATACAATGGCGCATTGTTTATTTCCAAGGAGTGAGAGAGCATTGAGCGGTAGAAGATGACACAGGTGTTCTGACCCTTTTTGAAACGAGGCATAACCGATCATTTTTTTGTGCCAAAACATAAGTAAACATCACATTTTTTTCTGAGGCTGTATATAAAGATGGAAGACATGAGAGCTCCCAAAAAGTGACGCCAAAGCATCTCGATCGTCCCCTGGTGGCCAGCTTCCTGTGGGTTTATTCATATAGTTGAGTGCACATTTATTCATTAGGATAAACCCTTTTTTTTAATGTATCATCTTGTTTTTGAGGAGGTCTTAACATACCACAATCAACCAATAATAAAGGAGTGACAAATTAAACATTACAGGAAAAAAAAGGAAAAAAATGAATCATACCAACCATCCAGAGTCGGAGTGCAACTCCGGCAGAGGTGAGAGCAGTTTGCACAGATCGGTGTCTGTGGACAGCGCACATGATGACTGCGGAGAAGTCGTTGCACGGAGAGGTGAATAACCTTCAAATGACAAACACCTTCATTCAGCCCTGCCATGGGAGTTTCCAGCAGTAACAGTCTTTAGCAGGGCTGCGTGCTGCGGAGAGTCAGTCTGAGAAATTCCCTGTAGTGTGAGCTTTAAGTCATGATGTTATATGTTCTGACAGCGCGATGCACTGGTGCAAACACGCGCACACGCACGCTCATACAGCCACATACGTATACTGTAACAGCTGCTGATGTGACTGCACACAGGAAAGGTGGCACATCTCCATGTCTGCACTGTTATTGCTGGCTGAGTGCATCTCTATCATTCATTGTGTGTGTGTGTGTGTGTGTGTGTGTGTGTGTTCATTTGCTATTGTTCTGTCTGCTCCTCCCATCTTTTGTCCCATTTTTGTCTCGGTGTTGTTGGGCTTTTCGTTCGGCCCTTTCATCACTCTGAGCAATGAAGATTAGCACACACACACACACACACACACACGCACACACACGTAGGATCTTATAACAAGCTGTTAACCCCGTTTATAAGTGTGGTCTTTGAATCAGCTCAGTGAAAGGGAATGTAATCCCTGCAGGACGATTTAATGGTAATCTCCATATCCTGATTAGATTATACACAAAAACACAC
The DNA here is from genome assembly GCA_001698575.1 of Mola mola. Lineage (NCBI taxonomy): Eukaryota > Metazoa > Chordata > Actinopteri > Tetraodontiformes > Molidae > Mola > Mola mola. Next base: position 6,881,479 of record KV751321.1, read on the forward strand.
ACACACACACACACACACACACACACACATATGTTGTCTACAGCTTTTTAAACAGCGGATGCTTGCTTTCTCTTACTGCCCCACACCCTCTGCGTACTCTTCAGCGGCTCCTAACTCTGCTCCTGGGTTATTCTGAGTTTTTGACTGTGTCTTCTTTAACAATCTCGTGCCGTCACGATGTTCCACAAAGACACAATAATGTCTTTTTATAGCCTTTATTTGTCTTTCGTGTCTCGGTAACTGACAGGAGGGAGTGACAGGGAACGTGGAGAGTCTTTGTGGCTACCAGTCGCGTGGAGTGCTTCAAACCCTTTAAATGTCTAATACATTTATTTTTAGCCCGACAACCTGAAATTCACCCACTGCAGAGCATTTTTTTGTGTTAAAACAGTTTACTTTTTTTTTTTTTTTACACAGTCTCTCTGAAGTTGGACCTGTAAGCCTGAATGATGCGTTCCACACTCACATGGCCACGAGGCTCTGTGACAATGGAAAACAGTGTGTGTGTGTGTGTGTGTGCATCCACATACATTTCAGATGAGATTCACCTCTTACATTTCTTGTTCTTGAGCCAAATATTGGAAAATAGGAATGGATCTGCTAATCTGTCATGGTAACGTTGTCATAAATCTTGAGATGGAGGATCAAATGATTGTTGTATTTTCAACTAATTCATAGTTATTGAAGAGCTCATTGATTCGTGAATTAAAATACATTTTTGGGGGATTTTATTACCTTATTACCTCAGTCCCTTCAATTTATTCCACACACCAAAATGTCTGTTAAAAGCTAAACAGATATTTTGGGTTTTTTTATGGATTATATTGTATTTATCTGCTGTGTTTATTAAATGTGACATATTCCACCTGTTCTCAATCAGATATATGTTCATAAAAGTTCTAAAAGTTATGGCGATGTGATCTCCACGCCTTGGTCTCCTGACTCCAGTGAGAGAAACACACACACACACACACACACACACACACACACACACACACACACGGCAGTCATTAAATAAATGTGTTCTTCAGACTGCAGGGTGTCAGCAATATACCAGGAACCCATCAGGGGGTAAAAGTCAGCATGTGTGCTGTAATGCACAATGTGTCCTTACGCACACACAGACACACACATAACACCCTGTGCTGACACCATATATAAACACCGTCATCATGCAGAACATCATTTAACAGCTTGCGGTGTCTGTTTGTGTTGAGACTGATGGGTGGGAGATAAAATCAAGCTTGTTGTTCAGAGCAGCAGCCATTTAAACTAAACGATCATTGCCAACAATAACCTCGTTTAGCCGCATGAGAAATGGACGATGAGCAGACAGTTCACCAAAGGACTGCTGGTAGAGCTCCCAGCCAAACAGGACGGCGCAGCCGCATCTGGAAATGAAGGAAGGATTAATAATAAGCTTCTGCTTTTTATGCATTTCTGACTTAGTGATTTACATATATGTGACTAACTACAGGTTGAAATCGCTTGATGTAAAAGACTGTGTCTTCACTACCAACTGAAAACTGTCACTGGGTGTGTTTGAGTATAAGCAAAAAAAGACGCAATTAGTGTGAGATCTTCAGTGTTAACAAACAAATCATTTTAATATTGTATCTTTAGCTTTAAGGTGCTGTAAATATTCATGATCCTCAGATGATCATCCTCACTGATGTGACGACCACCTGACCTTTCACCTTGAGCCGTCGTGACAAGATTTTGTCCACGCCCTTTGCTCATAATAACAGCTGGATTTCCTTCACAGTTACGGGTCTAATTCATGTTCCACCACAGGTTAAACCCTGCATTTGAAGTAGACATGACGTATAATCGATCTTTCCTCTCCGCAATCACCATCTTGCATAATCAATGGACGCTTCATGATGATGAAACCAGGTGAGAGATGGGGCACAGGGCCACAGTTGTACTTCAGCATAGTATGAAACAACTGAGCTAAGTGTAATTCAGCCTTAAGGATTGTCTTGAGCCAATCACACAGCAGCTAAGATGCATTAGAGTGGACTAACTATTCACTGTGTGATTTTAAACAGCACGCCAACATTTCATGATCCAAATGAGTCTGATGTCTATATTTGAAGCATCACTTTTTCAATTAATTGTAAAAAAAATGTAAAAAAAACAAACATTTACAAGCTAAGCGAAAGTTTAATTGAAATTCCTGGATCCACCCTTTTATCTGGATATATTCGTGGCCAATTCCAGATCCTCCAACCGAGTTTCATTTAAATCCATTCAGTACTTTTTGCCTAATCCTGCTGAGAGCCCATCCAACAAACAAAGAAGAGCGAAAACATAACCTTCAATTAGACTCAGATCTTTAAACCACCTTTACTCTGATCTGCATTTCATGATGAGACAAATTGAAGATAACATCTCGCAACATCTTGAGCCCTTGAGCATTCATGAATTAGCAGGTCGCAGGGAGCATGGAGGTTAATTTACTGAATTATGTTGAACAGTGGTGTGTTTTCTTAAATGCAACTGTAGTTTTGCACTCTGACCGCATCTGCAGTGCTTTTGGTGGCAAAGCCTGTTGGTGCAACTTCTTTTCCACGACACCGACACGACACAAAAAATGCCTGTGATCTTGGTCACGCAGTGCAGACCGCCCTCCAGGACCCTCCACAGGGGGGCTGCATGGTTAAGGCCACGCTCAACACGGCTTGCCTGACCTTAAACAGGCTTGTGCTTGGTCACACACACACAGAGTTATAGATAAAGATATACCTGCTGCCAGATATACTGAAGTAAAACTCACCTCACTCCACAAAACACAGGTCTAAAAGTAATCAAATGCAAATTTACATACTTATCATGATTGGACGCGCTGCCGTGCACACGCTGCGGTGTGTCTTTCATGCAGCCAAACAAAGCCAGAACCCCCTCCCCCGAGGAAATGAATGCAAGATAAAAATGTGTGAGCGTAAGTGTGAGATGTGCACCAACGTTCTCATGCGCGCTGTCCGCGCCCTGGCTAGCTGGCAGCAGTGCAATCTCATATCCCACCATTAACATAATGTTTTACTCCATTGGGTTCATTGGGTTCAGTGGGGTGTTGCTCATTGGACACGGTATTTTCTCTGCATTTGTTTATTTGGTGTGCAACAATAATGATTTTTTCCATTAAAAACATTACCATATATATATACTTTACACGTGTGATTTATGGAATAGAGGCGGCGGAATCAGCTTCATTCTCTGAGCTTTGACTTTGTACTTGAAGAGATTTCATGAGGCACGCGTATGAGTCATATGCAGCTTTAACTAAAGTAAAATGCTAACATTGATATTTTACATTTGGACAATCTATTACATCTTATGGACAATAACAGCAACAAACTGAAGTCTGCCAACAACAACAGCGTAACAAGGTGTGATTGTTACCTGTACCAAGGTTGTCGCTTGTTCGTCTAGATTTGGATTTTTCCAATTTGGTTATTTGATATCCGTCTAACTGCAAAAAAGACATATCAGTCGTTTGCACAGCCCATTGTAACTGTTCCGTGCAGGCCCGTTGCACCTCGCCATTTGCTTAAACAATTTGGAGGGCATCAAAATTAGGCATCAAATCTCTTCAGGGCCGTAGACATGGTGCGTGTGCTACCCCCAACCAGGTGATTTGAAGCAGCTAACTCGAAGAAAGAGTAGAACAAAAATCCAAAACGTTTACAAATTGTGGCAACACGAACTTCAGTAGCTCTTTTCTGTCCGGTATAAGGATGAGATCATCTGCAGGGACGTAAAATTATATTGATACCATGTTATTCCGTTTCTTACAAAACATCAGACGAGACTCTCATACTGCTGTGTTTCTCATCATGTATCTTTTGATGGCAAAATGCCGGATGAATTCACACTGTGGTCAGGTGTTCTGCGGAACCAACGAAAGGTCATGTAGAGAAAGGTCTTTGTGCTGTAGAGGACTTTAGACATTCAAAACCAATGCATGATCATGATCATTAAATATAACATATTTTTTGCAATTTTACAATTAAAACATGAGAACTCTGCAAGGCTACGACAAATACAAGATGACATGTCTCCATTGTGTCTCTTACCAATAAATGGCATCGTTGAACCCGTTAGCAAACAATGGAGGAGCACGGATTGATCTGGAACGAGGCAGAACTACACGACATTTCAGACCAGGTCCCATAGTGTCTCAGCCCACTCAGAGGGGAGGGGGACAAAAGAGACAGTGTCAATATTGAAACAGGCTAATGGGCTAATGAATGTGGAGAGTTCTGCCTAATGCTCCCAACAGAGCTTCTAGCAAAACCATTAAAGCACTTTTATATGACTAGACAGGCACAATGTAGTAACTCGATTTATGGGGTACTTTCATGGTCAATTAGGAAGGGAGAGAGAGGACAGAGCCCTCATATGGGAGGGTGTGTATGTGTGTGTTGTGAGTGTATTAACTTTGGACAGGGCTGTGCTTGTTTTATATCAATACTATCCAAAATGACACCACTTGTGATTGTATGATTCTGACATAGACACAACAAACTACACAATATACTTGCTGTCAAACAGATGTCATACCTGCAGCATACTAGGTGGACAGTAAATGACCAACAGGATATTTGGAGAGAAAGACTAGCATCAGCTGAAATAGTCAGCTGGGAACCCTCCAGACCTCCGTATGTCAGACTGAATAATAAAGTTTGACATGAGTTTTAGGAAAGTGGGAGTTCCGTGTGGAACTTTCTTATTACCTCCGTGCAACGACTTTTACACAGTTGACTGCAGGTGCGGCCGGATGTGCTTTCGTTTTCCAATATGTCTTGCTCTGGAGGGTCTTATATCACCAGACAGAGACCAAATGTAAGATAAAGGTGGCCAGTTCATTGAGCTACAAATCAAACCACAGCTTTAATTATTGATCTGAAAGGCAGTGTTGCTGTTGGGCAGAAAATACTCATGTTGTCAAGCCTCTCAGGATTTCTGTTTCCCATCTAAATCGGGGGGATTATACCATCCGTTGTTAGGTCCTGTTGAATCAGACTCTTGTTTGTTTTCACAACTGGTGTTAGGGAGGGTTTGAACGTAACGATCAGACTGCTGAGGGTGCAGACCAACCACACTAAGCTCCTTTCGTGAAAGTTCACCAGGTTACTTTAAATCTTGTCACGAACCTGTTCTGGTTCATGATTCACTCTTCAGTTTGACCCAAGGTGCATTTTGCATGCATGAGCTAAGGGCACATTAGCTGAATGTTTGATTCCCCTTATGTTGACAGTGTCAGTCGAGCTCCAGACACATAATGAGTTTTACAGCAGCAATGATTAATAGATTAATCGTTTGAAATCGTCTAAGAATTGTTTTAAGCAAAATTCTTAAACAATTACTGGTCTCTGATTCTTAAGTCACGCTGCTTTCCCATGTTATGTCTGACAATAAATGAAGAGTCTTTAAATTTTTAAATGTTGGTTGGAGTAAAAAAAAAGCAATTTGACTTTGGCTTTTAGTGATGCATTATGGGTTGTTTTTTTTATTTTTTGTGTAAGAAAAGAAGCTGAACCACGGGGTAAGTGGAGGGACAAGGAGATTCAGATTCAGATTTAAACTATGGGTTTAAAGCCTCGAGGCGGGACTGCAGAATATGCCTGTTCACACCCAAAACATATAAAGCAAAATTCAGTCCTGTACTTTTGATCTAGCAACTTAGTGCGGTTGCTAACCAAACATTAAGTCAAACCAATTAGTTCAAGGGAACATTTTTACCATCCACTGCTGTCTGCACAGCAGACCGACTCTTTTGGCAGGGTTATATAAAGTTAGATGTCAAGACTCAGCAGGTCTGACACCTTTCATCATTTCTGCCTTCGTCCTCTCCGGTTCAGTAGTTTTGAACTATAGCATGAAAGCTCAGCTCCGATTTACTTCTCCTCCTGTCGTAAATCCACCTATCAATTTTGGGCAGGAATATCGTTCCACCACATGAATGCGCGTCTTACACTGGCTTTATGCTGTGGTCCTTTACGGGTAACGGCATTTCAGACAGATTGGCTCTAGAATTGTCCTATCTCTTGATCAAATAGAAATTATTTTAGAGAGAGAGTCAAAAGAAGGAAAGTTTAGACCTCAATGCGGTAGCCATTTATTAATGGATACTGTTATATGGAATTGAGGTGTTTTATGGGATAAAGACTCAAATTATCATTGGTCTTTGTTTACTTTTATCACTAAAAGTGTGCCTTAGCTATCTGTTTAAGGAATACTTCGCCAAAGGTTGTCCTTTATAGGTTGTTTTCGGGTTGTCTGTCTCATTTTTGTGATATGGGAACACTGAACCGAGTAGATTTTGGTGGTTGGAGGTGAAAGTTCAAGGTAACTGTGAACTAATGAATGAATCTAAGTCTTAGCTCAAGAATTTATTAGCTAATTGCGACAAAATTTCACAAATTTCGAACTGGATTAATCTGATGATTTAAGGTCAACTCCAGGACTGTCACAGCACCATTTGACCGAGCTCAGATCGGCCATTTCATATATTATATGTGTCTGGACGGACATGGATAGAAGCTGCATCTTTATTGGTACGCAGAGGCACAGAGCCACACAGCAATAATTCTTGGAAGCTCGTAAACACTGTCGACTGACAGCTTCAGTCTGGGAATGTTGCACAACTTTGTCCTGCAAACATTATTGTCCAACTCATTCATGCTGCTCTCTGTCCTCTCACACTGAGAAACACTCCACCTCTCGCTGTCTCTGTTGAATTACTGTAGTTTTCCTCAGAGAGCTGTTGCGGCAGCCAGCGGAGAATATTTTTAGCTTGCAACAAACAATTCAGGTAGCACAGTCTCTTTTTTCTCTCTTTCTCAAAAAAAAAAAAAAAGAAATGGTTTGAATGAAATGACTCTGTGGTCGGACCTGCAGGTCAATATCTAGTGACTCATTGAACCCTGAAGTGCAAATCATAACATGTCATTTCTTGGCAGGCAGGTAACATACATACAGTTTGTACTAGTACTAAGAGCAGCTGTCTGGGTGTTTCACTGTTTCATGCTGCTGGAGTAAACGCTGCACAGAGATGCCTGATGAGTTGATTCTCAGAGGCAATAGCCAATATTTTCCCATATTTTGAGGTTGTTTGATTTAAAAGTAGCTAAGACAAAAAGTTGTTTAATCTATCTTTAATTTCCAAAACCATGCAGTAGCATATTTGTTAAACATTTTTCAAAAGCCAGCCAAAAAGTCTTCTCTTGAAGCACATCTTTGTTTGTTAGATAAATTATGAAAACATTAAGTATTTACAAAATCTAACTGCAAGTTGCTATGCCTGAAAATATGACTTTACCCAAGAGGCAAATGCTAGCAACTATTTTTCTCCAGTGCTGTATGTAAAGCCCTTTGTTGTTGAAATGTGCTTCACAAATAAACCTGCCTTGCCAGTGTGCTCGTGATATAATAAGTTTAATTTATTCGTAACATTTGGACTCAAGCATTTGCTGTTTTGATTCATGGTTTGTGGTTTTATTTCTTATATTTTCTTTGTTGCCGAATGCCATCCGAGTTTCTATAAAACGGTATGTGAAGAGCCAGCAAAATGTTTTCTAGCAGTAAGAAGGGGGGCAGTGATGGTAGCAAATGACTAAATCCTGTCAGTTTTGGCATGGTAATACATAACTGGATGTTTTTACTACCAATCCTTCATAGTGCTGTAATGTTGAGCAGGTCTGGCATAACACTGGAAAACTATACCTCCATTTAAAAAAAATCCTTATTTGTGAATGCATGTTTGGAAGCTGCAATAATTCACATGAGCATGAGCTTCTCGTGCATTTTAGACAACCACTGTACGCAAAAGTGCTTTTGCTGGTTACTGTATTGGCCTGTAGATGGCAACATCAACGTCTGTGCCTGAACCCTGGATATATAGATCCTTTTACAGCCGATTTCATCAAAGAGATCCATGCGCCCTCTGGCAGCGGAAGAAGCTCCCTCCCCATGTCATACGGACTAGTAGGCGGGCTGAAACATTGAATCAGACGTTTTATTAGAGCCACAATGTTCGGTTGTTGCCTGTACGGTTGTCAGAATCGATATTACCTTGGTGGATTTCAGTTCCAAGGGATTTCATCAGGATCATGACCGTTTAACAAATGGTCAAGCTCGCTCGCTAGCAATCCAAAAATACAAAATAATACTTACCCTGCCATGCAGGTACAATTAGCTGTGAAGACATAGTTGTCAGGTTTGTTGCTTATGAGCAGCCTCATACATACAGTCTTTGTCCTGGTATCTGACGTTCTGTACTCACTAAGGTCTTCTACCCACTTGTTAGTAGCACGTGGATCTTGAAGTGGTTGTCATATAAAAACAAGAATTTGGTGAAGTAGAATTTGCAATCTCTGGTGGTCAGCTTATAGCTTGACAGGCTGTTGTGGTCCGCCATACCTCCATAAGCCGCAGTTTACTTAGATCTTCATGGTTTGTAAACTATAATAAGATCCATATCTACATCTGGACCAAAGATGTATAGACCTCAACATGACGGCACCCCTCAACTTTGGATCAGAAAGTGCCCAGTGGCCATTCGTGGTATTGCAGGGAAAACACATCTTCCCAAGAGACTATAATGATAAGTTTGACAACAAACTGCAAAATAATATTGACAATAACTCTAATTATTCCAGACTACTTAATCCATGATGGTTTTGAAAAATGAAAATAAACAAAAAAAAACTGAGCTGAGAAAAGCAATAAATTAAACCCCATAGGCCAAGCAAGGATTTGTGTGAGGCGAGCAGAACTGTCACTGGGCCACATTGAGTAAAAGAATTCATTAAGCGTGTGCACCATCTAATGACGCGTATGGCTTCATTAGATTACAAAGGTGCCATCTTTGCATGTGGTATCTAGTTGTCCTTATACATCAAGTGTTCCAGGTTTGTAGAAATGCGTAGACGGTGACAGAATATCTCCAAATTGAGCATTGTTGTGTTTGTCCATATTATTCTTTATCCTCTATCAGCCGCTGCAGGGAGCTTTTATCAAACCACTTGCCAGAAGTGTCTCTTTACCTCTCACATTTACTCCTATATAAGTTTTGGAGTGAACACTTTTCCTGCTAGTCAAGTGTTTTAAAGTTCACCTTTCAGTCTGCAGCTCTGACAGTGTGATGTGAATAGAAGTTAACAAAAGCACTCGCAGTGAAAACCACTCAGTGCATTAAGTGTCTCGGCTGCACTCTAGCAGAGAAAACAAAAAACATTAATGATATTTATTCAAGCCCGCTCATCCTCAAATTAGATAAGACCCAGCCTTAAGACCCCTGTGGGGAAACAGAGACATCGAGACAAGTCATATTAAGCTATTTCAGCACTGGAGCGAGCTAAATCCACATCTGTCATTACAGTATTTGCACAATAGCAGTTAAGTGATAACATCAGCACAATATTTTGTTAGTGGGGGAAAAAAAGGAAGTAAGCAAAAGCTTTGATTTTTATGCGTGACAGGAGCTCATTTCTAAAAGCAAATCAAAGAGAGACAGTAATTATTGTAGTGAAAGGTCAAGATGCGTGTGTGTGGGGTGGGGGGGCTGTCCGGGTGTGACATGTTGACACCAAGCCCATCATTTCTCCAGGCTGGACAAACGTCTCGTGTTAGAGGACGGGCGGTCTGACATGACAAATGGCCTGCAGAGAGAGAGAGAGAGAGAGAGAGAGAGAGAGAGAGAGAATGAGAGAGAATACCTTCATTAACAGAGAGCACAACAGACAGAGGAACAGATGATTCTGCCAGTCAATGAAATAGTGAGGACACACAAACACACACCGAGGGACAAAGACAGAGAGTGGCTGTAAGCCTGGTTAAGCAGTATTAAATTATTCTTCAAATTAAAAGGCTGTACCTGCCTTGTCCTTTCAGGGCTCTGCGTGTGTGTGTGTGTGTGTGTGTGTGTGTGTGTGTGTGTGTGTGTGTGTGCGCGCGTACGCATTTCAGTGATTAAGCTGTTAATTAATTTTATGTCCTTGTGTTGAATAACCATGGGCAGTGAAAATGGCGTGTGTGTGTGTGTGTGTTTGAACGAGAGAGAGAGAGAGAGAGAGAGGGTGAGTGAGTTTGTGTTCAGGATTATGTCTGTGTCTGTAACAGTTTTCACAGAGATCCACACGGGCTCGTTTTGAAGCGTTTGCAGAAGGTTTATTTTAATCATTTGTCCGTAGGGGAAAAAAAAAAAAAAATTAAAAAGAGTCGATTTGTTCTTCTGAAAATGATTCCAGCTCAGTTAACATGCAGGATAAAGTCTTACCTCACGACGATGATGAGCACGATTCACTGCGCCGAGGTGATCATTACCCCCGCCGAGGTAATCACCCCGAGCGTGTTGGTTTGTTTGTCATGGGATTATGCAAAAAACTATTGAAATGTTTCAACAAAAGTTGGTGGGAGGATGGGAGAAACCCAATAAACTTTAGTTTGGATCCAGATTAAAAGGCAGATACAGAAATGTTCAGGGTATTGTACTGAATTCAAATTTTTATATGTGATTTTCATTGTTTTCCAAATTATAATAGGGATGTGATCAGAATTCTGGGGTCTGAAAATAGTTCAGCCCTAAATTCAGCCGTTAAATTAACAGCAAACAGACTGAAAGCAGCGACTGGATGGATGGTCGGGTTACATGCAAAAATCCTAATGAGAAGCGTTCTGGCTAATTTTTTTTTTAATGTCTATATTGATTTAATTTTCATTTGATTGTAAGTTTGTGTGCAGTCAGACTGTGAAAAGTAAGAAGTTTTGTTTTAATAACAAACCAGATTAGCAGCGTTGTGACACGGCAGGAGGATAGACAGAAAAAGGAGGTTAAAAGCAGCCATAGAGGTGAGAACAGCGAGTGGGGAAAGAGAGGGAGGAGCAGGAGCAGGTGACCTTTTGCTTAGGAAGGAGGAAGTGAACTGTGTGCGAGGAGGAGGAAAAAGAGCAGAGAGGAGGTGTTTTTGGAGATGAGAGGGCGGAGGAGGAGGAGGAGGAGGAAGATGGGGTGCTCAGCAGCATGAAAAGATAAAGAGACCAGAGGGGTAGATGGAGAGGGAGGGAGAGCAGTTACACAGCAGGAGAGTCTGAGTGCTCTCTTCCATCAGAGACTGTTGATTAAAATTTCATTGGCTGAGACTGGAGGTCGGAGGTTATGCCCCCCCCCCCACCTTTTGCTTAGTGTTTGTGTGTGTGAGTACATGCATGTTCAAGCACTCACTCCTGTACTTTCACTCTCATTGGTAAATTATGTTTCTTTGTCTCTCGTGCTGCTCCCCCATTGGCTCTCAGACGTTCCACTGGCACCTCTCTCACCAGCCGCCTTACGTAAAGATTTAAAATCTCTCAGTTTCTCCGTTTATGTTCCTCGGTGCGGTGACCAGTTTGGTCAGGCTGCTTGTACCGCCTGTGTCCTGCCTTACTTCTCAATGAAGGTTGTGCATGTGGTCATTGACATACGAGTCCGTCCCATATAAATACGTATGTTTATGTATATAGAATGCGTGTATTTTCACATATATATGTAAAGTATAACTATTACTGTCATACGTTTTATTGATTTGAAAGCCCATCAGTATATGTTCATACTATAAATGTAAATATAAAAGATATACATGTAAGTTAATGTTCATTAATAGGAAAAAACCATGTTTTAATAAATTGCACGTGTTCATCAAATGTATATCATTATATAATGTATACAGCCACAACATAAGGAACCATACAAAAAGTAATCATATAGTTATTTGGAATATGTTTACATATACAAACTTTATTATTGGTGCTTCATATAGGATAGAAACATATATGGCAATATCAATAATAGATGATGAAACTATAGCTTACTTGAATATTCAGTTGACAGTTGGTATAGAAATGGGTGAATTGACTCATAAAGTTACATATACAGAAAAATGTCATCACGCTTTTACTGGTTAGAGCTTCCTACTGGTAAAGATGTATTACTTTTCAGTAAAATTAAATCACTTTCACACAACCTTTTGATTAAGAAAGTCATTTCTATGGACTCTAATTAGGTGCACGTGGCTTTTTTCTGTATTTTTGATGTTTAATAAGCTAAACGGTTGATGTTTTTAATAAAGGATTAACCTTTTTTTTCATGAAAATAAACATTTGCTGCCGGCCCAGACAGACAGTTTCCAGACTAATCTCCCGTCGGGTCAGAGAGGGAGAGGTTCCAGCGACGTCGCCTCCATTAACCTCCTTTATTGAAGCCTCGTCCTGCTCTTCGCATCAGACCCCAAAGGGTCCTCCTGTGTTTGTGCTGCTGCTATTTCAATTAAGGGAAGAGTGAGAGGACACCTGAATACACTGACGGCTCACTCTGGCACTCACACAGACACAGCTGGGCTGCGCGCTGGAACACGGTTACTCAATGATTTGAGGGAAACGTGAATTTATTGTACTTGAGGATAGTTTATTTGAAAAGCAAATTAAAAGTAAATGTCCTACAATAATAATTTAATTTGAATGAATCCTTTAATATAATTTGGTCTAAACTGTGAGACGGGATTACTGGAAAGCGACTCTCCTCAGGCCACGCCAAGCTCCTGTGCTATAATAGCACAAGCTGCTGCCGGTTTGATTGGATTTTTGATGGGTCACTTGACTGCAGGTCAGCTTAACAACCTGCCTTAGAGGGATTTTGTTTTGGTTTTTCAGGCGGGGCGTAAGTGCTCACTGCAATGTGAGGAGGCGCAGCGGCATCATGCCGAAACCTAGTTCAGGACAGAAATTTTTATAATTTTATAAATAAATATAAATAGATGAATATGGAAATGGAAAAAAAAATACGGGCTGGAAAGTTTAAACCCACTGCTGTGTGTTTCATATAGAAGTGACTTAATGTACATTAACCATCTTTTCAAACCTTGATCATATTCTGGACTCAGGAGTCAGAATATACAAATTTACATTATTACGCAAAATGATAACAGTAACCAAATGTGATGTGCATAAGGGTTGAAGTAAGGCAACAAAAAAAATAAAAAATAGGAAAATCTTTGCTCCTTAACTTCATTAACATCTTGAAAAATGCGACAATGTGAAAGTTTGTTTATGTTTTTCAAGATAACAATGTTAAGTTTCTAAAAACAGTCTCACAAGTTCAATTTGAAGCCAGCAAATGGCAACATG
>KV751321.1:6894815-6923985 GCA_001698575.1 Mola mola
ACAACATGCTCAGACTCTGTATCAGCCTCTGAGGTCTTATTACTTTAAAAAGCCGAGGGGTTAAGAGCCTGAGCTGTTCCCTTAACTCTGCATCACTCTGCCCCAACAGCTGATCAGCTGCTGTTTTTATTGAGTCACACAATCAGAGCCGATCATTGATTAGCTGCTGTCGTTTTACTGCGACGCTCGCTTTGACCGCAGCCAGACAGCACTTTAGCAATTTGTTCCTTTTTATTCGAGGTGAAGGAGATATACTGTGCCCGTGTCTAGTTTTCAGTGCCGCCTGCTCTCGGAAATCAGAACGGTGAACAAAAACGAGTCTATAATTTAAAACAACATCAACAAAGATACACTTAAGCAGTGAAACGAAACCAACAACTCAGTTCCGTTTTTGCAGGGTTATTTTCAGTATGTTCAAATTGTCAACTTAAATTCAGATCATTTAGGATTGTTTCAGATCGTTGCACCTCAGTGACGCTGATGAAGATCAGACCCACAGCGAAGCGCAGCAATCTTTAAAGGACGTATTATCACAGAGGCAGGTTACGTTCGTCACCACCCAGCTGGCTCTGGAACCAGTGCACCGTTCATGTGGGGAACGTGTTTCCTCCACAGTGTCAGCTGCTTAGACTCAGGCTGCATTTACTCCCTGTGGCTCGATGCATTTGGACACCCCTGTTTGCATACATGTGGGGTTCTGGTCGAGGACTTCAGAATAAGCTGCAGTATATAAGGATATTTTGTGGCCGAGTGGGAGAAAAATCCCTCCAGCCATTTATTTAGCCCATGACATAATTTTAATGCTTAGCATTATAAAGTATAGGTGCAGATGCTGTTTCATCACTCAGCGAAGAAGAAAAACCTCTAGATGGGGGATTTTCTTCTACCACAGGTGTCCTTCTGAGGCAGTCACTTCCTCTATTAAGTAAAGATCAAGAAGAAGGTCAAATTCTTAATTATATTTTCAAAATCCTGAAACTATTGGCAAAAAAAGTATGAGGACCAAGGCACTCTTGTTGTGGAGAAAATAAAAAGCCTTTATTTGTACAGTCAGTGCAGCCAAGACAGGAAATGACATCTTGTGCATCACAATACAGGATCAAGTGACAAAACCCTGAAAATAAGAAGACAAAAGTAAAAAAAAAGAACAAATCTAAATAAGGAATAAGAAAAAAATAAAAATATTCAAAGTAGAAGCGAGTAGAAAAATCTGTAGCAGCAAATCAAAGCGTTCCAGCGCATTCACACAAAAAAAAGCTCGGCACAAAATGCACCTTGGTTTCTTACAAAGCACCGAACACACTCCGCAGCACTGACGCCTGCTCAGACATAAAAGAAGCAGCTCGCTGCCAAATAGCAGCCGTTTGATATTGTACACATTCCCCGAGCATGAGGCATTACATATTCACACACATCAGTTAAAAGTCATTATGCTCTTCTCACTCTCTCAAAACAAACACACACACGCATATCCATCGCGTACTGAGCCGCATCAGAAAATTAGCTGAATAAAGAGCCTCTTTTTGCCTTTTCTTTTGAGTGGCTAATTAGCCATCAGAGCCCACTGCACGGCGAGAGCGAGATCCATCAAGAGGTAGAGCTTCAAAGAGCAAAAGACGCCAAAGCACTTTAATTAGGACCTATTTGTACGAGAGAGAGCGACGAGAAAAACATAATTCAAAGCCAAAAAGCTGTGGAACGTGCAGGGGGCAAAAATAAACACACTCTGAGACACACGCACTCTCTGAGATGAAGAGACGGGAGCGAACTAAAAGGATTAGACTTGAGGAGATGAGATTCGCACGAGGAGTTTGAAGGGGAAAACTGAGTCTAAATACTGAAACATCAGTTTGCTGTTGTCTTTATTCGGTAGCAGCGCTACTGGTGATGAATGGAAAATAATGTGCGGAAATGCAACCTACACAGCCTGTTCTGTCATTTTACTATCAGTAAAATGCAGAGAAGAGTGTTACTGCTATCCCAATCAGGAGAGACATAAGAATGAAGTAAAGATAATGCTAATTACAGCAGATGGCACATGAAAAATACGTTTTGACTAAATATTTTGCAGTTTAGATGATTTTGTTCGCCCTGAAGCGTCAGCAGCAGGATGCAGATCCACCCGTGGAGGCAGCTGATGAAGACTAGGTGGTGATGGAGAGGTAGGGGGGGAAGCACAGAACAATAAAGGCAGAGAAAGCGAGACTTTTCTGTTGTTTTGGTTTTTTTTTAAAACGTGACGGCAAGATAAAGATGAAGGTGCGTCACTGTGCTGTTGGATGGAGTTGATACCTGAATTGACAGTTCAAGACGATGGCAGCAGGTGAAGGATGGTACCAGAAATGTATAAGAGCAGTCTAGCTGACTGAGCTTCATTACAGATAGCCGTCATAATGTATGTGTCACGTTTGTTTAAAGGAAGTTGACACTGTTTTCCCCCTTATCCCAGTGTTTGTTTGTTAGCAAGATTGACAAAAACTGCTTGAGCGATTGTTTTGGACTGACCTACAGCTGATTAAATTTTGGTAACCAAAGGTAAAAGATCAAGGTCATTCAAAGCTCAAGAAGCACGTTTTTTGGCCATTTTGCCTGATTGAATTGGAATAGAAAGGTCTTAGGAATTTAGCTGTGTTAGGGGAAGTGTGCTTTTTCTACCTTCAAGTTTGCTTCTTTTTTTTTCTTTATTTTTACCTAAACATGACCATTTTTGTAACGGTGGAATTACAAAACAGACAAGCATTAACAAAAATGAATTCAGATATCAAGCTAATGAGTCTGTGGGTCCAAAAGACTTACCGGAATCTGTTTAAAGGTTTTTTATGGGTATTAATCCAGTTTTTCTGCCGTCATGCATGCTGTTTTATAGTGATATGAACAGTTTTGGTGGCTGTGCTGCTTATTGGTGTCACTGGGGAAGCAGCAGTTTGTATGTGTGTCGGGGATTTGTTCAAACACCTGACGACTGTCCCCCAACTTGGTCCGCAGCGATTACAACCAATGAGCACAATATCACATCTTAACCAGCTGTTCCGTGAGCGAAATCCTGTTCTTTGACATTTACAGTAGAAGTTTTTTATTCTGCGTGCTTGTGCATACAGAACACATTAACATCAAATGAGTGCCACCCCGTATCCCCTTCAGCCCTGAGCTGCTTCATCTGTCTGGGTGACGTTATGGAGGTGCCGTAATCTTGAGAGTTGGGTGAGTCACTCAACGCTATATGAGTAAGCATGGGCTAAGAAAGACTGTTAGACAGCACGGTTGATGAGCTGATGTTCCTGTACGTTGCTTTTGGCAGCGTTTTCCTGTTTTTTTAGACCTTTGTGTGGGTGTGTGAGGAGTTTCGATGTGACATGTGCTGAACTCTGCTGTTTTGAATGTCATGTGACCAAGAACATAACGATTTTTGGAAGAAAAATGTTTTTTAATCACTTTTTTTTTTCTGGTTTGTGATTTTGCCATGGTAGCTCTGTGACCATAAACAGAACTAGATGGGTCTGGCAAAGCTGTTTGAATGTCACAAGGATGTCACACAACCGTTTAGCCAGTGGTGTAGATTTATGTTGGAAAGGAAATATTAAATCTGTAGAGGAAGCATAATCAAAATGTTGACTGACTGGTGTAGGAAATAATCGCGGGGCCCAGTCAGGGGCTGAATGTTTGCAGAATCCAAACACATGTGCTTGAGAGAGAAAGCTGCTGGTGCGTCTCTCACTGTTTATGTGGCAATGATATGTGAAGCAGATCACTTTACAGAACTAAGTAAATGGCTAAATTTCACCATTTTCCTAATGTGTTGGATTTAGTCACGTAACTGTGCATGCAAACACATTCGGAGCTTCGCCCGCCGAACCCACTTCAGTCTGTTTGCTGAGCTTCGTCCTCAATGATCTTTTGTCTGTCAAAAGCTCTCAGCGTTTCCATCCAGAGCCCTCTGCTCTCTGCATTCATTATTAATAGACCTCAGCAGGCTGAGAAAACACACACACGAAGGCCTGAAACATCACTGGTAGCTATTTTGGCTGAGATATTAAATCAAACTCTCAAAATATAAAGGGGAAAAAACATTCATAGGGGGAACAGGGGATTTTGTAGGAGAAGATAGGCATTTTTCATTGTTTTTATCGTCAGTCCATCACACACAAAACAGCTTTTATACGTTTCTAAAAGTAAATAAAATATGTAATTTCCATTTAAATGTTTGAAACTTTGAAAAGAAGTTGAGGTACAGCCACATTTGTGTTTGACCTTAACCAACAAAATCAGGCAGTGTTGAAAAACATAGAAGTTATTGAAGCCTGGTCTTGTGCAGATCAAACGTACAATAAAACCTTGTGACACGCTAGTCAGCTTTACATGGGCAAAGTTGGTTCTCCATCTTTAAAGATATGTAAAATACCTTATATATGTATATATCAGAGTGTTACAAATAAAATCCAATATTAGCAGTCGTACAGTTGACTCAGCTACAGGTTGCACACTGTTTTTTGGTAAGCTTCCTTGTTAATGAACAAATATTCAGATTTGATTTGATGTGTATCCTGGAGAAAAAAATAATGGCTGTCCATCAGGTGTGACTGCACGGCGACGGGGTAGGAAAAAAGCAGCAACACTAATATGTCGGAACAAGAGGAGGATTTTCCATTCAGCCGAAGATGGCCTGAATGCAATTTTTAATTTTTATTCATTTCAAGCTTCATTTAAGTGTCTCATGGTCTGCTGGACTGCTGATTCAGCTGAAGTGTTTTGTGTTTTTATAGTCCAACAGTCATTCAAAAAAACGTTTTTTTTAATGTATTTTTCATGTTTTTGATGTTACTGGCAGCCCGTATGTGTTTATTTTCGATTTGACCTTTCTCCATATGGTGTGGGACTGAACGGGGGGACAGAAGGTGAGAGCCCTACACATGCTATCAGTCTGAACTGTGTGTGTGTGTGTGTGTGTGTGTGTGTGTGTGTGTGTGTTTTCAGCATGCACACACACACAGCAGGCCACACATGTCATTGTTACCTGATATTCTTGGTGTGTAGGAGAAACACACAATGAAGAAGGTCATATGCGCGATGTCAGAGTTGGTGTGTTTGCTGCCAGTCGTGATTCTGATTGCCACTCGGTCCTCTTCCACAGCCGGTGGCTCTATCTACCCTCTGTTCTGCCCACATCAGTCAAGTCACAGCGCTTTCTATTTTTGATTTGTAGTCCAAGAGAAACCAGTAAAACAGCATGGCATCAGACACTGCGCTTATTCAAAGAGAGCTAATACTCAATGTGCCGCAGCTGTGTCTGGAGGATGATGAATAATGCATGTACAGTACATATAGGCCATATATACAGTAAAGACTATACAACACAGGCATGTAAGGCAGTGAAAAAGATGTTTCTACAGAGCCCTGACTGAAGACTGAAGGCATGAGGGATAATAGCCTTCTTTAGCTTAACGTCTTTAGCTTTCTTCATCAGATATTGTTTTACACCACATCAACTGCTGAAAGGAAAGCAAACAGATCATATCAAAAAATCTGGACAAAAGCATAACCAGGGGGTTTTCCTCTTGCATTGTGATTGTTGCTTTTTTGATTTCATTTATATTCACATGCAAATGCACATTCTGAGGAAAAACAGACTTCCTTTTAAATGGAAGAAAAATAGAGAAGGATAGAGAGGGAAGTTCAGCTTATCGCCACCGAACAGATGGTTCAAACTATGTGTTGGTTCCTCCGTCTCGTCGCCGAGGTCGAGCAGAGCGGAGCTCCGTCGCTGGTCCCTCTGAATGAGCCGAGTCAACCAGCTGCATCTAAGAAAGAGAAAACTCTACAGTGACTGTAATTTGCTCTGATGGCAGAGATGGAGAGAGCCACGGTATCAGGATGAGATCCTCCAGCTGCCAAAGGCTTTTGGCCAGACAGAGGAAATTCATTTTGCCATCAGATAGAGTAAAGGCTGCAGGATGGTGCTGGAGCCAGGTAGCTGACAAAGACACTGCTGAGTGGACAGTTGCAGAGCTGAGAGACGGCTCTGCTCTTGACATTATGAATACAGGATTTTCTTACCTAAGAATGGGGTTTAAGGATTTCCCTTCGACTTTACCATTTAGCTTTAACAGCTACATGTGTTCTTTTGCCTTGTGGGAGGACACTGACAGAACTTCGATAAAAAGCAGTGCTGCAGGTGTAAGAGATCAAAGCAGGAGTCCCCTGTAGACCTCCAAAGTGCAGCTGTACACAAAGCGGGGCAGAGAAACCATAAAAGTTTGGAGAGAAACGGTTTTGGCTGGAAAATCGTAAGCAGCCTGAACGTTTCTGGCTCAGACCTCTCGAGGTAATTTAGCACAAACCTTTGTGAAAATCACTAAAGGCTAGTTCCCTTCCTGCCAAACACTAGGAGGGTACAGATGTTGGCTTTGTTAAATAAACAGTTAGAGGAATAAATGCTTGGACGTCATATTCTCTCTCTCCTTATCTCCCTTCCTTCTCATTTGTGTCTTTGTATGACACTCCCACGTCGTCTTGCTCACCTTCCTTCCTCTATCTGGTAATATAACTTCCATGGCTGGTTGATTCGGGTGAGCAGAGGGAAACAGGCAAGGCTTCCACAGTTCAGGGCTCTAGAGAGCTCGGCTAGGCAGCAGCAATCAATCACAGACTAAATCCTCATTCTCTCCGGACTGCTGTGTACCAGGTGACGTGCTGGTCAGCAGTGGCAGAAATATAAAGAAATATAAAGTGTGCACTGGGACTCGTTCAGTGGTTTTCAAAGCATGTCCAGGGAGCCCAGGGGGTCTGGATACAACGTCAGAGGCAGGGCCCTGTTTGTGTAGTCCTCTGAAAGCTGTGCAGTTGGTGCATAAGGACAAAAGCGAGTAGAAAATCTCCCATAATGTAGGAGCACGAGGGACTTCTGCCATCCGAGGTGCTAACTTCCAGTTCAGCCCCCTGCGTAATTTTGTGGCCCTTATAGACTTTTAAAATGTTATCAGACTGAACAAATTAAATTCTGATATTGAAGCAAGTCATTTTCTGGTCATTTCAAGCCGTTACACAAGCCACTTCCTTCGCAATGTAAGTTTATGGGAAAAAGTCAGACTGTGTCAAATTGGCTTCAAAAGCCCAGTGCTGCTCCTGGGGGTTTGGTCACCAACAAAACAGGAAATAATTACTTGAAACTCTCCTTGCGTGAAAACACAATTATATTGTTAGTTGTACCCTTAAAAGAGTTGGACTGGACAATGTTCAAGCTGCAGTTTTGGAACAATAGCTGGATGCTTGTGCACCAGTTAGTGATGGAACATTGCTTTTGTGTCCCAGTTCCAGCAAAGCCTCAAAAGGTTTCTCCTCTCGCCACCAGCATTTCCCTGAATACGATTTACATCTGTTCCAAAATACACATGCCTGCCAATGGCATCACACTGTTCCACTGATCTACACCTAAACATAACCAGACCTTAACCATAGAGGGAGCAGATCGGAAAATGCACATTATGGGAAATTTTTACGCCTGACAATAGCTGTAATTCTGTGGTTTGAGGGTCAACGATGTCACTTCATCGATCGCTGTTACATACTAAATTAGTGACACTAATCTTCAGTCCCGACCTTTAAACTATGATGTTTGTCTTCATCTTCTGTGCTGCCACGGGGGAACTATTTCTGAATCCTTTCTGTGATCGCAAGGAATTTGTGAAGTTACACAAAAATAGACAATAAGAAGTGCAGCAGTAGCTCACCAATATTGAGCTTCAGGTGATTTCCATTTTACCATGTGACAAAGCTCCCTTCTGCACTCATTAAATAACATATTAGTACTTCTAACTTCTATTTTAAAAACAACAAAAAAAAAAACCAACTTACCATTTATACATTTCCAAGTATTCTTCACATATATTATATGAGCCAGGACAGATGTGAATGTACACCGTATCTTGAGTGGTTATCAGAGGTTATAATCGTATTTTGAATTGTTTTGGGTCATATCGGAAGGCGCCAACAATGACCCTTTCCTAACTTACTGTAGATTGTGGGACCAAATTACCTTGTTTGAGAAGGACTGTAAGTTTCAAGACTCAGAAGTTGCAGTGGAAGTTTCAGCAGCAGCTAATGTTGTTTGTGCCATTGAGGATAACGAGGCCTTCCTGTACACACCTGGTAGCCATGTCGCTGATGCCTTCTCGGATTAGTATGAACAAAATGCATAAAGCCCGATTAATGGATGTGAGAGCTATGTCCCTGTTCTGCCCGAACTATTCTGTAATTGTTTTCAGTGTTGCATTTGCACAGGGTATTCCATGTGTATTTCTAGAAATACTGAGCTTACAAGTGTAAAGTTTGCATGTCTGACTCTGGGCCCGTTTGCTTGCTTTCCTTGCAGACATGTCTGGAGCTGGAGCGGTATCTACAGACGGAGCCCAAGCGACTCTCAGAGCTCTTTGATGAGGAGCTGGACTGCCTCTTAACGCCAGCCTTCATGCAGGGTGGTGACAGTGACGAGGACCTGATGGACCCCCTCCTCCCCAGTCTCCCTGACCAGCCCAGCCCACCTCCACTCCTGGCAACTGTCCCCAAGGTCCAGACCAAAATCCTGCAGGTGCCCAACCCAGGCCAGACCCCAGCGGACGCAGGAACTGAAACCCTCACACCAAAGGAACAGGTCCTCGCAGGAGTCAGTGCCGTGCAGCTTAGTGCTGCTGTCACATCCCTAACACCGCCGTCTTCACCGGAGCTGGGCCGCCACCTCGTCAAACCCACACAAACACTGACTGCGACCGCAGATGGCACTCTAACACTCAAACTTGTGGCCAAGAAAGTAGGGTTGGGTGCCGCCAAACTGGTGGCCGCACGAGCATTACCGTCCCTCCCGAGCAGAGGGGGAGCCCTCAGTGACAGCGAGCAGGGAGGAGGAGCAAGTGTGGGCGGAGACATACCAGAGAACAAAAAGAGAGTCCACCGGTGCCAGTTTAATGGCTGCAGGAAGGTTTACACCAAGAGCTCCCATCTGAAGGCACATCAGAGGACTCACACAGGTAAGACCTCTGTTACACTGAGGTATTCATATGGATACTGGGTGAACCCTTTAGATCATTTAGCAACTTAAATACATGGCCTTGCTGAATTGAATTGTGCCATAAAAGGTGCAATTTAGAAATGTGAGACCTTCTCTTTTTGCTCATTTTGCTTCTCCAAGCAAAAATCTTGCTTAGAGCTAAGACACAAAGATTGCGAAAATCCCAGGACTTTGCAATTTGTTTCCAAATTTGCGATTATTACACTGCCACCAACTATAAAGCGTTTTGGCAGGTGCCACTAATGTAGTAAAATGTGGCGGGGCAACATGCTTAGATGACACGGAAACCAAATGTCTTGATGGTAAAACATTGTAATTGCGGTTCAGTCACCAAGCAACATGGCCTTAATTGAGTTCATGTTTAAGATACAAAGGTTACAGAGCTTTTACAGCTTTTCAGTTTATGTCAGTGCCATCTTGAATTACAAAACTATATACAGAAATTAAATTGATTCCGACAATGTTAAATTACTAAAAGCTGATAAGCAGCATTTTGACCACATGGTATTTGTTCCATTTCGAACCCAGTGTGCCGGAACTTAAAAGGTATTTCCTCCTCAGTTGTTTTACAAGATGTAGAAGTAGAAGACGATGCTTTATTAATCCCTGCCCCCAGCTGCCCTCTCAGTGACCCTCAGGCAGAACTCACACCGGGCTATTCCAGCGGTCGTTTGCCGTGAGCTTTCCCAAAGTGTTAGGGAGAGGAGTCGGGCCACGGGTTAATTAAGGAGAAACATGAGAAGATGAAGACGGATTTGACTGGTGCAGATTTTGCCAAATTCATATGGAGGAGTTTAATCAGAATTAAGTAACATGAATTTAAGGTTTCCATCTGGCATGGTAGGAGGTTTACTCAAGTGTAAACACCCTGGAAACAGGTGGAAGCAAAACTTTTACTACAAAACTAAATTTTCAGACCCCAGGAATAATGCTCAAGACACCGGTGAAGCACTGAAGACTCATCAGTTATCAAGTACAACATAGCAGTTTTTACAATGCAACAAGGAAGGCTTTCACATATTTGAAAAATCAAAATAACAGTCACATTTTTGTTGTAATCATTGGCAGGTAAACAGTAGAAATGTGGCATTAATGTTACAAAGTAATCTGTGTAGTGGCACATTTTCGATTGAGCAATGTAGCACATTTAGCCTGGTTCAACTTTCTTTCTTTGCTGAAATCTACTAAGATGTCCCTAATTGACTAATAACAATAAAACTCTTAACTTAAAGAGCATTTTTCAAAACGCACGTTAAAAAGTGCTGTACAGAGCAGCAAAATAAAACATCTACAGCTGATAAGATGAAAATCAACAATATCAGTGGGATCAAGATGTTTTAAGACAAACAATAAGACAAAACCAATGATATAAAGACGTCAAATACAAACAAGACACTGTAAAAACATATTGGATTGAGACTTACGTAAAATCGGGAAAACATTTCCTTAAAAAAAATATGTCAATACCATTAATTGAAATCAATGTTTTTTCAGGCAGTTCTGTTGCATGTCTGAACACGACCTTAAGAGACATTTTTTGTTCATACGTGGTGACCTAAGACCACCTTTAGTGGTCGGAAAGATCACAAAGAAAACTTAAAATAAAAACTTTATGTTAGGCAGAGAATGCATTTATTCACATTGATTGTCTGGCTTGTTGTGTACTGCTATTTAAGTATCTTTAAAGTGACCCAAATCACAGATATGTACATTCTTAGAAATCCCTCTGTTTTCAAGGCAACATATGGAAATCTGAATCACTCCCCTGCAGGCAGGTGACACCTGTGGCTGGTTTTATTCGACTTAAACTTTAACCACAGCAACATCTACAATTATCTGAAATGGTTCCTGGCCTCCAGTTGTCATCACCCACTGTTAGCAGTCTCCTTGGTGTTCCCCAGGATTACAGTAAATAGCCTGCAGACCCCCACTGTATTAATACTGGCAACCTTGGACTCATTAATCCAGCGTGTTACAGGCTTATATGATCCCAGCAACCATAGCATGGCTTTAAGTATAGTATTACATGTGAGGGCACCACCTAGCATAGCTGGGGGGAGCCCGCAACTGCAAATTTATTATAGCTAAGCCAGAATGGCGCATCTAGCTTTTTTTGTATAGCTTGGCTGCTAGCTGCAGTATCTTTAATCTTCTGATGATTCCACAGTCAGGTCATGCTAACCAACAATGGGCTTTTACAGGCATTCACTGAAAAAAATGACACCCTGGAGAAACTGCAGCTTCCTACACCGTGAGTGTGTGTTTGTGTGTGGTAAAATGTGGGGGTGGAGTATTCCCTCCCGATGTGTTCTACTACAAGCCCAGCACTGTGGTTTAATTAGCTTAATCCTCTTTTTGGTTTATTATAACAATAAATCATTGAACATACATGTAGGGAGGGATTAACATAGCAGAGAATGCAGGGAGGAGCGAGTGCAGAAAGCCTGCGCAGCATCAATACACTTACTGTCACACAGTGCACACCGGAGGCCATTAGAAACGTCATTATAGTGAGTGCAGTCAGGAGAATATATGCTGCAATTCCATTTCATGTGGGTGATAATATTCCTCTGTCTATATCCAAAACAGTCTCTGCATAGCAGCGATAATGTGAAGTCAGGGTTAGTAGTACTGTGCAAAAATGCACCATTGTGTGGAGTAATAACATTAATATGTGCACAAATTAATTCAGCAAATGTCTTAAATACTCAGTTTGATCCAACGCTGGCTGATTCTTCTCTAACTCTGATCTGTTCAGATCCCTAAAAAATTGTGGTGTGTTATTAATTGCATCCTCCTTTTCATTAAAGCGGCAGTCCAAATCAATATTCTTAACTCCATACTTGGCATGCGAGATAGCAGAATAGATTATCCGTTTTGGACGGAGCATAATAGCGTTTGTCTTTCAAAAGACCTCGCTGTTCCCAAGGAAATTTTTGAGAGGAGCATCTACTCTGTGTGCAGGCACCTTTTTCTCCTCTGCAAAATGGGCCTGATACAACATTCGGATGTGAATGCGATACATTACAGCCAACATTTTTACTTGCATTTACTTTTTCTTACAATATTATTGCTGTTCAAGCTCTCATTCAATGTAACTGTGAGCCGATGTTTGTGCCTCTCTATTATCATTCTCAACAGAATGTCTTAAAAAAAAGGTGAATATCTGCATGAAGGTAAAGAGGAAATATGTGACCTTAAATTAGTGTAACTAGATCTTCAAACCAATTTTTTCACAAGACATATTCACAAGACTTTGTCCAACTGCTGTGGAATCCTCCAACGGTTGGACGTGCTGGATGGCATTTAAAGACGCCCTCTGACATTTATGTTTTTCAAACAAGTACTTGCACCTTTCTCGAAGTGACGATCAACATGATGCCTATAGCTAACCATGATTTTACCCATTTTATTTTAAAATACCAAATTTTGCAGATATTACTGAACATTTTCTTAATTAATACTTATTTGTAGCATGTGTTTAAGATTTTCATTTTATTGAAAAAAATTAATGTGGCCTTCATGTTCACTCAAATGTTTTATGTAACTGTAAGTTACAGGAAGGAGCTGGTTTATTTTAGCAACCAATAGCCTAAGAAACAACAGGAAAATAAAAAAAAGATTCACATTTATGGATATTTGACACAGAGTTTAGTGTCCAGTGTCCTGTTTGCGATGCAAAGTAAAATGATGTGGTATGTGCACGGGATAAAACCACAAGCACGGCGACTCCAGCTTGAGTCTGACTTTCAACACCTTGACCACCGCCCCACCCCCAACCCTCAGTGGGTACCACCGCAACCTTGTGTGGGTTCAGAAAAAACCCAGCTGCAACCCAAGACCCCCACACACATATAATGCACACCTCAATGCTCCTCTACCCTCTCTCCTCCACGTGCTCATTCAGTTTGGGTTGCCAAGCAACTGCATCACACTCTTCCATAATTGGTTGGTGGCTGGTTGATTGTCCATGCCTGTTAATCTCTCTCTCTCTCGCTCTCTCTCTCGCTCTCCCTCGCTCTCTCTTCCCCCTCTCCTTCACCGTTTCTCTCTTTCTCTCAGTTGCTAGGTGACTTTATCACGCATCCTTGCCTTGTGGTGCTATAATTGGCTGGCGTCATGGTTGCCGTGGCGTCAGGCCCGAGCTGGCCGTGCTTCATTCCTCCGACAGAGTGTGTGTGCGCGCGCGTGTGTCAGTTTGAGGGGGTCCTATTGAAGGAAGATGGGGTGCTCTGGCCAATTACAGAAGACGGGTGTGGAACGGCCGCCTGTCTGGCACCTGTGGCCCCCACTCATACCCCATAACACCCCCCCTGACACACACACACATACATACATGCATGCAGGTTGAGAGTATAGTATATTGTATATTTCTCCAACTGGATAAGCTGCCAAGTGGTTTTGCCATTGTACGTTGAAAATATTGGCCTTGTGTTCAGTCCCCGTGTGTGAGGGACTCTGCAGAGTGAGTAGGAGGATTCTCACATACAGATTCAACAGCTGAGGATTCAACATGGAAGATTTTTGGGTCTTCACAGAGCTGTTTTACATGCACATTTTCCACAGTTGTACAAGACGAGTGTGAGCTTTTACAAAAAAATTACAATATCTACCCCTTTATGAAGAAAAGGACTGTAAAAATTGGAGAGCTCTTGTGGAAGTAACTAAGTCTTCAGCACTAGAGTGCAACCAATACAGCGTGAGACAAATTGTATCATTAAAATTATCTCCTTTAGCTGACGCCTAGATGACCAGCTGGTCTTCCTGGGGTCCATGGACAACTATTGCATTACAACATTAAACACTGTATGACACATAAAGACATTACATGGCACAGAGTTAAAGAGCAGCACTGCATCAAACAAAGCACCTCAGTACAAGAATTTCAACATTGGCTGTCTATCTGGGTGGGATCCTAATTAAAGTGGGCAGAAAACTGCAGCAGTAAATGTTTTAGTGACAGCAGTTTATCTCAAAATTCACAAAGGCATTTTGGGGTTTACATGTAAATGGATCTCTCCACAGAAAATATTTTCCATTGCACACAGAAATATTTCTCGTTCTATATAACTATATACACAATCCACATCTAAATCAATAGGGTTCACAAATGTATTTCCAGTGCTCACGCATATATTTCTTGTTTTAAATACGCATATAATGGACATCCACAAATATATTTATTTAAATAATTAGCAATTTTCAGCAAAAACATATGTCGTGACTTTTACACACAAACCGTTGAATCTGCATTTACAAACTGCTTTGTTTGTCAATCAGATGTTTCCCTCCTTACACCAGTCATGTGATTGGCTGTCAAAGTAAAACACCAGAACGGAGGGTCGGAAGGGGGCTGAAAGGAGGGACACATCTGATTGGCTACAGATTTTATGTATAAAAGTCACAACATTTAATTATTTTACATGTATTTGTGGATTTTCAATATATATATTTTTGAGAAATATTCGTGGACTTTATTGATTTAGATGTGGATTCTTTTTTCGTGTATGAAGACGCTCATTTGCAAAAAATGCATTTATGAATCCTTCCATGTGCATTTATGAATTGTGAGACTGATCTAACTCCATATTTATCTCCATATTTGACCTTAAATCCAATTCAATAAAAGTGATGCTTTTTTTTTTTTTAAATGAGTGCATTGATTGCACTGATTATACATATTATGATGAGACCAAAGAAGGTCGGGCCACACTGATATTCCCCTTTTAAAAGCCAGTATAAGTTGGCCACCTCCATGTTCATGCCTCCTCTGTCATGGTGAAGGTGACATGATCGTGGGTACTGTAGAACTCCCCCAATATCCTCATGAATAATCTAACTAACTTGTACCTGTCAAACCTTTCAGTCTTCACACAAAACTTTTCGCTTAACTAGCACAGGCTGAAACAAAGCTTAAATAGAGCTGTGCTCCTAATAGTGGCTCAGTGACACTGTGACAGCACGCCAACAAAAGAGCAATATGGAAATGTCACATGTCAATGTGTACATAACCCACAACAAGGTGATTACTGACAGCTCTGTTTCAGTTTCGAGTGTGTTATTTACAGTAAGTAGCTGTTAATGTAGCCTCCGGCTGCTAGCCTCTGGGAGAGAAGTGCCAGTTTGATGGGCTCACATTTGCAGATTGTCATCAAAAAAAAAACAAAACTGTTCCTCCTCTAAGAAAGAGGAAATTGTTTATGGTATCAAAAGTATTGGCTAAATTCAGTGAAATTACTTATATTAATTTTAGCTAATAGTGAAAAGAAAACCCCAAAAGTAACCTTCAATACCAAAAGCTCTGTGCAAAAAGGAAACGTTCTGGTTTTTTTAGCCTTAACCATTCAGAAACAAGGTGACAGAGGAAGGCCTGTCTGCAGCAACGCACAGTGGTGAGACGGCAACGAAACACAAATCCCTGTTGTGGAAATCAGCAACCGACTGCACAAGATTTGACTGCGGAATTTGAATATGCAAATGCAGCAGAGCACAGCTCGCGGTCTGGAATTCGTTTAGAACGACCGAGTCACCTTGCAATCACATTCTGTCGGCGGATGAAAGAGGACTCGGATCAAAGAGGCGCGGGTGCTGGGGGGAAATAAAGGGGAACGGGGCACTGTTCACAGTAGGATGTTCCTGTAGCACACCGGCTTTTACGTGTTCTTGCATCACCTTGATCCCAGAGCTGCTCCGCTCTCACACACGAGTCCATGTGAAGGTGTACCTTCTACAGCTCCTGGTGTTCTGACGTCTTCCTCCCCTTTCAGCTTAACCTTGGTTTTTGTAGGAGTCGCCACATCAGTCATCCTCCTCCATCGCTCCTCTATCTGCACGTCCTCTCTCACCACATCCATGAATCTCCTCTCGCGTCAAATTAAAGTTGAAAGCAAGCTCACGTTCGGTGCACCTGTTGGACAGAGACGTTTTGCCATGTTTTTACAGTTTTTGAATTTGAAATTGGGCTGCTTCTGCAGATATTATATGTCTACGAGTATTTATCTTGAAATGTACGCATCAACGATTGCATTGGAATATCCTCAGGAAGAAGAAGAGCTCCTCTGGTGCTATTCATCGTCATTTCAGTTTCACTAATCTGAGACTTAAAAAAAATGATAAACAAGCTGAGATTAATCAAATTTAGTCAACCACCTCATAGCTTATGTTTGCATCATATTGGGAAATGATTTAAATTCACATTGGATCCACTTTGATTTGGATTGCCGTGCATTTTTATGCTTTATTCCTTCAGAAAACTGGTGTGTGTGTTGTTTGATGACAACAGAAGGACTGCTGGGACATCTGGCTAACTGTCTGTGAGCTGCTGTATTTCTCCCCATTAGAAGTCATTAAGACCGCAATTATAGTTACCGCCCCCCAGTTCACACATGACACACTCATCAGGGGTCCGTAGGTTTGACCATATTTTTTAAACACAATGTGTTCCTGCGGAGACATGATCTTCTTTTGAATTGTTTCCTGTTAATTATTATTTAAAAATAAAGTAATTATAGCAGTTGAATTGGTGTTTGAGGGTAACAAAACTTCCTCTTTCTTGATTTGAATAAGGCTACTGCATGTGGTGATGGGAAAAGGCAGTGTCATTAGCAAAAATGTGGAAGCTGGCTCAAGTTTGCAAAACAATGGAACACTATGCAATAACACATGCTTTGGCCTATTAAACAAGCGTGTTTCTGGTATATTTCAGCCGTTAAGCAGCGTATCCTATTGTTTCACTGTGCTGCTGCAGCCTTCCAGAGTTGTGAAAAGACTGATTTACGTGATGATAAACCTCTGTCGGACACATCCTCCTTTTCTAACCCAGAACTACTCCCCATAGCTTCTGAACCAAAATCAACAAAGGGATATACCCAAAGTAAAATAAACTAAACTAAAATAAACTTGTAGGTTGTGCATGCAAAAATAGATTTCATTGCAGTGTGTTACACACTTCAGAAATAGTTCTTTACTTTTTTGAATTAATAATTTAATTTGTCTTTCAGCAGAATTAATTTGTCAATTCATGTGGCTCTCACGGCGGCGCAGTGGTGCAGTGGTTAGCACTGTCGCCTCACAGCAAGAAGGGCCTGGGTTCGATTCTGGGTCAGGACGTTTCTATGTGGAGTTTGCATGTTCTCCCTGTGTCTGCGTGGGTTTTCTCCGGGTACTCCGGCTTCCTCCCACATTCCAAAAACATGCAAATCTGGGGGTAGGTTAATTGGTCACTCTAAATTGCCCGTAGGTGTGAATGTGAGTGCGGATGGTTGTTTGTCTCTATATGTCAGCCCTGCGATGAACTGGCGACTCATCCAGCGTGTACCCCGCCTTCGCCCCAAGATGCTGAGATAGGCTCCAGCCCCCCCCGCGACCCCTAACGGGATAAGCGGTAGAAAATGAATGAATGAATGTGGCTCTCACCACATGGGGATGTTATTTAGTAGATGATGCCTTAAAGGCCATTTTCTTAAGTGTGTTTCTGGTTTTATGCACGCCTACAGTAGAATTACATTATGGAACTCAGTTTCAAGGTAGCTTAAAGGTGCAGTGTCTAAGATCCTGTGTGATTTATTAGCAGAAGTGGAAAATAATAGTCATAGTTTTACTATTATTGTGTATAATCATCTGAAACTAAAAATTAGGTTTTCATTTTCTTGCGGCTTTTTAAATCTGGAGCTGGTCATCTTCACAGTTGAATGTCGATAAAGTAATTTAACTTCCAGACTTGTGAAAATGTGAAACCAAACAGAACAAATTGAGATATTGCAACCAGTCATGTCACAGGCCTGTGATGCTCACAAGCTGTGTCCGCCATTTTACAGACATTACTTCTACAATGAAGGCTTTTTAGGGGAAAAAAAATCTTTACAGGCCAGAGGGCATCATTTGATATTGTAATTACACGGTTGGCCCACTATGGTGAACTGGCTTCAAAGACTGACCCTCTTCTTGGGTTCTTAGTCCTTTTCCAGTCTACTTCCTCCGACTGTAGAGCCAAAGTATCCAAGCAGCATACAAGCAGTACTGACATCATTTAGAGCCTGAGTGTGTGCAGGAGTGATCGGACTGCAGATCCACCGCAAATAAGTTCTCTTCGTCCCTATGCCGGCCAGACTTAGTCATGAGTGGGACTCAGCTGTCACTCATGGAGGTCCAGCCCCTTTCAAAGCATCAATAAATTAACCAGTTAAAACTAAATGTACATACATCAGCATGATTAAAAATGAACTTGAACATGAGAGACTATCTTTGGATGATAAATACTGTTGTTGCCATGGTTGGGGTTGATTTTGTCCCTTTTTTGCTATCCAGTGTTTGGAGGATTAAAAATCAAAGATGACCACATTTAATATTAAAGCTGCCATCTATATGGTTTATTTATGGGCATTATTGTGCAAAAACGCCATAATTACCATTGAGAATATTGTAATTCAAGTGGTCTGAAAGATTGGACTTCTTTACCTTTTTCTGGTTTCTGTGATGGTAGTTTTTATTAATTCATTTTGGAGAGAGAGTATTCCTATTGGATGCTCTACAAAGTTAAAACCGCATGCGCGTTCCCTCGGATGGTGAAAGGCCGATTCAATGGTGGACATCCAGGCAGGAAAAGTTGTTTTTCAGCATTCACAACGACTGCGACAGCTACAGAGAGAGGGAGAGCGGAGTAGCTGCCTTAGGAGTCTCATGCTCGATTCCCAGTAAAACCCCGACTTTGAACTAACCAATCTGACTATATTTCAAAAAAACCTGATAAAGATGACTTGTATGTTTTTGATGTTTAACCACATTTTAGCAAAGTTGCATTTATAAGGTATTAAAAGCTAGAAAAACAAGTTCTTTTCAACTATACAAACTCACTTGACAATCAACCCGGGCAATTGAATCTGAGGATTTATATTAGCTAGCACATTGCCATACGGACTCTCACGTGTGGCAAACTCCAGACCAAAATATTTTGGCAAGGAGGAGGTTCCTATAGGAAGGATTTCTGGTAGATACATACTGTACGAGGAAACGAGGTGCTGGGATGGTGAATTTGCTGCTTTGTCTGCTGACCTCACATACAAACTCCCACCGTCAGAGAGAAACACAGTCTCATACAAGCATTTGCACAGTCAAGACAGTCATCGCGTCACGTGTGAAGACAGCCCGCTCCTGCACACCACACACACACACACACACACACACACACCTCAAGCCAAAAGACACACGCACACAAACACACACAGCTGGAAGGCTTTCTATCACGGAGAGATAACTACAGGCCGAGAACAATAGACCATCTCTTCTCCCATCTGCTGAAGTGAGGGATGAAACTTAATTTACATTTCAGATCCCACCACCTCAGGGTTTGTGTGCGTGCGTGTGTGTGTGTGTGTGTGTGTGTGTGTGTGTGTGTGCAGGCAGGGTGATAGAGGGAACTAAACGAGATTCATTTCAGGGTGAATTTGGGATTATGAATTAACACGCCGCAGTGCTGAAAGACTTCATTTACAGCTAATTGAGTGTATTGGCTCATTGAAATGGCTGTTGTGTTAAACTGGTCCGTCTGCCCGGCCCATGTGTGTGTGTGTGTGTGTGCGTGCGTGCATGCGCGCGCACATGGGTGGGTGGGTGTGGAAAAAGCCAGGGGTGGCAACCTGTATATTAGTGAACAGCTGTAGCTTAAACGTGTGAAATTAGATCTAAAATTCTAATAAATTGTTACACCCCTCTCTCTCTCTCTCTCCCTCTTTCTCTCTGTCAGGTGAGAAGCCCTATAAGTGCTCATGGGAAGGCTGCGAGTGGCGTTTTGCCCGGAGTGACGAGTTGACACGACACTACCGTAAACACACCGGAGCGAAGCCATTCAAGTGCAACCACTGCGACAGGTAAACACTCAAGCACGTTCATACAGGACATCTGATAGCCACACATACTGTTTTTAGGCAGGTTCAGTCAAGATTAAGGGTGCAATTAATGGAGCGAAATCCTATGAGCCGTTTCAGCAGTCGGCTCGAGTTACACAGCTACATTTACCCAATAAACAGGCCTCATTCTCATCTATGTAACTGCTACTCTGGGTGATTATTCCTCCCTTTTCTTTGAGCCTGTCCAACACCAAACTGCAGGCTCCAAATAGGGTTTCAATGTGTTTTCTTATCACTCCCCAAAATTTATATGCAAACCTCTGTGGGTACTGACGAGCTTGGATTTCTCTACAAATATTTCCATACACAAACGTGAGTTAGCTGACTGAAATGTTTTTCTTTACTGTCACATGACAGTGGAGAAAAATTACAATTGTAAATAATTTCATTCATGGCAGAATTCCATTTAGCCTCAGTAGGGATAGGGTTACACTTCTATGATTGTTGAAGAATAAATATTTATTTTCTACAAAACACTTGGCCTCTTAACATACAGTAGCTTGGTAACACATGCAAAACCGCAGGCAGTGAGAGGTTCTGACAAACGACGGATCAAACATTGCTCCGTTCAGGCTCCCTGTATGCATCTCATGCTATACACAGTGTAATAATTTACAGCAAATTTTACATTTCATTCAATAAAAATGACACGCGCATGAGTCTGTTTGAAGTCGAGCATTGACCTGATCTTTTTCTGTTGTGATTTCTTCCTTAAGCGTCTGTAAACAGGAGAAATTCAGTAGAATTTTCTCGTCCAGACACCAGGATGATAAACGACTCACACAGCATAATCAATTTATTGAGTTAGTTCCTAATGGACTCATAATATATAGCAGCAACAGGCAAAAAGGAATGGCACAATTATTGCCAGTGGTGCAACGTAGTCCTCGATGTTTCAGTTAATTTTTCACCAGCTCATGACCGACAGAGCAAGTGTAACTCATAGTAATAGAAAAATAAATAATAAAGTTCCTTCTTAACTCTGTTGCACAAGGAAGGAAGGACGGAAGGAGCAAGGAAGGGAAATCGCGCCAGTGAGCCACATTTCAGGGGGTGGGCAGCGCTCCTCATGTGGAAGTCTCCTCAGCCATCGTACCAATTAAAAGCTCTTTATGAATGTATCCATTGATAATTTTAGCCCTTTTGCGTCATCCTGTTTGCCATTTATTCCTCAAGGTAGGATGTGTGGTCCTGCGTGTGCATGTGTGCGTGCTGGCTTCCTGGCTATTGGCAAACTGGTCGCAACTAATTGACTGGTACCAGATGCCAGCTCCATTTTAAAATGCTTTCTCTTTGTATGTGTGTGTGTGCCTGCAGTACCTTTCTGTTGAACAACACACGCACACTTTTGCCCTAGAGACAGTGTAATTGGCTGTTGTGGGTTCCCTCTAGTTTGGGTTTTAGACATAAAACCCTCTAGAAACCTGCTGGAAGCTTCTAATCCTGGCTGAGAGCTGAGACTGTATTAGCTCCCTTTTGACACACACACACACACACATACGCAAACAAAGTATGCAGAGACACAACACACACACATCCATACATAACACGATTATATTTAGATGCAAAGTCATATTGACACACACGCACAAACATTTAAAGGTCCAGACGTGACAATGGCGCAGACGCTAAGCTGTGTCGCAGCGGAGGCTCTTTGCCAGCTTCAAAGTGGTGCCGAGGCAGGAGTCCAGAGCTCCTGGGTAAAGGTCCGGTTTATTTTCTCCACCGAGCATTTGGAAACAGACAGTTGGAGCTCTACGGGATTTGGACGGACATGAAACTGGTTGAATCATCCCTGCAAAAAATGAAAATCTGAGATTAAAACTCAGGTAAAGGCCAGTTTACATGAACATTTACAGAAACGAAGTAAACAACGGCCACGGGGCCTTTTAGGATGAAATCCTCTTCTTGAGACTGAGGTACTTTTACTTAAATTACAGGTGCATCGTGGCTGTAGGGATTTCTGTCCAGCAATGCAATCCAGACTGAATTAACTAATTTCCTGTACTACTATGTGGTTCCAATCTTTCATATTTTAGATGTTACTTTGGTGAAGCCATTGACTAAAAATAAAGAAGGTCAATTGTATAAAAATTCAAAAATAAAAATCATAACTATTCTTGTCAGAAAACATTGATATTATTTTTGAATGCAAAATGAGATAAGAGTAGGTGGATATCTGCAGTAGGTGGATATCTGCAGCATGTGGCGTACAGACGGGAGAATCTGGTGATGCTCTTCTGCCCCTGATTAAAAATGCAGGACACGGATGTTGTTGCGGCAACCGCTCGTCTGAAAGCATCTTTAATCTTGTTCACATTTCCATTATTTCCCTTTAGGCTTTTTGATGCTCGGATTACAAGGTGGATGGAAACATGTTTAACGTAGTCAGAATGCAGCTAAGTCTTTACAATAGTCCACACACACACATCTGCGGTGGGAGGAACCCACCAAATATTACCATTAGAATGGCAAAAAGTGGCAGCCATGGAGAGGTTAACATTAGCTAGAATCTTCAATCTGACACAATTTCTCCCGGGGACTCTCGCACACGCGCACGCACACACACACACACACACACAGACACACACGGCAGTCTGTCATTAATCCTGCCTAATCAAGCAGGGACCCCCTGATGTTTCCATGGAGCTGGAAGGAGGAGGAGTGATGAGAAGGAGGACAAAAAGAAGTGAGGAGGAGGAGGAGAAGGGAGATTTTAGAGAAGGGTGAGGAGGAGCGGGTGGGGAGGGGGAGGGAGTTGGACTGTTACCAGCTGGTCTGGCTGCTCCGTACCCCCAACAGTGACACAGTAACTGGCATGGCCATCTGTCCAGCCACACA
This sequence comes from Mola mola, assembly GCA_001698575.1. Taxonomy (NCBI): domain Eukaryota; kingdom Metazoa; phylum Chordata; class Actinopteri; order Tetraodontiformes; family Molidae; genus Mola; species Mola mola. Next base: position 6,917,619 of record KV751321.1, read on the forward strand.
CACACACACACACACACACACACGCACGCACGCACGCACGCACACACACACACACACACACACAGGTTGGTGAAGGTGTGCAGTAGGTACCACATGGTCAGCTAAAGGTTGAGGGGAACACTGGAGTGAAGTTCATCTCTACACTGACACCATGTTCAGTGACGCTCCGAAGTCTGAAAAGTCAGTGAGTGACCGCGTCAAGGTGGGCTTCTGCTCTGGAAACTCACCGTCCACGTTGAAACATCAAACCAGCCGGAAAGAGTCGGTAAAGCTGATGGTGTTGACAGGCAGATTAGAGCTCACAGCTGGTGTGGTGTGCAGCTGGTCAGAGTTCTGTAGAGTTCAAAAAAAAAAGTACAGAAAGAACAATGAGGTAATAATTTTGGATGAACGTGTTGTTCTAATTCCTTCTTCACATGTAGCTGTAGGTATTAATTACTGATTCTCTGGAACTGACAGTCCATCTATATTAGTGATTGATCTGTGTAATGAGAAGGTAAAATTATATTCTCTCCTTTCTGCTGCTGTTCAGGCATGGAATATGCAAAACAAATTCAAAAATTTTTATTTTGTACACTGGAACTCTGCATTAGCATGAGCAGAATTGATGAAATGAAAGAGGATGATTTGCCTTTCGGCTAAATTTGTGAGAACAATTTATGAGTCCAGGCTTGAGTTGACTGGTTTCTTAGCGATTCTCCAGGCTCAGTGGGAAGCTGCTCTTTAGTGACTGTACCTGCAGAATGTAAAGACTGACATTAAGAGAAGGGATCCCAGTACAATCAACCTCCTATTGTGCTTGTGAGCAAGCAGCTCTGTCTGCTTGCATCTGTGTAGAACAACAGCCCGTCCAAACACACCTCTCTCACGTGCACAATATAGCCTTGACTAATTAATAATGAATACAGCTTCTGGCAAATTGAATTTTTAATTTCTCATTTGATTCTCGCCCACACATTGTTTTGCCTCTCAATATAATTTGTGATTCATTTTATTGCGGATGTTCAGCTTTAATGTCTTCACAATCCTGTAATGAATTTAAAAATACTCGTGGCACTGCGATTCATATATTTTACATCAACAGCACCTTTATGTCTCTCTCGCACCAGGTGCAGTCGCCGCCGAGTTAAATGAGCCGGCATCAGGAAGTGCTGCCAGCCCACGTGCATTAGTGTCCGCGTTCACCATGCATATCTAATTAGTTTCTACAGTCGTTTTCAGCTCAGAGCTGGAGGACTGGCTGCAGAACCACGGATGGCTGTGATTTATGGCCGTGTTTGACTCGTACTTAGGAAGTCACTGAGCTTGAATTTGACTCGTCACATCTGTGTTTCGTGAGAAGGCTGAATTTCTCTCTATATTTAAAATGAACTGCTGGCAAACCTCTGCAGATCTCTGCATTACAAATGTCTTAAGCTGTCTTATTCTTCCAACTTCCTGCCTTCTTGTTGAAATAAGGCTCTTACCTTTAGCGTTTAGGGTCAGCTCATCCAGTTAAACAGGACTCCATAGAAACAGTTTCCTAAGATCTGACACATTACCATATGTGACCACCATATGTCCTGCTTTGAGATTTCCATGAAAATGCCACCTAACATTAATCTTTCTGTCTTCACTATAGCAATAATTTTGAGTTCTGAGTAAGAATTATGAGAATAGAAAAAAATGATCAATAGGCAGAGATGTGCTGCTCTTGCTATCAAGATGTCGTGAAAATTGTGAGTAAAATGATGAAAATGATACTAGGCATTAACATTTGTAATTACTGGATACACATTCATCATTTGTAAATTTAAGTCCTTTGAGTGTATCAAAGTACAGCTTAATTTGCTTTTAAACTGCTGTATGTTTGGGTCCTTCCAAGCAGAACAATAAGGTGTAGTTGTATCGATTTTTCTCCTCTCACTTTATAAAGCACCATATATGAATATAGGAAAGGACTTGGAACACAGAGAGCACAAGGACGTAAATACAGGAGGAGGGAGGAGTTAATTGGACACAGATGCAACACATTAGGGTGAGGCAGAGGACAGGACACAGATGAGACAACAGATGGAACACAACAAGGTGAGGACAGGACAGAAACTAGAAACACTAGACATGAAAGCAGGTAACATAAATGGCCAAGATTTCAGGACACTAACACTCAATAATCTAGCATTGGACAATATCAAATCCCTTTCCAAAAGAAACAGGAAATCAACAATTAAAAAAACATGGAATCTCCACTTTTATGCTGACGATACCCAAATTTACAAGCCCCTAAAGCAAAATTATCCCATTACGGTCAAACCCCTGCTTTTTTTGTCTGAAGGACCCCAAAGCCTGGTTGGCACTAAACCTTTTAAATTTGAATGGAAGTAAAGAGGTCGAACACCTGGGCTCCCTGCGACTATATTTTAAATCTGCCTTTGCAAATCTCGGTATCAAAATGGGTCGAGGATTTCAAAATGGATATGCGGATAAACTGTGATGTAAAATCCAGTTTTTATCAGCTGAGGACTTTTATCAAAGAAGCCGGTTTTTGTCATTTTATGATTTTGAGCACCTCATTCATACATCGCTAGTCGTCTGGATTGCTGCAATGCACTTTGTGTTGGCCAGATGCCTTGTCACGCCTGCAGTTTGTCCAGAATGAAGCCGCGCATATTTCAGCCATTTTCAGCTTCCATTCACTGGCTTCCCCTGAATTGTAGTTTTCGTTTTAAGATCTTATTGTTAGTTTTTAAATCTTTTAATGGATTAGCTCCTACATACAAGTCACCTCATTCAATTCTGTGCTGCTTAAGGTCCCCAGAACCAGGTTGAAGTCCAGGGGTATTACGAGCTTTCTCAACTGAAGCTCCAAAAGTCTGGAATGAGTTCCGCTCCGCATTAGAATACCAAGTAAATCTATTTTTAAACCATGTCTCAACACTTATTTTTAGTCCTATTTTTAGTCCTTAAACCCAGGCTGAGATTTATGGATAGGGTTAGGGTCAGCTGTTTTACTGTTAATGTTATTGTATTTTTTTTTTTTTTTTTAATATATGTGCAGCACCTTCGACAACACTGTGGTATTTTTTTTAAATGCGCTAAACAAATACAGTTCAATTGATTGATTGATTTATTGATTGAACTAGAAATACCACAAGTAACAGGAAAAAATATAAACCCACATTCATATATGAAACAATAACACAAAAACAAGTTGTGTCTTTATAACCAAGTGCCAGCTCTGCATGGATATCAGAGCTCCCACCACCTTCAACACACTGCTTTAATGTTCACTTTAATTTTCGTGGAAAAACCAAAGCGCTGCACGGTGGATATTTCAATGGGCTTGGGGCTTACAAGCGAGAAATGTTTCATGTAGCAGGGGGTCTTGGACTGTGGAGCTTTTCCATCAAATATACTTTGTTAGTGGGAAGTTCAAGGGGGCTGAGACTATGGAGAGTTGGTCAGAAATACACTGAGCCTGAGAGTATTTAGGGGGCCTGGGAATGTGGCCCGTTCAGAGCCAAATATACAGAGTCGCTGACACTGATGAGCAACAGTTGCTTAATCTACTGTAGGATAAAGTTTGTTATCTCTTCAGTGTGTTCTGCATGCACTTCAGAAAGGTTTCTCTCTAAATGTGTTATTTCATCTAAACATTTACTATGGGTCATTTCCTGCACTTTCTCTTCATATTTTCATTTGTTGGAGAGGATAATTTTTGACATCTTTGTGTTTCTGCAGGTGTTTCTCTCGGTCGGACCACCTGGCCCTGCACATGAAGAGGCACATCTGAGGGCGAGCAGGAGACAGGGCGGGAGAGAGGAAGGAGAAGAAGGAGGAGGAGGAGGAGGAGGAGGAGGAGGAAAAGGACGAGAGATTGGAAAAGAGAGGGACGGGCGTTCGAGCTACCAACCGCCCAACTCGTTCACCCCGTCCACAAACCATTCGGCGGCCTTGACGCCTGCAGGGCGGCACGTCTGTATGAGTGGCTCGTACCGATCTGACGGCCCTCCCGTTGGAGATGGGTATTGGGGGGAAAGCGAGGAGTAGCTAGATTGTTGTTTTTCTATTACACACTCACACACTTGCAATAGCGAACACTCCACACACACCTGTCTTTGAATGCATCATCCTGGTCAACCTCAGCCGCTCTCATGCGGCTCTGGGGGCTTGGAACCTTTTGTTGGTTTGGGGGCTGCCAAACCAACGCATATGAACTTGCTTCATAAAACATTACTTTTTTCCTTTCTCTGTACTCAGTGTGTTGAAACCATGAATTCACTTCGGGTGAGAAACTTTAAATATCCATATAGTCAGTTGTTAGTGCTTTACCGGTTTTGGAATCAAATACTCAACTTTTTGCTTTCTTTCTTGATGTTTCTCGTATACGGAACATAAGAAACCACCATCTGCCGTGGTCAGCTTCAGTAACCTACCTGAAGAAAACAACAATGCCAGATCTGCAGGAGAGAGATGGCACAGATCGACTCCCAGCATAGCTGACAATCGAACCCAGGGATGGGGCGCTGGGTGTTTCGGTGTACCCGTGGGACCTCGATCAGCGAGGTGCTGCTGCAGCTCTCAGGCTCTCCTCCAGCGGGTGTTTGCATCTCTCACTTCACAGAGATGCCTGCCACCTCTGCAGGCTATCTGACGGAAATGCGCAGCGACACTTTCTTCCCTTTTTTCTACTTAGAGGACAATAATTCTCTTAATGTTGTTGTTAGAAAGAATGACACTTTGTTCTTTTCTCGCTTTGAGAAAATGTCTTAAATCTCACTGAATTGTGTTTGGGGGGTGGGGGGGGGAGGAAACTAAGATGACTTCAACAGAATGTGTGGGATGAGAAGGAGAGTGTTGTTGGTCTTTTAATCCCCATGTGCACCGGCTCTGCTTCGGCAGTCTGTAAGCAAGCAGTGGATGAACAAAAAACAGAATCACACCAACTCTCAGAAAAGGGATTTGTTTTTTGGGTTTTTTTGGACAATATTGAAAAGGAGAGAGCAACAAGGTCTTCAGTCTTTTCTGTGCTTCTCTACCTACCCTGCGATTCACTCCAGCTGGAAAACAAAATCCTTGCATGACCCTCTGTGGTCTCGCACTCCACCAGAGTCAGGCAGAGGACTCACTAAGAACTGGAAGCCTGTTTTTTCTTCTTCCTTTGCTTTTTGTTTATTCTTAAAGACATCCCGGAGCGTTCTCACAGACTCTCAGATCCTATCTGCCAGGCAGCACCGCGGGGACAGAACGGAGGCTGAAGAGCCGCCTCTCGGTTATTCACGTGGGACTTATGACGCCAGCCGACCTTGGTGCGGTGGTGCCGAACAGACGTGGTCACATCAGCCAGGTCAAATTTGCCTGTTTCGTATCCATTGACTGCACTGACTTTTTTCAACGTTATCTGTGCATATTTTTTTTTCTACAGCAAAAAAAAAAGGAGAAAAGAACACAAAGACAAAAAAATCATAAAAAGACTTGAAAAAATTCAACACAAAAAACTATTCTGTCTCGCTCTACACGTTGTATACAGAACAAGCACACATACTCCACCAACAGACACACACACATACCCACACACACACACACACACAGACACACAAACGACTAACACTGCAGTTTCTTCGCTCAAGGCTCCTCTCGAGATAAGACTAATAAGATTTAGGAAAATAATTATTAAACCAATGAACAGAGTTGGAAAACAAAACACTGCATGGCAGGCTTTATTTAACACATGCACACCCGCACACACACACACACACACACACACACGCACACACACACACATATGCACACACATGCACACTCTTCCTGGAATTATATATTCTGCTCCCAGATCTTTTTTCACAGTAGGAATTTAGCAACTGTTGTTTAGTAGAAGAGTATCTTAGCTCTCGGCTGGAGGTAACAAACGATTGCAAATCGTTTGAAGTGAGAATTCAGCTTGTTCTTTATTCCAACAATCACCCACATATCTGCCGCTACAGTTTGTGCCTCTCATTTAAGCAGCATTTATCTTCAGAGACTCGGGTTAGATTTTTTGGGGGTTGCAACTGGCGATGTAAGCCGTTGTTTTCATCAGAAGTGAATGGAAGTAAAACAGTTGCATACACAAACATACACAGCATTTTTGAACATATGTCAATAATCCACAAAGACCCGTCCAACCTTTCTGAACAGTTCCTATCTCTATATCCACACAAAGGCAGCACCTACAAAATCTCATTAGCTTCCTTAGAAATCTGGTATATTAGCTTTCCAATCATGAGAAGGTGGGAAAAATGACAAAATTGTCTGAAACAATGAGGAAAATTGGTTTTAATATATACATCTGACTGTCATTATATATTTAAAGACTTCCTCATATGTGGGCACACAAGAGATCCAGTTG
>KV751321.1:6927034-6942967 GCA_001698575.1 Mola mola
TTGCCCAAAGATTTGCATTTTTGCAAGTAAACTGCTGTGAATGTAGTAGAAGTAGAGGGAGGAGTAGAGACGCAGGAAAGGAAGTTGGACAGAGAGGGATTTGTTTTTCCTCACACCATCGACCCGTTGAATCTTAACTAACGATACGCTCCGACTCTTCGTTCACATCCGTGTCTACTGTCAGCTGGAGCCGAGGTCATTGTTCTCAAATGTAAAATATGTTCTCTTATAGGGTGCCCAGTATAGTGGCACCAGCAGCTTAAGCAGAAGTGAAGAAGCTTTAGTTTAACTTCTTAGCACACTGAAAATAGCACCATTAAGTCTCATACTTCAAAGACATCGGTGGGGCGGAGTCTGTGGAAATGTTGAACAGTTGGCTGTGGAAACCAGCGTCACATCAGTGACCCTAAGTCTGCCATTCCCAAACATCAAATGCTAAGAGGCACCTTGACACCGGCACGCTCGGTCCAAATCTGGAAAATGGGATTTTCTCAAATACACAAACTGAAACTGTACCAAAATCCAGCTAAATGATTTATCGTATGAAGCTCAAGTACAGGTCATTTCTATCAGCAATCTTGCATAAGCTATACACCGATCAGCCACAACATTAAAACCACCCGTCTGATATTGTATGGGTGCCTCTAATGCCAACAAAACAGCTTTGAGCCTTGTCAAGACAGGGGACAGGGGACCTCTGGGGATGTTCTGTGGTACCTGGCACCCAGACCTGGTGGGGCTTCTGTTCCACGTACCCCTCCATCACATCCCGTGAATGCTCGTCTGGACTGGGTACGTTTTTATGTTCTTCGAGCCATTCAATGAATTGATCACTCTGACCATGAGGGGATTAACTTTTTTTCTGCGATGTTTAGATGATTCAATAATATATTGATTCTTTGCTTGATATATTGAGTCTTTCCAACGATCCGATATATTCCAATACGACAAAGTGCGACACGATAAGATTTCATTTAGATTCGATTCAGTGGCAAAAGATTGACATCAGACATTTTACCCAATTAACACATTCTGTCACATTTCGACATTAAAAAAAGTAATTTTGATATGAATTTATTACATTTGCTCTGCTGAAATATTTCAGAAATAAATGACAATCTTTTCTACATTCTACAAAACCAAATATCAACAACAAAAAGCAAATGTTTTCTGTAAACAGTCACCGATATTAGCCATTATGTGCTAGCCCCTAGCATTGTTGGGAGGCAGATGGCGTGCACTTATCAGGAAACTGTTAAGCAGTCATGTGGTAACAATTTCAACATAAAGGCATATCTTACACACTTTGATAATAATCGATTATGTATCTCTCAGTCCATATGATTATATCCTTGGTCAGCCAATTGATGGATTGTTACACCCCTAACAACTTGCCAGTAGTTTTAATGTTGTGGCTGATAGGTGAATGATAATAATAACACCAGAGGTCAACTTGACCTCATATTGAAGGATCTTATTTGCAAAGTGCAAATATTGTTTTGTCTCATGTTCCACTTTCCACTTTAAGCAGACAAGCAGGGTTAGCAGACGGATGACAAACACACTCAGGTTGGACTTAGACCAATAAATCCAGTGTGGAAACTGCATTCGGACATTGTCTCCGACCACAGGCAGCTGTTTGAACACAGTCTCTCGAGAGAGCAGGGTTCCACTTTCCACCACATCACCCTGAAGAAGGATTGTCATTTTAGGCAGCTTTTGTAAATAGCATAAGAGCTTACATCCCGAGTGCTCCGTGTGAAACTATCCATATGTGGCAACAGCACCGTTTCAGACATTTCGGCGTTTCTATAGGTCTGCTTTAGTTCTCGCAAACATTGCACTTCATGGTCATACTTAGCTATTGCACTCTCTGTGTGCAGTCACTGCTAGCATAGTTTGTTGGAGCACTCTGTCAAAATATCCACTTAACATTTGTTACACATCCAGGATGCACTTAGCCACCAAGAAACATTTACTACAGGTACACTTACGATAGACCAGAGTGACATATCGGCTTAAACCTCCAGCGAAATACCTTTTCCTGCCTCTGGAGGAAAATGTTGTGCTTCACAGACACTCAGCCGTGACGTGGTTAAACTTTCTTGGTATCAGTGGCATCCCGGAGTGACTTTGTCTGTCTGTAACTACCGTGTTTGTCCACCCTTGATGTGTCAGTATATGAGATTCACAGATCTTTACCCTACTCATTGTGTCTGTACCTTTCACCTCAACCCACACCAGACCCTCTCCACCAAAAACCCAACACCATCAGAGCACTCTGGGGTAGAACAGGCTCATAGTCCTCACATATCGGGCTGTACTGGGAGTCATTCTCAAGAGCTATGCAGCTTGGGAGCGCCAAGCAGTTCTTCTGTAAGACTGCAATAACTTTTCCATCTTGCCTGCTAAATATCATCAGTCGGTACAGTTCGTTTTAGTTCAGTCAACCCATCGTTGGAGGCGCTTTGCCATCTGTCACTATTTGCAGCCTGATGCATTCTTGTGTAGTTTGTGAGCTACTATTTGGAGTTTGACCCGTTCCCCCTCTCAGCATGTGCAGTGAGGATTGGTGTCCAAAATGCTGTTTGTGTTAAGAAATTAGTTAGTTAATTGATTAATTAATTTAAAAAAAAACTTAAGGGCATCAACTCTTAATGAATTTGCCGTTTCTTTTTTACTGATTAACTTTTTTTAACTCATGTGAAAGTAAAACAAACTATACTTACCACTCTGGCAGATTGGCTTGGGAAATATGTTTGCTCAAATTTTACCATCGTCAACTGTAAAATATTCAGACGTGGGTGGCAAGCTCACCATCTGCCCACAAGTTCAATTTTTATCAGAGGTGAAACAAAAAATTACTCTCTTGCACAGTAAATCCTCACATTTTATGGAAAGCTCAACTACATCTTTTAAAAAGATTTTTATTTTTATTGACACTTGCATATTGATTATTATGAACACTTATGGCAAGGTTCTTGTACAGGTCCATAACGTCTTATTGGCAAGCATAATGGAAAGTTATGACAGCTTGTTTTGTCCAGTCTTTCACAAGTAAGTCCTTAAAATTGTTCATTTAAATTCAGTGTTAGTCCAAAATTTCTATGATGCATCTGTGCATGTGCAACTTTTTGCCATAACCAACAGGAGTGATGGCTAAATTGTGACTCATATTCGAAGAAAAATTGGGATTTACCGTTAAATTAAATTACAAAAACCCTTTGGAGACAAAAACAGGATTTTGTTGCCAATCCTCACGCCACGTTTTGGGATAAGAGACCAATCCCATGTTACCATGTAGTAAAAGCTGTATTTGAGCAATTTTGTGTCATCCAATGTGAGTGCTCACGATGAACTCGAAACATAACTGCTAAGTGATCATAACTTCCTGGTGAGAGGAGACATGTAGGGAGCAGAGAAGGCAGCAGATGTGTTTTTACCTCTCACCTCACCTCACAGGTCCTCTGTTACTCTGATACCTGTCATATCAACCACCATAAACCTTCACTCCACACCCGCCTTCCTCTCCTCTGTCACCATCACTTCTGTTGAGTTGATTTTTTTTTTTTTTTTTAATTTTGTTTTTCTTTTCTTGTTTTACTTACAATCTTTTGCTGTACAAAGTGTTTAAAATATTATTTGTATTATATGATGTTAGTATGGTAATGTTCTTTATTAAGGAAGAAGAAAATTTATTTTTGTTACTGGTCTGTTTCATAATTCTTTTCTAAATTGGTATTGTAAGATATCTATGCAAGAACTGTTAAGTGGAGCATTTTTATTTAAGAATGTAATATGTGTAATAAATGGTAGAACCTGATTATGGCTCTCTTGTATTTTTTTCCATCAAAGGTTATTTAGAATAACTTCAAGTATATCCTACTGAAATGGTAAGGAACCAATCACGAGGTTGAAGGCGCGACAGAACGTTACTCCAGTAAACACTGTAGATTGATTGACAGCTTGATGCCATGACATCATAGTTTGAAATTGGCTTGTACACGATGATGTAATTTCAGGTGAGGATGTGGTTTGACCAGAAGAAAAATGATATTGGGTTTTAATACAAAAATACAAAGAAATTTGTAGACGATAAGCAGACGATATGATCAAGTATAACATCTAAATGGGTTAAAATAACAGTTTTTCATTTCAAGTGGACTTCAACACTCTTAAAGTTGGAATGAGACGATATGGCCACAGTTTTACCATTTGCGAAAAATTTGTATTTGAAGGAATGGCTCTGTTCTTGGAGCTCCTTGCCTTTCACAGTGGCAAATGCCAGCAAGAACAGAAACAGTGAATAAGTCAGAGGCACCATAAAAAGAGGAGTTGGAGCTGAGGTGGGTTTCAAAGCGGCTTGCAGAGGAAGCAGGAAGAGCAGTCAGGTTAAAGCCGCTTAAATAACCCGTCCTGTGTGAGCATTCCGAATTGCATTCAGAAAAGACGATCAGCTGAGCAATCGGTTGATGAGGACTTTCTTAATAAACAGCTGTGTTGTCACCTCAACATAAACAAATGCTGTTTTGTGGCATTTGCAACTTGTGAGTTCAGTCCCATTTTATGTATTTTAGCCTCTGTTTTACCGTACATGTGTCAATGTGACTTGTTCTTGTCACTTGTTCTTGGTCTTCTAACTATAACAGCCCACAAGCTGGAGTCATCTTGATTTGAGGTATTACAGGTTTCATTCACTTTCCCATCTTGTCTACCAACCCCTTTACCATCCCGCTCTCTCCATTGTGCATTCGGCTTATATTACAGATAATAAATGATCATCATGCAGCCATGAGTGTGTTGCACATAAAATTGATCCTCAGTTTGTATTTCTATTATGCAGAGTTCATTCTCTTTTAATACATTTCTGATTTGACTCATAAAATGTGAGAAAACAGAATTTTTTCCCATTACATATCACTGGAAGTAACAGGTTTGACTAATGACACGTGAAAGGTGGGTTGACTCTTCAGAGAGTGATGGAGTTTTAACCCAACTGCAGATGGATTTATGATCCTTTCAGTTTCAAAAGGTCCAATGTAACGAGGCACAAACTTACATGAGTCAATCGATCAAGTTGGCAGATGGCACCGCCACATCCTCTTCTTGGCCAGGTAATAGCCAAATTGTCCTGAATTTCATTATTTTTTTCTCATATTAAATGCTCCTATTAACATTAGAGAATCCCGCCCGCTTTCAGCAGTTAAAATGTGGCAATCAACTGGATACTGGATACCGACAGAGACCCTTGGTGAAGAGACAGAAGTCGTTTTGCAGCGTCATGTCCTTTTACTGGATGATCAAATACTTTCTGTAGCTCGTGAAAAAAACAGGTGAAAGACTAAAGGACAGTAGATTTACTCTCCCACAAAGCTGAAGCCCATAAACCTGCTTTCCTTTTTAATAAATTCATGACAAACGCTATTTTAGCTCGGCATGAATGATGCTGGGAGGGCCATTGGTCAGAAACTAAATTATACTGGAGCAGGAATCTATTACGCGCACCCAGATCACCTGAATATTGCTCTGCTGTCGGAACATGTGGTTCTCCAAGCAATGCTGATTGTGCAGGGTGAGGTGAGCTGGTTAATTCTGAAACTCGACTGAGTGACATTGGAGGAGAGAGTTTGTAATGAGACCATAATGTCGTTTAGCATTTGGTCATGCTTACTGATGACTTTCCCATGACCGTTTAAGGCTAGACATAGACTATTGGAATCTGCTGTGTCCATGGTGGCCAGATTGTTCTGTTATGTGCTGTTCTTGGTTTTTGACCCAAATGCAGAAACCGAGAAAGGATCTTAGGTTAAAACGTTAAATGGGGTTTTATTACAAACAAGGTTGAATTTCCAGTCGGTTTCAGAGAGTAACATTCACAGCTGACAGAGTCCAGAATCCTGGCAGTGGCTGGCAGGCTGAAGTGGAAGGAATGAGTCTACGGAAAGCAGATGCAGATTAGGAATGGCAAAAGTCACTGGAGTAACTTATATAATGAAGGGGGATTTCTCAAAAAAAAAAAATCTCAGAGAGCATTTGGCCACAGTTGCCACAGACAATCACAACGATCTGGCAACGAGTGGAGAGTTGAACTAGGTTTATCTATTGCAGTTGATGAGGAACAAAATAAGAGCACACTCAAAAAACAGAAAACATGAACACAAGAGCAGACCATGACAGAATTATCATTACCATGGTTTTCAGTCCTTTTAGATTGCGTTTTTATGTCTGTAAATGTTTGTAACTGAAAAGTGCTGTAGAAATTTCATTAGTTTCATTTTTGACAAGGCATGCAAATAGCTGAAGTGTTGGCATACAAATTACAATTATTAAGAGTGATAGGATAGCACATCATACTTTTGTAATGGTCATTTGAGGCAGATGGACACAACCTGTTTAGCTGCTGGCAAGAGCACAGTGGCACAGAGAATCAACATCATGTTAGAGTTGAAAAGCTCATATTCTAAATCTGCTGCTCTTTATTGCAAAATATCACTCTGTATCTGTTAATGGCCTTGCTGCTTATGGTCTCCTCATCTTTAATTACAGCTAACTTGTCACTGACATGCAAACCAATGACATGCAGACTAAATGAGGTAATCAAATAATTAATGGCTAATTGGGGATCAATTAAGCGAAAGTAAGGGAGCTCATAAACAGCATATATCTGCTCTGTGAATTTGTCCTCCTAAATAGAAATCACTAATTAAAAGGGACCAAATTGTGATTGTATTTCTCTTGACTGACGGGCTTGCTATTCATTCCTCGGATGTAAATCATCTTGACTGGCCACTTGGCTTTTCTGCAAATGCAACCTCATTTCCACACATGCTGATAATTTCTTTGCTTACGCCGGCCTAAAGATGCTGGATGAAGACGTTTTAGAAAGCCGACGTCAAGGATTATTATCATGTCTCAGCAGCGGGCTGTGTTGGCCCAGGAAATGGCACTCCACAATGATGATTAGTGTGGGCATTTTGAAGTCTTGCAAGCTTATTCAGTTCTTGTCAGAGTTAGAAAAGGGAGGCAAGTGAGCCATTTATAATCTCCTTCAGCAGCATTAATCTGTGCAATGTTGCTACGTGTTTACAGAAACAGCAGCCATCAGCTTTTCCTTCGCAGCAGAAAGTAACAGCGGTGAATCGCCTTGTGACATATTTTTCTTATCTCCCTTAAGGGCCGTGTCAGCTCATTTGGATGACTCTTAGAACGAATTGTCCAACTCAAGTATACTAGAAGACAAATACCATGAAAGCTATACAAAAAACAAAAGCTTTTCCAAAATAATTTATGACAACTGAAAAACCAACCCTATCCCAAAGAAATGTTTGTTAATATTGGATGATTCAGCGTGGACTTTTCAATTCCTTCTGGCTACATATGACAACTACTTCAGTGATTGATTGTTTTGGCTACTTAGAGGTGGCAGAAACAAGTCATAACTGCATTATTAACATATTATCACCTTTAAAATTGGCATAGTGACAATTGTTGAATACAGTTTGTTATTTCATTAAGACTGGTACACATCAAATCGACATCGGGGAACATCAAGAATGTCTATGAGTATCTGTCACCCTCGACTTTGTGGTGTGTACCCAACCGTCAGCACTGCCTTTTTGTTCAGATGACCAGACAGTGATTTAACATGTTGACTTGACATCAGGTAAGGCAATGGGAGAGATCACTATGACTGGTTGTTGAAATGACAAAGAGGCAAAGCCCTTAAACCTGCCCGTACAATCCATTATTTTACCCATTTTGTGTAGTTTTACCGTAAGTGTTTACTCAGATTTTTTTAGAAAAGTAAATTTCTTCTTCTGCAACCAACAGGCCAATGGCTGGCAACACCAGCGCCATTTTCATTATCAGCCATAATCAGCGAGTTACAGTTTTTATCTTATCTTATATTTGGTATGTTTTCCAGTTTCCTTATTGGCTGGGGTACAGTAAATGCATAAACGCAGAACGTATGTTGGCAGTCTGTGACGTCGCTGCGGTGTGTTCCAATGCCACGTTTTTGCCCAGATGACCAAGATGCAAGGCGACTCAACGTGGCATGGCAAGTTCTTGATGTCATGTTGGGGTGTACCAGCCCTGACAGTCATGTCTGTATCCATTGGGTTAATGTAAGTTATTGTTTCTTTAGGCTCTACCAACTCCTCATAAAAAAAATCAATTAAAAAAAATCTTCCCCTTTAGTTGTTAAATCTTCGGCAGCTAGTTACCTGTTACTGTATCACCTGTCTCTTCTATGAGAGTCAGACGTGTCGCACCATCCATCACAGCCATGAGCCTTGCTTCATTGCCAGATTTCATTGTGTCAATATGTTTAGCATGTGTAGTGATGTGTAGGCAGAAAAGAGGCTGAAAAATTTTTCAGAGACCCCAGCAGCTCAGTCTGCAGAGGTTAAAGGTCAAGATTCTGGACTCCCAGGGGTCACCGGAGCATTTAAATGTTAGGGTTAGGGTTAGGCGTACTGTGTTAATTCTGTCTTTACATGTTCAGATGGATGAACTAATTACCGCGAGTGTCTACGGAGGTCCGCAGACAATCAAGTCTTTAGCTTATCTGCTGCTTACAGCCACTCAGGAGGTCAAACACACATTAGCCTGCTATCACGGCTAATCTCTATCTCCCTGTCAGTCTCTGCTTTCGCCTCAATCCACTTCAACAGCTCTCTCTCGCACCCACACACACACACGGTGCACGTCTACACACTAAAGTAGACAGGTTTTGTTCAGTTTTATGTTGCACAATTCTTAAACACTATGTTAACAAAAAAACTAGGCCTAATAGTTTCCTGTAATGACGTCAATGGGCTTGAGAAAGCATTTTTCCATCTGATTTCTTGGCCATGTGGAGACTTCAGGTGAAGGTAAAGTGCTTGTGCGGTCGAATTAAACTGACTAATTTTCAGCTAAATTAAACCCAAAGAGAAACTTAAAGTAAAACTACAACTATTGGCTTAAAATGATTTCCGCACATAAATATTTCATGCTGTAAAATGTTGTTAGAAGTACATTAAGATTATGGGCTTCCAGTCGTTTGGCCCACAGCCCCCAGAAACATTTGTGCTTAGTAAGAGAGAGATCGAAGAGCAGATTTTATGTGAGTGTGTTAGTGCAGGTGGCTAACATGAGAGAATGTAATGCCTGCACACTTAATCTATGCCACAAACCTTATTTAAAGACAATGTTTCAATCCCACTTAGAGGTCAAAGAGGTCAAATGGGATTGAAACGTCTTTAATTAAAGTTTGCAAGCATTACTTTTTCTCATTAAGTTATGTGCATCTTTGCAAACAGAGGCTGGCGACGATGACACCGTGGTTACCACTTTGTAACTTTTACGTAGTCTATTTTCTAAACCCAGGTCTGGCTGCATGGCTTCCGAGGTCAACCTGAGCGGAGACTGGTTGAATTTGTTCACTATTCAGGCACCACTGTCTGGACCCTGAATGTGCATCATGGCATCGCACCGGAAATGTGACGCTGACTACCCTTTATCCAGCTAATTTACATTAACATGTAAAAACATGTAACATATAGAGCTCCCCAAGACCACTCTCTTTTATTGTCAGTGAATTTAGTTATGAAGTAAAAAACACCCAGCATTACTTCACGAGCAAGCACATCGCTACAACGGCGACGATAAACAGGCCCTGGCTGTAGGTGGGCAGCCATCTGCATTTACTGGTTGTGTTTAGCACATAATAAAAATAAAACACATATACCGTTACAAACAAACTGCATTTTGTGAGCCCTGTTATCTCACTGTTGAATCTTGAGTGGCAACATAGCTGCCATATTGGTACATATATAGTGAAGTGAAAATATTAAATATAAAATATAAAGTGCCCTTGGCCTTGTCTCTTACAGTATTAGTCCAAATGACACCAACAAAGAAGATCTTTCATCATTAATAATCCGCCATCCTTGGTCAAAACTTAATAATGAAGTAATGTTTTGGGGGAACATGTTGCGACGTTATGAGCAAAAAGGTGTATTTTCCAAAAAAGGTCATGATGTTCCGAAGCAAATATTTTGAATTTTAAGTGTTTTCAATGTAAATGTAATGATAGAAATCTTCAAGTAATTATACAGCAAAAACATAAAGCCCAGTTGAAGTATTTACACTAGGACTCCCCTTTAAAACACACAGTTCAATTAATCTGAACCATCAGCCTCCCCGAATGACAACATAGAATCACAATGTAATCCGGTAACATTACAGTTTTATCTGAAACTGTAATCTAGGAAATTGTCCTCTTTGTATGGACAAAGAGAGCGGCGTGTTCTGCTTATCGCAGAGAGTCAAATATCGCGCACGGACGTTTCCACCTTCTGTCTCAGTCAGATATTCTGCCGTTTGGTTGACTTTATCACCGGCTGTACTGTAAAGCCCTAAATTATTCAGTGGCTGCGAAGATCGAGAGACAGAGAGAGGGTAAGAGTGGAGAGACATTATCTTTGGCAGCAGCCAGTATTTCTCTCCTCTTCCGTCTCACTGCACATCGGTTCAGACAGTGTTTACCAGAATGGAAACAATCAACAGGGATGGAAACATGGCACCAGACAAATCTTCTCTTGTGCTTATGGTTTTCTGTAATGGTTTTCTGTTTGATTTTGTGTTTCTAAGTGAATTTTTCCAGAGAATTTTATAATGGTTTTGTGTTTGTACTCTATTTCATGTTTTTCTTTGTTTTTTGTGTTTCTGTTGTTCATTCCTGTGTTCTCCTGTCTTTTTGTGTTTTCTGTTTCTATTATCAACTTTCCTCATATTCGTCCTTGCTGTTTTTTAGAGTTTCCTGTTTTTTTATAAAGGTTCTGTTCCTCCTTGTGTCCTGTCTGGATTTTTCCCTCCCAAAATTACCTTTGTGTTTCAACCTGTGTCTCACTGTCTGCCCCACCCTGGTGTGTCCAATTATCTCACCCTCCCTTTTTCCTCTGTCAGATCGTTATGTGTAAACTTTCTGTCCGCTGCTCCTTTTGTTCCTAATGTTTATCCTTACTATTTGGTTTCTGGAACTTGGACGGTTTGGGGATTTTGGAATTATGCCTGTGCCCTTTTCTAGATTTGTCTGCTGGTTGGGGCTGATGCCTAGTTTTGACCCCTGCCTGTCATTTGACTCGTGAATTAGATATCACTGAATTATAGTAAAACCTGCTCCCCATGTTTCCTGGCACAGTCATGACATCTATAGCTCCAGTTAGGCATTACAGAGCAGGCAAACTGATTTGTATCACTGCTTTTTACTCTCATCGTAGCAAGGTGGGCATAACTCACACAGGTTGCACTCACACAGGCACACGGATGAAGCATCTGCTTTCAAAAGTGAAGCCAGTGCTGAGGTGCCTTAAAGGTACAGTATGCAGGACCCCCCCCCAAAAAAAAAGCTTATTTAATTACTGTGTAGGCTTAGACAAAAGTAATCCTTCTCAATCATATTTAATAGCCCAGTAGAAGTGTGTAACGGGGTGTTTATCTACTGTGATATTGCTTTTTGTAGGCTCCAATCGATCTCCCGGTTCTGTGGTCCACGGTCTGTTTACAAACACCAACTGACAAACCCATAATACTACCCCTTTAAATCTCCATCCTTTAAAATTCCAGCAGTGGGTGCTTCCACTGGTTTTAAAAACAAAAATGTTCATGTGTCTATGCCAAAACGATGCCCCAACTCGAGTGGTTTTCTGCCTCGTTGGTATAAAATGTGTTTGTGTTGTGACCGTCTTAAAGTCTTGAAGAGATCGCTTTGTTATAAGATAAAGCAGGGTGGTCAGCATGGCAACCTATTTTTGACTATCCTGTTAGCAACTCAAATTAATATCACTTTATTCTTCATACAGGTAGCCACGAGCTAAGCAGTCAGGTAGCCAGTGTGTAGGTGGGCATGTATGTCCTCATTTTCTCAGTCAGATCCCTCCCAGCTCCACCATCTCGTAAAAGCACGTGAACCTTCTGAAACCAGCAAAACCAACATGGCTGCGCCCGTAAAGACAACCTCCATGCTTCAAAATGGGTAGTTCAGAGACGAGTGGCTGATGTGATAGAAGCTTAACACTTGACCAGCACCAATAGGGCATTTCGTTCATTATATTCAGCTGCCTTTTCATCATAATATACATCTAATTCCACTTACATCCCAGCTTCTGTGGTTGAAAATACTGTTCACCTTACAAAAGGGCTGGGGTCAGCGTTTCTTTAAAATACGTCTGACTCACAACTTGAGTTTCTTGAATTGAATTTGTACTAATGGACTCTGCTCCTGCATTGTTGCTACATATGCATACTCAGAAATTAGTAATCAAGATGTTATCGTAGCCCAAAGGAAAAATGGCCAGTGGCCCACCCAACAAAATCAAATCCAAAGCCAAACAGTTTTCCTTTAATCAAAGCAGCAATCGGCTCTCCTCAGATCTACCTTTGGTACGATTCCCTTTGATAAGACGCCTGAAAGAGTATCACAGATTCCTCTCGTCCATATAGCTGAAAGCTTCGAGCTCTTTGTGTCACTTCTGTCAGTCTGTAATCATCAAACATGAAACAGTACAGAGTGAAGATGGAGCTGCTGAAGGGCCTGTTTCTTCTGGCAGGACATGCCAATGTGAGCGACTGCTCAGAGGAGAACAATAAGGCTCTGTCCTTGTCCCGCTCAGTCCAAACATCCAGTTTGAATGAGGTATTCTGGTTTGTTTTGTTTTCGGTCGGCTCAGCTCAAGGATCATTTTCAAGGAATCGACCCGTC
Source organism: Mola mola (assembly GCA_001698575.1). Lineage (NCBI taxonomy): Eukaryota > Metazoa > Chordata > Actinopteri > Tetraodontiformes > Molidae > Mola > Mola mola. Next base: position 6,939,783 of record KV751321.1, read on the forward strand.
AGCATTTTCTGGCTTCTTTGACAGGCAGCAGTATTAATAGCTTGTTATTCAATGACACCCTGCTGCATATGATAGGAACAAATATCCTTTCGGGGGGGGGCTCATTTATAAGAGTTAATGTTGTCTGTAATTTTTCAACTTAATGCTTGAAGATTCAGATTTATATTTCATGTCACCTCATATTGCACTGTAATATATAGTCACACTCATCGCATGCATGTATCTGAAATGGGAAAGGTAATCAATATTAATGGAAATAAATCTGCGTAATCTCTAGAAAATTTAAGCGAAAGTGACACAGGTGTCGAGAAGCGGGGGAGCTGTCTGATTGGTCATTCATTCGGCCCTCAATTGTCCTTCAGTCTGTTGTGTTTATTTTCTGCACCTGGTGCGTCCTGCCGCAGCCCGCTGTGGATGAAGAAAGGGAAGAGGAACCCTGAACGAACGTACGTGTACACAATGCACACCCGTGGGCCATTCACACACGTACACAATCGGTTGGTTCTGAGTCGAAGTCTCAGGTCATAGTTCAAGGCTCTGCTGTGATAGAATGGCCACAAAGAGCGTAACAACAGAAGACAACACTGTCCCGCATTCAGTACGGTGTTGTTTATCACTGTATCCTCCTGCATGTGCTCAAAACAGAGGAGACATCATTATTGTTCACACTCAAAATGCTCCATGTTCCTTCCTTAATATGTATTTTCTGTAAATCAGCAAGTATTCATTGTGAAAGTAAGGATTTTCGAGAGTATTCGATTTTAGAGATCAAATTATTGACGTTTAATCTCTTAAACTCTGACAAAATTTGTGTCATCCCATAATCCCTTCTTCCGTAGCTCTATATCTAACTTTGCCACAACAAAACCAAACGTCATTAAAGTCTCATTTCCACCAAGCATCGCGGTTTAGTTCATTTAAGTATGGCACAGTACACTTGGGAACAGTAAGCTCATAACAGGGGTGCGTTTCCATTGGTGACCACAATATTACCCGGTCTGCGCCGGACTGCTAACCGAGCTCCAGATGCGTAAGCAACGCGACACAGTGTAGCTATGAGATACAATATGTGATATTTAAACATGGTACGTGTGATTCCCCACCTACACCTGGGCAGGGAAGAGTTGATTCTGTCAACCATTCAATGGACTGCAGTGGATCTAGCCTGCTCCTTTATGATACAGTATAACTCTGGTTGCTACCCCGAGCAAAGGGTGACAACATTGGAACAGCATTTTTCATTATATAGTGGTGCCATCCAAGAGTTTTGACAATGGAATGCAAAAAAATGTGTACCATACCAAACTGGTAAGGAAAACTTACAAGGAAAACTTTAGCAATATCTGTTTAAACCTACAGTGCAGAACTTCTGTCTCTACCATTTGGCAATGACAGTAAGAACAGAAATCAAAAATATTGATGCTAATGAATAAAATGAACTTAGATGTTCACCTCTTGTTCAATGCACAGGTCCTCTGTGTAGGATTTGAAGATAGAAATGGAATAACTATCTCTTCAGAACTGTATTTAATTAGAACCGTTGTCTTTAGCCAACCCGCTCTCATCCCGGGTCATCACATACCACCATTTTGTCACATGCCCTTCGTGTCCAATTGAAGGCATAAGACAACAATTTTTGGACCCACCAACTATGAAACAAAATGTGATTGGTTATTTCATCTATCTGTTTGGCCTTCTGCCTCAGCAGCAAGGTAGTAACCAATGAAAGACCCAGCTCTGACTTTACCTCTAGAATTTGGTCACGTGCCCTTCATGTCCTATTTCCGATGTGCAGGGAAGCCTTAGGTGTATACGGCCAATGAGCCAAGCTTTCCGCTTGGATCTGGGTACATCTTATTCCGCTGCACAAGCTTAAATTTACTGTGGTTAGATTCGGGTACAAAACACTGCTCTCATTTAGTTAAGTTTAGGCAAACTACCTGGTCACACACAGTACACAAGGGCGTTTCCTTGCTGGAAAACCGCAACTATTAGGACTAGAACTTCAGCTCAACCAAAACTGAGCCAGAAACAGTGCCAAAGATATTGCATCAGACAACGGCAGGTGTCTGTTATGGTTAGTGGCAGCATGTTAACCCCAGTAGAGGACAGCAAACACCACATAATGATAACAGAATAGGTAATGTTTTGTTGTTGTCTATGACATTACAAACTTGTATTGAGCATTACATAACTGCCATTTATTTGGTTAATATTATCACCATCAAAAGTAGTTATTCAAAGCTAACTATATCCAGAAAAGGTGGCAGCTCCAGCAATACAACCTATTTTTCCCACAGGCAGTCATTCATGGGTGTGCTGGAGTTGCTCCTCCATGTTTTGTAATAAAATGCATCTCTGCAAAAGCCTACCTTGAAAACGTTGATGCTCTTCAGCCTGCCACGTTGGTCAAGTCTCCAGTAGCTGCAGATGCATGGTAGCATCTCCACCTTATCTAATCACTACGACTAAATAATCTGGTTGGGTAACTCTAAATTTTGTATTTTTAGGTTTTGATTTTCAGTTACCCTTTCATTCCGGAAGCAAAATATTTACATATAACGTCTTAAATGCTGAAATGTTTGAACATTCTTTGAAGGGCTAGAAGGCCCTGAAGGTTCCTCATTGGTGTGCCCCTCCACTCCAATTCAGACCGACATCCTTTTTGGCACTAACTCGCGTTGCAAAGTATGTTGTTCTCTGTCATCTGTTTGCATGAAACCGACGTGGACTGCGTCACCTTGCAGGTACACTCAACCCTTGTGCACTTCCACCTGATGCCAAAGGTAGCTTGTGCATCGGAATGACACGTGAAGGGCTTTGGATGAGCTATGCGTGAGAACATATTTCGACAGTATCCCAGAATGGACAAACCTTACACTAGCTAGAGAGCACAATTTGCAAGAACACCACTATATACCACCAAATTGTAGCCACTGGAGCTTCATGTACTTTTAAAGGTTTTAAGACTTTACTTAACAAATTAAACACGACTCAACCTTGTCCTTCTACAAGAGTCATTTCATTTTTTTTTTTTTTTTATCAAACACAAAAACTTTATTTGTGCTTTATTATTGAACATAAAAATAAGATTAAGTTGGTGTGTGTGATGTTTGTGCATGTGTGTGCTGTCTGGCCGTCCTTGCTGTATCCAGCGGTGACAGCAGAAGCTTTGGTCCTGTCAC
>KV751321.1:6955511-6974280 GCA_001698575.1 Mola mola
GAGGTCTGACCACTAAATATCACAACCAGACTTTGTCTACTCTCAAGGGGCAAATTTGCACAAAATAAATATTGTATCACACTTATTTGATTTAATTTACCCAAAAATCTGTATATAAGACTATTCAGAAATATATATTTTTGTTCTCGCTTATAAATATAGATTTCAAATGAATAACTAACGTTCCAGTAGAGGGGAGGTTGTGAATCACTGCACTAAAAGAATGATGAAGGCACATCAGCTGTGTTGCTGAATTGCTCATGAGTTCCTGAATCTACAAACGCTGGTTATAAAAATTAATTTGTCTATTTATCACCTATTTATCACAGACAATATTAGACCATTAAAAATAATTCGAGTTTGATTTAGCCCAAAAATTGAGTTGATTTCCTTGTAACCTTCATTATATGACAGATGTATGACTGATATATGATCAGAGCTAAGTGCAGTATGGATTTTAGAAATATAACCGCAGACATGAGTGCGTTTAAAGGGCAAGTTCTGAATCACAAAATATGAATTTAAATGATTTGCAATTTTGGTCTTTCTTGCTTCCTTCTTCTAGCTGCCTGGTATGCTTTTCTTTTATATTCTCTCATTGAGCTCCTGTATAAAAACCTCTGTGAACACCCTCAGAGCCTGTTCGAGAAAGTCTGTGTTAACAAAGAAAACTGATAACTAAGTTTATGACACTCACCATCCCTGGCTGGGATTTCTGTATTTGTCAGGCCAGCTGCCACAAACCAGCCTGGCCCGGTTGAGCGTGTCCTTAGCCTATTTTGCATTTTTTTGTTTGATTTTCTAACGTGAATTGATTCATATTGTTCTTCTTGCAGTCTCCAGTGTGGCCCCACTAATTTCATATTTTATATATTCCTGAATATAAACTGAAAGCTGGCATTACAGGTGGTATTAGGTCCTTTTGTATGTCCTGTTATTTGCTCACCACTGGTGTTGACCTTCACGATTTCAGTGTGTGCATTAAGCCAACCTTTCCATTCTTCTGAATCCCCTGCCCCATAATATTTACTGAAATATCTTTTAATGCTTTGCTACTGTTAATAAAGCAGGTTTATGTATAGAATTAGGTCTCCTGCTTCTTCGGCTTCTAATACTTTCTGAGTAAAATATCTGAGTTAAATACCCTTCTTTGGATGTATTTCTCAGGCCAATGTTAAATTATCTCGTTACCTCACTCTCCCTCCTGCCACACTAACTTTAAAAACCATTTGGTGCTGTCCAGATAGTGAACGGTGGGTTTATCTGAGTGCATTTGCTGAAACCATGTGCCTGCTGCTGTAAAGTGCTGCTTGATGAGAGCTGAATTATACAGCAGGCTCAAATGTACCGCTAAACCAAAACAATGAGGTAAATGAGAAGTAAAAAGCCCAGTAGAGCTGCAGAGCCGTGGCTGTGGGTTTGTCACCACGAGTGACCCCACATTGCACTTTTTATTTATTTAAACATGATTACTGGGATTCCCCTATAAGATTACCAACTATGTTGACCAGCATCCTCATAAGTGAACATAATGTGCATGTGCACACTTTGTATGGGGTCCCAGCCACTGTTCATGCACCTACTGGGGCCATGAATAATGCAGAGCCCACATTTTCATACCAAGTCCTCTTCCCTCCCTTCATCCCTTTCTCTCCTCCCCCCTGTGCCGTAGTAAAAATAGAACTGCAGACCTGCAAGCTTTCGCTCTGGTGTTTACACCATCAAGACCCACCCCAATGCGTTATCTCTCTCGCTCTCTCTCCCTCTCTCGGGTTATTACTCTCATTCAGCTCGGCCTCGCTCTCTCTACCCTCCAGGGGAGCCAGGGAGCAGAAACAAGCGAGGAGGTTGTCGGGCCAGACTGAGAGCAGAAAGAAAGTCCTCAGGTAGCATATAGATGCTTTATCTCCATATCTTTATTGTGTGGCTTGTAAAAATAGCCCTGCTGAGGCCTTCGCCTCTCGCCTCCCACTCCTCCTCCACCACCTCCTCCTCTGCTTGCACTCGGCGTCTGCTCAGGGGAATGAGGAGTTGCTCTTTCCAGACATTAAATGTAGAGACTCAGACAGAAATATTAGAAGCCTGTGCTTCTTTTTTGTGGATGCAAAGCAGTAATAAACTTCTTTATCAGTATTAGAATAGACAAATGCAGGGATGTAAGATGTGAAAACTCTGTCATGGAAACAGTGATATTAAATTATTTACTTCTAAAAAATAACAGAGGATAATTGTTAGACTACCTAAAAATTCTGATAAAAACTAGACTTGTGGCTGAACATGCTTCATTGGCAGTGAAACAAATAACAGAAGAATGTACATGTGATATTATAAATAACATGATGTTATAGAGCAGCTTTTATGCAGTCAGGAACACCAGCCTGGTTAGTGAGCACTCTGACAATTATAAGAGAAGGATTCACCCCATTGCTAATAGTCGTCTCTTCTTTCTTATATTGTGTCTCTGCCTCCACTCTAAAAGGTCACAGTGGGAAGAGGGAGAAAATAGATGAAGCAGACAAACGTATTTGAACGTTGTCTCTCATGCAGCGTATGGGTGTCTAAGACCTGACACTCCTACCACATTTAGACAGTCGCTGGCACACACGGTGCGATAAAGACAGAAGACCATGTTGACATTTTTAAGGGCTGATGCTGCCCGTCGTCACCGGGTCTTCCAGCAAGACAAAGACCTGAAGCAAACATCCAAGCTGATACGAGACTTTTTTGAAGGACAAGCCCCCCGGTCTCAGTTCTATTTAGACGCAGTGGCAGGTGCTCAAAGTCAAAAGTCATGTTTGAAAACCACATAACCGTCGATGACAATTTGCCCTTGAGGAAAGAGCTGAGTGGTCAAGAAACATGTGCTGACCTACAGCTTCCAAGAGCTTGATGTCAGTTGTAATTCAGATGGTTACACTATTGACTGTTGATTGTCGGAGGGTGGATAATTTTGGCTTTGTCATTTTTATGCTTTTGTTATGCCTCGGATCAAAGCCACTGACACACAGTCCCAGGCCTGGATAAATATTGCGGGTTACGTCAGGAAGGGCATCTGTTGTATACCGTTGTAACTGAGCAGAATCAAACATGCATATCCGGAAAAGGAATTTCATACCGGATCGGTCAGGGCACTGGTGGAAATTGGGCTACTCTCAGTCGAAAAACAAGAGGAGGGAAAGGCATTAAGAGACAGAGAGAGGAAAGTCAAGAGTGTAGGATTGAGAGTGGGAACTCAGTGTTGGCAGGATGACAGACAAAGGTAGAGAGCTGGCTGACATGATGCAGAGAAGAAAGGTAGATGTTTTGTGTGTGCAAGAGACAAGGTGGAAGGGCAGCGAGGCTAGAAGTATTGGAGCAGGGTTCAAACTGTACTATCATGGTGTGGATAAGAAGAGAAATGGAGTAGGCATGATCCTGAAGGAGGACTATGCAAAGAATGTTGTAGAGGTGAAAAGAGTGTTGGACAGGGTCATGAGGGTTAGGCTGGGAATTGAAGGCGTGATGATGAATGTCGCCTGTTGTCAGTTGTCAAGTGAGAGTGAGATGACGTGGTAGAGAGTATTCCCAGGCAGGAGAGAGCGGTGATTGGAGCAGACTTCGATGGGCATGTTGGTGAAGGGAACAGAGGTGACGGGCGGGTTTGGTGTAAAGGAACCTGGGAGGACAGATGATGGTGGATTTTGCAAAAAGAATGGAAATGGCTGTGGTGAATACCTACTTCCAAAAGAGGGAAGAACACAGGGTAACATATAAGAGCGGAGGCAGGAGCACACAAGTGGACTACATTTTGTGCAGACGATGCAATCTGAAAGAGATTGTAGACTGCAAGGTAGTGACAGGAGAGAGTCTAGCCAGACAGCATCAGATGGTGTGTAGGATGACTCTGGTGGTGAGGAAGAGGAATAGAGCAAAGGTGGAGCAGAGGATCAAATGGTGGAAGCTGCAAAAGGAAAACAGCTTTGAGGACTTCAGGGAGAGGTTGAGACAGGCTGTGGGTGGTCATACAGAACTGCCAGATGACAGGGTAACTACAACAACAGTGATCAGGGGGACAGCTAGGGAGTTGTTTGGTGTGTCATCTGGACAGGGGACGGGTGATAAGAAGACTCAGCGGTGGACTGAGGAAGTACAGGAGAGTATTCAGATGAAGAGGTTCCAAAGCTGGTTCCGAGCTGGGAAGGATGTGCGGCAGGTTCCGGTGATTAAAGACAGGGATGGACAAGTAGAAGGACAAGAGAAAATGAGAGGGAAAGAAGGGTGGAGGAGGGGGAAACTGTGGAACAGGAAGTTGGAAAGATTAGTAAAGATGAAGTGAGAAAAGCTTTGAAGAGGATGCAGAAATGAAATGCAGTCTGTCCTGATGACACAGGTATGGGAAGGTGAGGTATGGAAGTGTGTGGGAGAGAGGGCAGTGGAGTTTTTGACAACATTGTTCCACGTGATCTTGGACCGTGAGAAGATGCCTGAAGAATGGAGGAAAAGTGCACTGGTGCCGATCTTTAAGAACAAGAGGGATGTGCAGAGTTGTGGCAACTACAGAGGGATAAAGCTGATGAGCCACACAAGGAAGAACTGAGAAAGAGTAGTGGAAGCGAGGCTAAGAGAAGAAGTGATGATTTGTGAGCAGCAGTATGGTTTCATGCCAAGAAAGAGCTCTACAGATGCCGAGTTCGCTTTAGGAATGCTGATGGAGAAGTATAGAGAATTTTGGAGGTAGCCTACATCTTTTCATCGGAGAGTGAATTTAATGAGCTGTAGCTACAATATCTCATATCTAAATGTGGTATGCAGTGTTTTTCAGAGTAAGTGTTTACTAAGTGATTCTCTCCAGTAATGAGTGGTCTGCAATAGTTTACGTCAACTTTTTAGTATTTTCTCAGCTCACTTAAAACCTCCAGGTGCTGCTAGGAATCGTACCCGGAACCAGATTCCACATTTTCCCAGTGGAAACCTGAGAAAAGAGAGTAGATACGAGACGAGTTGAATTGAGGTAGAATGAGGTAAAAAAAAAAAAAAAAGGGGGCCATAAAACATTTTAAATTACTTTTATATAGGAAAAGGAAATACCTCCAGGGGGGCATAAGACATTTTAAATTACTTTTATATAGGAAAAGGAAATACCTCCACCAATTAAGTTGGAGTTTCTCTTTGTTGGTTGTTTTTCTTCTTGTTGTTGTTTGGGTTTTGTTTTTTTTGTTTGTTTGTTTGTTTTTAGCAAGAAGACACAAAACAACTTGACTTCTTTTGCTGAAATTTTCAGCAAAGTTATGTCTTGTCTCAAGCTACAGCTGATTAGATTCTGGTGGCCAAAAGTCAAGGTCATTCAAACGTTAAAAAGCATTTTTTTGGCCATACCTGTAGTAGGAACAGAAGCAGAGACGTCCAGCTGGTGTCATTTTGTATTTGACAGCACTGGCTACAGATGATAAACTTTTGGGATTTCATAGTCAAAGGTCAAGGTCACTCAAAAGTCAAAAAACTAATTTTTTGGCCATTTCTCTTGAATGACGTGGCATAGAGAGGTCCAACTGAATTCATTTGTCTATCACATTGAACCAGTTGACTCTGTCGTTCATATGTCAGACATCAGATGGCACCAATCTGTGCTCTTTTGTGCATCAAAAGACCTTGACCTAAAAATCTCACTTAGGAATGCCCAAACACTAATGGCATACTCTGGTAGAAAGCTGAAATATGAGCTCAAAAATGACCCTGAAAAGTAAACAAAGTGCCTCCTAGATGATGTTTACGACTGACTTAAACTCATTAAATGGTTTCAATTTTGTTCTGACTACAAAATAAATCTTTTTTTTTTTATTTTTTGTTTTTTTTTACATGAAATCTGCTTTCTTCTAAAAGAAAAAGAAAAAGAAAACAAATTAAAACTAAAATCAGTAAAGTGCACTTCCAAGTGTTTAACAGGTGATATAACCTGTTCAGAATTTGCACTTCATGGCATTCTTTGAAAGGACAAGAGAAAAAAAAAAAGAAAAAAACAATGTATAACACTGTGGAACGTGCCGATAATTCCTGCTTGAGAAGGAATCAAAGCGCTGTTTTCTGACCCTTTGTGAATATGAGGAATATTTCAGACAGACTGTCACACCTCCCCTTTTACTGATTCCTGTGACAGGGTTTTGAAATAACTCCCTGGACATCCTGCTGTCTCCAAAGCTTTTCACGGAGCTTTTAGTTTGGCATTTGATTCCCGGCTCGCCTTTTCTTTAGACATATGTCTGTTTCTTTTTTCTCTCTCTTTGCTTTAATTTCTTTAAAACACCTTGGCTGCAAGAGAGAATTGTTGGAGGAATCTTCTGCCATTCAGTGGGGAGGAGGGAGGAAGTGAGAGGAGATACGGCGCTAGAAAAAGGAGAAGAGGGGACAGTGGGACGGGGGAGGAGGTAAAGGAGGAAAGGGAAAAAAGGACAGAAGATAAAGGAAGAGGAGAGAGGGTGACGAGGAGTCAGTTGGAGAGGAGAGGAGGAGCTGGCTACAGAGGGGAGAAGAAAAGGATGTGAGGGAAACCAAGCGGATTAAAAAGGGATGTGAGGAAACAAGTAATAAAGAGGAGAAGATAAACAAAAAGATGGATCGTGTACATGAAATGAGAACAGCACAAAGAAGAACGAAGAAAAGAGAACAGGAGGAGGACGAGAAGCCAGTCGTTCTTTACCCGGTGGGTGGGGGGGCACAGTGGGTTTGGGGTGGAGACGGGAGGTGGGCTCCTCATTCCTCTCTCCTCCAACTGAGCCTCCTTCCTCAAGGTCAATCACACACACACACACACACAAACACAGGGAAGCAGACTGGCAGACATGGCACACACACACACACACATGCACTTAGTCGAGCTCAAGTAGAAAAGCTGCCTTCTGCCTGCTTTTCTCTCTCTGACTCTCTGTACCAACCAGCCAAGTCTCAGTCAACCATCTGGAGATAAAAACACCATTCTTCCCATGCACACACACTGTGTGTTTATGATAATAGACCAAATGCCTCTATTGATTCTTCCTCTTTCTGTGTGTGTGTGTGTGTGTGTGTGTGTGTGTGTGTGTGTAACACACTTTTATAATATCCCCCTTCACTTCCCTTTTGCTTTAAATTGCATTGTTTTTCTGTCTGAAAAAAAATCACTGTTATTTTATTTATTTAACTTTTTTTAACCAAGAGGTCCCACTGAGGTTAAAAATAATGATTTAGTCCTGGGAGCGGCCATAAAAATTGCAAAGTGAAACAGAATGTAGCACATAAATATCCAAAATAAGACAGCTAATCAAAGTGGACCCTCAGCTAAAACAATCACGTGCCGTCTTCATCACCTACTGACGGCCTTAAATTCCTCGATGGATTTTCTGCACATCAAATTTGGATGGCTATAGATCTTTTAGCAGGTTATTCCATGGCCAATGTGCATATAATGAAAATGCAGTTTTCTCAAACAGGAAACATGATGAATCACCTCAGGTCTGCATTGCCTGATTCAAACCGGCCTCAGTTCATCTTGGAGGCTTTGTCCAGTCCCTGTCCGGCCAAGATGTGGCCAAGTGCAATTGAAGCTCAGCTGATTGATGAAAATGGGTAGTTGATGTAAGAAAGCTTAACAAAAAAGATGAATTTTTCAATTAAAAAGCCATTGTGTTTCTGTACCCATTCACTCACTTTTGACTTTTGAATTGATTTCTGTTTTTGTTTAATTATTATTATCTTATATGTATGAGTAAAGTAATGAATGACTTGCCTGCACAACCAGCAGACGACTGAAAATCAGCCTTTTTGAAAGCTCTAATTGGACACTGAAATCAGGCTTCTCCCCAACAAAATCCCCAAAATACTCCTCCTCTCTACTTTGGGTCAAAATTGCCTCCCCCTTCCGTTTTTTTTTTTTGGTTTTTTTTTTCTTTTTCTAATAACTGGCAGAAAAATTCACTGCTGTTCATTACCCAGGCTGGGCCAATACTCCCAACAATGTGTTTGCTTTCACAATAAAACCGGCGTTTCTGCAGCAACTGCAACAGTAAAATGCTATTAAACAGATAAAACACTGACAACGAGCATCGGGAGGACAATAAAAGGAACTGCCTTGATAAAGTCCACATATCTTCGCGATGACACACCAGCAGCTCTCCTCACTCGGTCGCTCCGGAGGATGAGGAGCACATGGTGGGAGAGTTTGCACGGCTCCACAGCGCCACCATCCAGGGAGATGAAACACTGGCTGCCTTTCTGTCCTGTATCACGTTCCGGTCCGGCGAGATCCGGTCAGATCGTTTTGGCGCTTTCCAGTCTGAGGCTCGACATGAGGATAAAACAGATCAGAAATAAATGAAAATATTTTTATATCGCATTTTTTGCGCTGGCCTCTTGTCGCGTGAGTGAGAATGTTGTGCGATGGGTAGAAAAATAACCTATTGGGGTAAATTTCTACTGGCTCCTTTTGTAAAAAAAAAAGATATGGTATTGCTGTCAATTGTGCGAATAAATGAATTTTCACTCAACGGCGGGGTAGAATATTGACTTCAACCAAGGTTTAACGCATATTGGTGCTCTGATCCAAGATGGGGCGGCATTGAGTCCTGGGATAAAGCTAATCATTTGGTCAAATAAAACCCAGACTCTTCAAAATGACATTCCTACAATGACATGAAATAACATTTTGACTATCTTTAATGATCCTTATGAGTTCACCTGCCGTGAACGGCTACTGTGCATCTTAAAATGGCCTCGTGCTGCCCTCTGGTGGTTACAGCAAGTATCGCTCTTCACAGCAGACACACCATGACACAAATGCACATGAAGGAGTGTCAATGAATAGTTTTGTAGCCGCACTGTCGGTGCAGAGATTGATATGAACTTACTAGATCATGATGTACACAAGCTAGATGCCAGAGTCACAGTGATCCATGGACTACACCTACTCCCAGTTCAGTAGACTGTACCCCTGGATGAATAGATTCCACGTGCCCTTGGACTAACATGTATTAATAACATTCTTAATACTTTGTCATTGTCATGTTGTTGTGTTCTGTAAATGTGATGTCTATTTGTAGGTCTTTTTGTCCCTAGGAAAAAAAAACATCCTCTATTGTTCTCCCTGAGGTTTCTTATTTTTCCCAGTTCAGGGTTTTTAGAGTTTTTTCTCACCCACTTCGAGGGTCTAAGGACAGGGGACGTTTAATCTGTACAGCTTGTAAAAGCCCTCTGAGACAAATTGTATGTGATTGATTGATTGATTGATTTGATCAGTGTCACCTCGCCTCACAGCAAAGGGTCTTTGGTTAGCCCACTGGGAATGTCTTGCAGCAGGTAACTGGGGATTAAATTGCCCATAGGTGTATGTGGGTGTGAAGGATTGCCCTGTGGTTGACCATATGCAAACTCCCTGACCATCAACACGCTCTGGGGTATGTATAGGGAGATAGAATTACCATGCATAATATACTGATACTAAAGATTATTTCATAGCACTTTTCAAAAACGAAGGTCACAGAGTGCTTTACAACAAACAAAAATAAACAATAAAACAGGCTATCATAAGTTTAAAGATTAGAATTTAAAGCATAGACATAATACACGGAAAAATGTATGACAATGGGTTCAAATACTAGATTCAAGTGCTAACGTTTTTATTTTCATCAAACTCCTATTTTGATAATAACACAAATGTGAACGTCGGAAATGCAAATTGTAAAATTATGTCATTTTGCTGGCGTCAAACTATCTATAGCAGTATAGCAAGACACGCTGTGTGAACTTTTTTCCTTCTCAGAGCTTCACGGAGCAGGAGGCTTGTCGGTATGATCCGCTTCTCCTCGGCCTTTTCCGCCCCCTTCGTTCGCCACTCGGCTATTTCCGGCTCCCGTCGCCATCCGCTTTCTCGTCCCGCTGTAATCTCCGTGTTGTTGTTCGCGGTGACGCGGCGGAGGTGTAGCCTGACGCGGGCTCTTACGTGTCGGCCAGAATAAAAGTGGAGCTCCGGAGGCCCGGGAGTGACGAAGGGAGTCAGTATCGGTAAGGAGGGTGTGGTGTCCGGGGCTCAGAGAGACGGGCCGCGGCCGTCAAAAGTGTCGGTCTGGTCGGGTTCGGCCCGAAGGAAACAAAGAGATCATGGCGCCTCGGTGTGTTTGGAGCGGGATGCGGGGAGGGGAGACTGCGGCTCTTTGGCAGGAACCGAGCGAGTGTTCGTCTCTGACACCGAACCGAGAGACACGGCCCGAGTGTTCACACCTCTGAAACGGTGTCACGACCTCACGAACCGGCGGTGTTCGTAAGCGCAGCTCTCAAGTGACGCGGCCACAGACAGAATCACACGCGCACAGATTTGCGCATTTTTTTGTTCCTCCTCCCTGCGCATTTTCAATATCCTTCATTTGTTTTCAACCTGCTCGGATTAAACTGACGTTTGCCCTTTAAAACACATATTTCCATTTAATCCCTCACATCACAGCCGATCTCTGCCTCGCGGATAACGATCTCGTTCATACTTTTCATTCATTTCGCCTCGACAGAAATCGGCCATTGCGGCCCGTCGTGTTTTTTTTTTCTCCCGCACCGTGAAAACAAGAAGTCGGGCCTGGAGGTTGAACACACACCTGCGTGTTTGCAGGGGGGGAAAGTTCGGTTGCGGGAGTTTATGGTCTCCCGGGATGCGGACGATATGCGCTGAGGGGGGCGTTTCCCGGCCATGTGGCTCCGCTGTCACACACGGAGCATCCGAGTGATTTTTGAAAAGCAGAGGGAGAAATGTGCAAAGCCAATCATGCGGCGGAGAGACGCTACGCACGGCGTGAGATCACAGTGAACAACACGGCCCAGACCGACGTTCAGTGCGCATCCCGCGGTCACATCTCTGATGCTCCAGGGCTTCATTTTAAAAAAGATAAATAACGTCAGTGTCATTTAGTGTTCAATCCCAGAACTGACATATGTCACCAGGCAAAATAAACAAACAAAGCATCACTCTGCCCTGTTATCGAACCACTTCAAGACATGCATGTATATTTTGTGTGTTTATAATAATTTGTTTATCCTGCACAGTCTCGGTCATTGTGTAATTATTTAAAAGGCACAATGTCTTTTTGGAGCTCATTTATCAGCAGCAATTTCCAGCTCAAAATTGGTGATTAGAGATTATTGGTGTGAGTTTATAACTTTTATGAGCTAATTAGCCAATAGGTTAGCTTGCCATCCAGAAGTCATGAGGAGTACGCTGGGCAAAGTCTGGTTATTTCACTAATCTAGAGGGCAGAGATTACTGGGAATAAGTTCAAGAAGGCCATGTTTATCTTAAAAATGACAAATGCTTGCAGTAATGAGGTTAATTTGAGGAGTGAGGTGTTAATTAATAACAGGGGAATGACTGAAAGATGTAGTAAGTTAAAATGGGATGTAGCTGGATGCATATGGCTGCCTGTTAAAATGGTTAGCAACACTCTTCAAATATTTAATGTTTGTCAGGTCTGACAGGATATTAGTTTTTGCGTTGGCTGATGTCTGTAGTGGCGGCAGGCGGGTGTAGAACAGAAAATGTAGCTGTTGTTTTTGGTTGTTGCTTCCTGAAGACTTAAAATGCTGTAAAATACACCTCTTAATATATTTTTTTTTATCACGTGTTGAAAAGTTCGAGCATTTCAAGGGCAGAGCTTTCATAAATAATTCACCCAGACAAACATGTTCACCATCGCCACATCTCATTTTGGGCATTTTCACTTGTTTTAATATTTAACTCCAATGTTTTCACACATTGTACTCAATATTAAATAAAAACACCTTTGAGCATAATACATGAGCACAACTACAGCCTCCAAGCGACCGTAAATCTAAATCCATATCTGTCTGATGAAGTCCCAGCGAAGATAAGATGTAAGAATTACCGATAATGATTTATTTGTATAGCACTTTGACAAAGTCACAAGGTGCTTTACAAAGCCATTAATATAGAGTTAAAAGAACATAAATGATGAATACCTGTGGGTATCCAACTCTCCTCTCCCCTCCGGGGTTAGGAGGGGGGTTCAATGTCGACTACTACTCTTTAAAACAGAATGTATATTTGGCACAAACGTTCACTTGGATTCAAGGATAAACTAATTAGATTTTTTGATCTGTGCCGACAGATTTAACATTTTATTCAAGATTCCACGTTTGAGAATTTAGAGCTTTTTTACAAATCACAAATATGCAAATATGTATACATTTAGCCTCCTACATATTATCAATTTATATAATATGTTATTATCATATATAATACATTTACCATTTATAGGGCTGTTACTGTTGATTCTTTTCATTATTGATGAATCTGTTTTCAGTTAATCAATTAATCATATAGTCTTTAACGTGTCAAAAACCTGTGAAAAAAATCTGATCACATTTTCCCAAAGCTGCAATCGACGTCTTCATGTTGTTTCTGTTGCCAAACCACCAGTTCAAAAGGCACCTCATGCAGAATAAATGGCAGAGGACCAACTTTCACATCGTTTTCTTTCACTATGAGCTAGAAATAGAAAATAAATCAATAAAATCTTTATTTTATGGTCTTCAAAGAGCCCCATATTTTGTGAACAAACTCATGTGATTACAAAATTTTGTTGTTCATTGAAAAATATATGAAAGCATCTGTTAGTGCTGGTTGAAAATATAATTAATGTGATTTTCCCAAATAAACCCAAACAGGCAAATCACAAGCAGCGCTTTAACCAACCGAAGAACAACAGCTGAAAAAAAGTAATAATAATTATTTCCAGTGAAAGATCAATAAAGTCTTATCTTATAACTTCACAGATCTCAGTCTCAGCCATTCTGCATGAAAAAAACATGTTTTTTCTCTGTGATTATTGTGAAGAACCTCTGATCTGAGCTGGCAGTGTCTGTCTGAATCCACTCAGTTATTAGACACACTGAACTGAGACCTACAGCGATAATACCCAACCCAACCTAAACGGAAATTATGTGACTGGATCCATAACATATGTCTATATGTAGAACCAAGTGAAACTGTGAAGACCAAATTCAAAATATTCTTTACAACATTTTAGTGTTCTAGTGAGTTTTTTCATTATATAATTTTTGAATATTGCAGATTTTTAAGAAATAAGAAACGCAGCTGAATGTTCTTTAGAATATTTTACGTAACTAACATCCTTTGTATAACAATATACAAGTGCCTCTAAGAGATGTTCTTGGACCTTATCCGGAAAAATGAAAACTTTTTTTCTCATAAAGTTTAAGTTACTGAAGTTGACAACTGCAGGTTTATATTCTTGAGTCCTTAGCAGCTAATTCAAAATCTTTTAATCTTTACAAAATACTTTAATTCTCTAAATTAGTAAAATTGCTTTTAGTTGTTCTGTTAAGCTGCACACAGTGCCATTTTATTGTATTTTCTTATTTCCACTGTGTTTGCTTCTGTGTGATTTTCAATTCGTAAGATTTCCGACGGACAAACCAGTAGTGATCCTGATACTACTGATGCAGTTTTGACACGTTCTCTCTAAATCTTCATCCTTAGCCCAGCCAATGAAGATGGAGTCAGCAGTGGAGGCTCAGCAGGGCATAGAGTCTGCTGTGACTGAGTCAGAGAGCCCGCAGATCACCCCGGCACAGATCGCTACTTTGGCACAGGTGACGATTACATGTGCTTTCTCTGCAAAATCAGGTATTGAAACAGTGCCATTTTAATCGGTAGTGGAGTTCATAGAGTGTAAAAGCTTTCCAGATATTTTAGAAAACACCAAATATTTATGCCGCAAATGGGTTCAGAACAGACTCAGTGCCCGTGATAGGCAGAATGGTCACATCACTGCTGAATTTCAGGTATCCATGACAACAGGCCATGCCACAGCAACAGGTCCCACGGTAACGCTGGTGCAGCTTCCCAACGGACAGACAGTCCAGGTCCACGGTGTCATCCAGGCTGCACAGCCGTCTGTTATCCAGTCCCCCCAGGTCCAGGCCGTGCAGGTAAAACCACACAAGCACATAAAAAAACCTCCGGTTGTGTTATACGTTTAGCCTCTATATGGAAAACATGATCTTTGCAGTCCACATCCAGATGGCCATGGTAACAGAAGGACAGTGGTTGTCTCACTGAAGGGGGCATGCTGGGAAAAATACCTGTTGCCATCGTCATCACTAGCAGGAAATTCCAGCAAACCGAACAAAGTGCTGCATTCTTATGTAAACGCTTATGTAGATTTTAGTGTGTGAATATCTGTTTATGATTGGAGGAAAGTAATAGGTCCAGTTGAGGGGCGGGGCCTGTGTGAGACAGAACATGTGGCTTTGAACGGTGCTCTTCTGCCTTGTTCAATAGCTTTTTCTTGTTTGTTTGTTTGTTTCAGATCTCTGCCATTGCAGAGAGTGAAGATTCACAGGAGTCAGTTGACAGTGTGACTGACTCTCAGAAGCGCAGAGAGATTCTGTCACGGCGCCCCTCATACAGGTAATCTGTGTGTGTGAATGTGTGGGCAAATTACAGTACAGCTCTCCCATATAACTCAACCACTTACTCAAAATGGTGACATGAACACACAGTGTGACACTGGGCTTTGTTATTTGCATTTCCAACAGTGTTAACCTGTATCTATGAGTTTTTAAGTAATAAATATTACAAACTAAAATTTTTTGTTTTTACTTGCTTATAGGGAATGAAATTAGCTATGTTTAATTTTCAGTTAGTAGAATAACTTACATATTTTTATTACAGTTTTTGTAGTATCATAGCAAACATAGCAATTGGTCTAAGTATCTAAAACTTTAGTATCTGAAGTTTGGGGCTGAAATTTAGTTTATATTCATGTTTTTCATTAAAATGGTCATCAAAGTTTGATAACCAATGCAGTAATACGCTCAGAAAAAAAAGGTGAAACTTGTCTTACCTGAAAACTTCAACTCGTACTATCACACTAAACCTGCCCAGTAGGTTTTGGAAGTAACTCCCACCGTTGTTTGACCCAATAGGAAAATCCTGAATGACCTTTCGTCAGACGCGCCGGCTGTCCCTCGTATCGAGGAGGAGAAGGCCGAGGAGGATTCATCTGCCGCTGCTGCAGCTGCAACACCTGCGATTACCACGGTCACTGTCCCCACACCCATCTACCAGACCAGCAGCGGACAATACAGTAGGTGACATTTGGCTCCGTGGGTCTGGGGCGGTGAACCTCCTATCAACACCATATTAGAACGTTGGAGTTTATGTCACAAATCTTGACACAAGTTTCATTTAAATGTTTCTTCATGAGGAGGAGTACCAAAGAAGTACCAAAATCAAATATGACCATACTTCCAAATGATTAAAACACATTTAAATGTTTTTTTCTTTTCTTTTATTTGATGAATTCCCGTATTTGTTCCCTTTTCTCCTCGTCGCCGTTCACCAAACGCACAGTTGCAATCACACAGGGTGGAGCCATTCAGCTGGCTAATAATGGTACGGATGGAGTCCAGGGCCTTCAGACTCTGACCATGACCAACCCAGCAGCAGCCGCCCAGCCCGGAGCCACAATACTCCAGTACGCACAGACCAGCGATGGCCAGCAGATACTGGTTCCCAGTAACCAGGTGGTGGTCCAAGGTGAGCATGTGGTGTAAAGTATAATAGAAAGGAAACTAGTGATACCTGTTATTTGGAAATATGCAATTGAAAGCACTCATTGTATTTTATCTTTCAGCCTTGCAGAAAAGCATTTTATATTTCCTATTGTTGTTACATTGTTGCCTCAGCATGCCATTAGCAATCACACTACAAATATTGATTATTTAATTAAAAATGGCTTGATCGAGTCTGATATGCACTCTGTGCCAACCCTACCTTTAGCTGCCTCCGGTGATGTCCAGGCCTACCAGATCCGAGCCGCCCCCGCGAGCACCATCGCCCCAGGGGTTGTCATGGCTTCATCCCCTGCCCTCCCCACCCAGGGTGCTACCGAGGAGGTCACCCGCAAACGGGAAGTCCGCCTTATGAAGAACAGGTACGAACAGAAGACGAAATCGGTGTCTGTGTGTGTAGCGTCTTGGAGATGAATATGTCCAAAAAATAAGCCTCAGTGTACAGTATAACAGGCCAGACTAAAACTCGTCCTGAGAAAAGGTTCCAAACGCCCGCAGAATGATTTTAAAAGGCAAATTGTGGTTTATCCTTTCTACAGAGAGGCAGCACGCGAGTGTCGCAGGAAGAAGAAGGAGTATGTTAAGTGTCTGGAGAACCGAGTTGCTGTCTTGGAGAACCAAAACAAGACTCTAATTGAAGAACTTAAAGCCCTTAAAGACCTTTACTGCCATAAATCTGAGTAGTTGCTGTCCCAAACAGGGAGCTGGGCAAAGTAGCATTTCAGTTCTTTTCCAATACTTTGACTGTTTGATTCTGCCTGCCTGGCCTTCCAGTTTGCACACGACTGGCTCTTTTTACGTTGCCCGAATGCAGTTCTACTCAAACTACCTTTTCTTCAGTAGTCTGTCAGTGTATGACATTAAAAATACTTCTAATATCAGGACACTGAAAAAACCACACTGTCATTCAGGTCTGATGATAGACATTAGCAAAATACTCATCCAAAGTTAACAGAGTAAAACTATCATTGGACTTGTGAAATCAGCTGCTTGCAACAGTTGATATGGTGCTTCTCACACTTTTGATTGTGAACCTAGTTCTTGTTGAAGATTTGGCCAATGCCCATATTAGTTTGTATAAGACTAAACAGTCGTTTTATGATACTTTACTGGGACATGTCAAAGAAGGCAAGGAAATACTGTCCTTAAATTAAATTGTCCTGATTTATCCAGTTTGTTCATTATGTAAGCAATAATTCCCGCCGTATGGAGCCAGCTCAACTGTAGACCAGAACAATATTTAAGGCCTCCTGATATGTGATGAGAGGGACACCCATCCAATGTTCAGAAACGAATGTTTTGTTGCAGTAATATAAGTTTACGTTTTTCTGTGATGAGTTCACGACAAGCTTGAAAAAAAATTTGTTTAGAAACGCAATCAAATACACTGAAATTGTGACACCGATATTTTTGCACTCTTTTACAATATGTTGAAACTTTAACCTAAAACAATTTGTATGACCGTTAAGACTGATATTTCTGTATCAGGCACACGCAGTCAGTTGCAATTAAAGACTTTGAGTGAATTCCGAATATCTGCTTGATCCTGAACAGGGTGCTGATTGGAACGTGCATTTCGAAAATGCATCTACTTGTGTAGCGGACTAATTGGGTGCAATTTTTTAAGTATTTCCAAAGATGCAACCAACTGCCAATCTTAAAAGAGGTGTTGCTATAATTGTCAGCAGTCTTGTAGATGCATTGTAGTTCTCACACTTTCCACTTAAAGCACTTGTTTAAAGGTTAGATTTTTACAGGCCAGGGTCACTTTTTTTTATAGTTTTGACCAGCGTTCCTATTAGTTTAGGACTTTTTACTCAAAATTTTCAGTCATTTAAGGCAGCAACACATGAGGCCATTTTATCTCAAAGCACAATTTATGCATATTAATGCACAATCAGGTGTTTTCATGCTCTATATTACTGGGAGTTTGTTCATAAGTCGCGAGAAATTGGAGCGACTTCTAAAAGGATAAAAAGAGGAGCAAGACTGTAGAAAAACCCACATTTATTGAGCAATTCTAACCCAAGAGAAACCCAGTTTAGGTTAGGTTAAGCATAATTTCATTGTGAAACGGTGAGCTGTCAATCAGTCAATGTCAGTTTCCATGACATTTAAATTTTTTAGTGTTTGACAGTATTGTGTCTGTTTTTGCTATGTCTGTTAAATGGTAAATAGTAAAATATGAACTGCAGAGCCATTTTTTGAGTATGCCCCAGATTAGATTCTATGGAAGATATTAGCTACAATTGCAGTTGGGTTTAACACTATAAATGATCCACGAAGATGTTTGTTATGTTGACAGGATTGTGTGTGGTTTTTGAGAAGATATATGTACGTATTTGTCTGTTAATTTTTTTATATTCCTGTACATAGACTCTACAGCATGAGTAGACCTTGTGTATTTCTGTTTATTTGATATGAAAAGTTATCTTATGACTTGTATGAAACCAACTTTACATATTTGTAACATACATCGGTGTATAATAGAAGATAATGTGTGTGTGTGTGTACTCGTGTAATCCACCGGGCCTACCACCGTCATGGCAGCTAAGTGTATGAGAAAAGGCCTTTGCTGGAGATGCCATTTTTGGGAGTGCTGCACTCTGACAGTGTGTGTTTGTAGAGAAGAGAAGTCTGCTGAGAGCAGTTGGGGTTTACAGGCGTATCAATTTAATAATTCATATTTTTTCATTTGGAAAACGGCACAGTGTAACTCTCGATGACATCACCCAGCCACACACGGTTATGTTTTTATCTGTATTTTATACTTTTTGTCTGATTGACTAGAGTGGAAATGGATACAATTATAAACTTTTTGTTTTGTGTTGAGGGGGAGGGATGGTTTTTATTTTTCAAACAGTATTGATCTTTCCACCGGAGCCTTTTTTTTATGTTTATTTTATTAACTGCCATTATTTTACTGCAATGATAATTGGGGTTTTTTTTATTATTATCAGCACTTATTAGAATGGTAAGACACATGTGAGTTAGTTAGTCCTAAACCAAAATATTTGCTCATTCAAGTGGAAACTAACTAGAATCCCCTCTAAACAAAAGTATTTGATATTTAAATTTCTTTGATTTGTTTTTGTTGTTGTTTTTTTTTCTGAAAGGAAAGTTAACCCCAAAATAAAAGTTTTGGAGATATGAGCAATAGAGA
>KV751321.1:6975629-6996660 GCA_001698575.1 Mola mola
TGTTCTATCCTACAGTTTAGGTCCAGAGGTACATTTAATGAGAACAGCAGACCATTTAAAGCATTAAACATAAAACAATGTTTTTTAATTCAAATTTTAAACAACTGTTGTACCAATGGTTTAAACTGTTAGACATTTAATTAAAAATACTTTGGGTGAAAGGTCCATTTGAAAATTGACTCAAGTAAACGTATCACCTGTAAAATGCAACCAAAATATCAAAATAAAATATGCTTATTCACTATGCTGAATGCACTTTGGTGTCAGAGTTATGTAATATTACTGTTGGATTAATGTGTAAGCAGCATTGTCATGTTGAATCAAGTCAAGGTGTCTTTAATTTTAACCCATAACTTCATATGTGAACTCTTAATTTGCAAAACTAACTAGTAACTACACTTCTCAGATTAATTTTTCTTGAAGTACATTAATGCTTCCTTCTTTAGCAGAAACTCAATGCACTAAGTTGTTAACCACTTTCGCTCAATGTTTACGTTTAAAAAACATATACCTTTACATTTACTCTTACTTTCTTGTTTTCTTGTTTTCTTGTTTCTTTCCCAGGCTGAGCTTTAGCTGTAGAAGATATTCTTCCACCCTCATTGGCAACTGACAAATGTGGCTTGAGAGGTCTCTGTCTTTTATTGGTTTACTAAGCAGTCGTGCAGATAAATACTGCAATAAAGGATTTTGCTCTCACTTTCACAAAGGGGAGGGTGGTGTGAACCGGCGGTGAAACAGAAACACTAGTTTTGTAAATACATTTCAGGTTTAAATCTCCTTTGATAGACAGCCACTTCGGCCAATGATCGGCCGCGAATGTCTATATTTTGATTTATCAACCAATGGGAGTGAATGGTATTTCTTAGGGGGCGGGGTTACAACGCATCCGTGGCAAAGTAGTGCCGTTTGTGAGCTCCTCAACAGATGGCGGCGGTGGGGAAGTCCAGCCAGCGCAAATCTGATGGGGTGGAGGCACTGATGGAGAGTCCAGGCCAACTTCCAGAGTTGGTCGTGTAAAAAACGGAACAGGAAGAAGGTCCGGTCAGTTTGACCTCATTGAGGATTCCTTGCCTACAGTTTGGGATTTTTTTTCCTCCCTTTTTAATCTCGAGGCCACAGAAACCTCCGGCTGGATTCGGCTACATACCGACTCGACTACAGGAATTCATCTGCGGGCTTGTTTGAAAAGTCCTCCGGAGCGTGTTAGACAGAATTCAATGTCGCAACATGTTGGTTTAGTTGACTTAATGGTGATTACACAATCACATTAAGTAGAATTAATGTGGAGTAAAGTTAACGAGACGAGCTAACTCTAGCTAGCTTGCTATAATGCGAGTTAGCCGCCTAGCAGCGAAACTTTAGCCTGTTAAATGAATGAATGAATGGATTGGCGAGCGGCTGCGGCTAACGGCTTGTTGTTTTTATTTTAAATATTTCAGACTTTGACGCGTATTTCCCCCAGTAAGGCGAGCCTGTCTAACTCTTCCGTGGCTGCTGCATTATCGTTATACATATCCACAAATGGACAGGAATGCGATTCCTGGGAGCTGGTGGAGAGCGGCGATTTAGCACGCAAAGATAGCGCTGTGCTAAAACGGACTATAGCCTGGTAATGTTTGTGAAGCCGGGGAACGCTCGTTTTAGCTAGCTACAAATATTTGCACTACTTGGACTTGGCTGCTAAGGCGTGAAGCTCAAAACTTGGGTTTGGAATGGGGAATACGGTATCATGCTGCGTGTCCCCAGAGTCGAGCCCCAAACTACCGTCGAGACAACCGGCAGAGCGGCTGGAGGAGTTCCAGACCAGCACTGAAGTTAGCGACGACAACACCGTGCCCTACCTGCAGCATATAAGCGACAGAGAGGTCCCCGATGGTAGGTGACCACCTGATACCTGACAGCCGTGATAACGTAATGCTTCTTTATCGGGAGATTCTGTAATTTCCCCGTTTGGGATGAATGAAGTATTCATCAGAAACTAGAGTGAAGAAGCTTCCACACAGGAATCCTTACACATAGTAACAGTGATGTTATTCCTAAATATCATCATTGTTTTACACAAACTGTAGTGTCTTGTTCATTTTGCACTGGCTACATCTGCTACTGCTTTAAAGACCCACTTTGATGAAAGTCACGTATGCGTGTGCACTACAACTGAATCATTTGTGTGTCATGATTTTTCATACATAGGATGTCTCTAATTCCTCAACACAAAAGGGCCTCGGTTGTCGGCCAAGTTGTTATATGAAATATTGGTATTGGCCCAGAATTTCCATATCAGTGTATCTTTAATGGAGCCCGACTGATTTGAAATTTTTGGAGTAAAAAATGTTCCGATATCCGATATTGGCCGGTACAGAAACATTTTTCAGAATGATGCCTCAAATGAGGCTTATCAAATATTTGTAACAAAGATATGCATCAGAGGAAGAATATTTTTCAGATTAACAGTGAATTTTTACTGACTTTAATGACAGCAGTGCACTGAAACTGTAGTCTTCACTGGAAAGTTAATATAAATCACCCCGTGTCTTTCTGCAGTGTGTTTTTTAAAACCATATTTTTTGGTAGTGACCCATATTGATAACAAATAAGGCAATACTGATATATCTGTGATAGTCCAATATTGGCCAAACCGATATATTCCTTGGGCTCTAATCTTTAATAGAGTCATTTTATATCCCCACCTATTTGTTGGTAGGAGCATGTTGAAGGTGAGTGGATAGAGTGAATTTTAATGTTTTGTGTGAACTGTATCTTTATTCTTTGGTGTAACAACACATAAACTCAGTGATATGCTTCCTTTGACAATAGTAGGGAAATGCACATACAGACATCCATCTCAACGATTCTCATGTTGCGTCAAGGGATGTTTATGTCCATCCAGGTGCAAGTGCTCTGATGATAATAGTCTTGACACACTTACGATGGGCCAAACCGATATATCGGCCAGGCTCTACTAGTAGCAGGGATTAAGTAGAAATAGAGCAACGCCATGCTTTAACCAAAGCAAGTATAACCCCACCCCTCAAAAGTTTTTTTTGTCCCATGCTGTGATCGAGGCCCTTGCCACAGAAAGCATCTCAGAAATGTGTCTGATGTAGGCCTGAGCTCAGTTTGGTGGTATCAGGCACGGGGTCCCCTGCCACTCCTCACTGACTCTCAGACATGAGTTTTGTTCATTCCGTTCATGTTCTTGTAGACAGCAGTGCGCGAGTGGAGTTTGGTGAGAGCAGCTGTTGGCAGGGAGAGGGTCAGAATCTGTCTAACAATCCCTCCCACGTTCCTTGTGTCTCTTCTCGCTGTCCTCATCACACAAATGCTGCCATTCCTTAATCCGATGTCTTTTATGTAATATGCAGTCTGCACAGATTTGGAGAGAGAAGTCTTGTAACTACTGCTGTCTTTGTGCATTGGTTGAATTTAGAGTGTTTATACAAAAAAATAGAATAAGTCTACAGTATGAACTAATCATATTGTACAATTTCCTCATGGAGGAGTTACCCATTTAATGATGGTGATGATGATATTGATACATACAATCATATACATGTGTCTCATAGATCTTCAGTGTTTGTTTTTCGCTGACACTGAGTGATTAGTTGATGATCCACTAAAAACTTATAGAACCATACACTGATTCTCAGGCAAACTGGATTTTGAAAGGAAGCGTTCATAATGAGGATAAAGCCCTGACTGACCCGGTAATGCTCTGACCAATCTGTATTGCAGCTGCCTTCACTTCATACTTGTGTCTTGACCTTTATACTGTGAGATTGGTTTATAATGTTTCTTTAGTGACGATAGTGACAGCTGAATTATACTGTGAAGTGTTATGCTTGCAGTAATGTGTGACGTCTCAATAAATTAATTATTTTTACATTCTTTTTGTTTTGTCAGAACTGGCCCTGGAGTCCAACCCGTCGGACCATGCCCGAGCGAGCACCATCTTCCTTAGCAAGTCACAGACAGACAGTGAGCAATCCTAACGTGACACTCAGACAGCAGGCGATGCACAGTGTGACTGTTTTCCCTAAGTTCACACAAACACACACTTAAATGGATTTTAAGATGGTCGTTGTAAATATTGCTTTTATACTTGTTCCAGTTTTGGTAGTGGTGTTAAAATGTTTACAAAATTGTCACACAAGTCACAGGCATGTTTAAAAATCACAATAATTAACACAGATCTTTTCTATACTCAGAAGAATAGAGTACATGGCTGGCTACATGTAAACAATCAGTACAGCATTTTACGAGAGTTACCATATTTGATTCTGAGTGTTTTTAGAATCAGTATCCAGTATGAAATCATCTCTCTTTGAACATTTTTCTTCCTTTACAGTACGAGACAAGCGGAAAAGCAACCACATAAATCATATCAGTCATGTAAGTGTGTTTACATTAGTTTATGCTTCTGACTAGATATTTTGTTTTGGCATTTAGTCTTTAAATTTGCTTATTTTGTGCCAAATCCCAACCCCTCCTGTAAGTATAAAGTGCTAATCTGGAATTGTGTTGTTGTATCTAGGTGGAAAAACTGATGAAACCTATACTGTATGACCAGCAGTAGAAGCTGTTTATTATGTATGGTTTGCACATCTTTCTTAAATAAACATAAAGCAGGAAATCTTTAATCTTATCACTGCCAGAGCTGTTAGCAAACATTCTTCTCTTTGCCTTCTTAATGAAAGAATCGCCTGTTACAGCTGTGCAGACGTATTATTTGTGAACGTGACCCAGTGATTGCCAGAGGCATTGTGACTCTTGTGTTGTAAGTACAGTGAATGTGAATTAAATATATTACAAACACTTTAGCTGAAAATATTCAGATTTGGCACAAATATTCACTTGGACTCAGGGATGAAATGCTAAGAATTTGGTTGTAATAGATCAAGGTAACAGTGACATCACATCTCATGAATCCTTATGAAATCAGGAAAATCAGGAAATCTTTGAGTGAATTTCTGTATATTTCTTAAACATTCTCTTGGACACAAGTCTGAACTGATTATGGTGGTCAGAGGTTGTGGGACCAGTTAAATAAGTTTTATGAGTTCATAAACTACTCGTGACGTTTCGCGTGAATGGTGCTGATTGTATAGAACTGTGCATATGTAGGAAGAATCCATGTGTCGGAGAAGATTTTTTGCAGCAACATCCATGTGTGAAGCTTTGCACTCCACCGTGAGCTATTTAATGTTGTTGATAATGAGCTTCAGGTGGTTGTCTTTGCACCATATGACCACGCTGTGTATCAGTCAATACATACTGTATATCATGAGCCGGGACAGACATGCATGTAAACTGCACCTTCACTGAAACACAGACACATACAAGCATGAGGCGGTTATTCTAGTTTGTTGCTGTGGCGCCAGAAGGATGACTGCCTTGTTATATTTAATCCTGCCTATTAAAACTGTGGTGTTACAGCTGTCAGTGATCTTAACCTTTTAACCTGGACTGTGGAACCGGTCTAAAAGCAGCCATAGATATTTGTTCATGTCCCTTGATCAATATCCCTCAAGGTCCCTTGATTGATTCTGTGGTTTTGATGTCTCCAGGTATCTCCTGGTCCACTGTCAAAGAAATACAGCTCCTGCTCCACGATCTTCATAGACGACAACACGGTCAGCCAGCCAAACCTCAAAAGTACTATCAAATGGTGAGAGAATTCCACACACAATGATGTGCTTTTTAAAAAAGCCTGATGTATTGCTCTGTGGTAATCCTTCAGTAATACTTGGTGACTAAAATAGATGTTCTTCAGCCTGACTTAGGTCAATCCTCTATATAGACATTTAGAGCTGCCGTCATTAATCGATCATTAGTCGCCAAGTGTTTTGATTTATGATTATCATTTCCTTCATTTATCAAGGAAAAATTTGCTGGTTCCAGCTGCGGGAATGTGATAATTTCATGCTTATCTTTATCATTTATGATAGTAATGGTATGGTAGTCATTTATGATTTATGATTGTGTACTGTTGGTTTAACCAAAGAAGCTATAGGAAGATGTCCAGTGGTATTTAGGAAAGTCTGATTGTTTCTCCCACTTCTGTTCTGACACTTGGAAGTTCAGGTTTATTTTGCTCAATAGCATTCACACACCGCACTCGTTTTTAAAGAAGATATGAATAGACAACACTATTTCCACGTCTAACACTATGTCTTTCCTCTATTTTTTTTCTCTCTTTCTATAGTGTCACTTTAGCAATATATTACCACATCAAAAACAGGTAGGTGTACATTTTTGCTTTCTTTTTAATCATGCCTTTGTGACCTGTATATGTGTATGCTGACAGATGTATTTTGTGTTTTTTAGGGACTCAGACAGATCACTGGACATCTTTGATGAGAAGTTGCACCCCTTATCGGTTAGTATATTGAAACAATTTCCTCAGTGGATCTGGGACTTTCGCCATCCTGAGAGTTCTTCCCTTCAAGCCAGCAGTTTGACACATCGAGTCATCCATTTACCGTTTAATATATTTTCTGGGTTCTATCCTCCGGGTACCCAACTCTCCTCTCCCCTCCGGGGTTAAGAGGGAGGTTCAATGTCTCCTACAGTCACTTGATCAAAGGAACATTGAAATGTTGCTGCAATTCACAATCTTTTACTTATTTACATGTTAACAACGGTAAAACCTTGACCACCTTTACACCATGATCTTAGATCATCGTGACATCTGGATTAATTGGTTGCCTATTAGTTTCGCTTGTTTTTTCTCACACTGGGATTTTCCAGAACTGAAATTGTATTTTGGCCTGTCCATACCAGTTTGCAAAGAGCAAAAGAAAATAGTGAAGAGTCATGATTTATAGTCGGTTTATAGATCATTAAAAAGGAAAACACATACATGAAAAGTTGAAACAAAACTTCCAATTTCGATCAACATAAATATCAAATGACTGCTTGTGGTATTGGGTATTAAAGGAATATTATGGGATTTAACCTGGCACATTTCACAGAAATGTTGATATGTGGCTATTGTGACTCTTCTAATCAAGTTTTATTTTTCATTCATTGATATCATAATTTTAGAATTTAACCTTGGCATGTCTGATTTTAGAGTGGGGGAAAATGCACAAATTTCACTCCATGTATAATAAATAGATAAAGGATCATTTCATTCAATGTCCTCTTACAAGAATTAAGTTGAATCTGTAACATTCTGTATTTGCTTCACTCAGACGTGTTCGTCTATATTTGTGTCTGTGACCTGTTAATCCCATACAGAGAGAGCCAGTGCCAGATGACTACTCCTGTGTAGACCCAGAACACAAAGTGATCTACCGCTTCGTCAGAACACTCTTCAGTGCTGCACAGTTGACTGCAGAATGTGCCATTGTTACTCTAGTGAGTCTCTTTTTTTAATGCTGTAGTTTACACACCTAATCCTGTTTACACCAATATATTATTAGAGCAATTAATATTAGTGGAATACTGAGAATCACTTAGTAGATTATTTTAAGTGCAAAATAAATCCAATGAAAATTAATTTATTACATTAACAAATTCAATATTAACTTATTCAAATGAAATAAAATAAACTACATAATGCATAATGAACATATGGTAACAACATAAAAAGTGTTTTGGTTTAATTTAGACAGTTTTAACAAAATGAGGCACTTCATCTTATTGCCAGAGTTATTGTTATTATGGACCATTAGATCCCTATATCAGTCCAAGGCCATTTTTTTTTTCTGTCTGTAATCTCAGATTTTTTAGATTTGTTAGATAAGGCTATATCAGAATATTTAGTTAGTAATGTAGTTCATGTATATAGATACTGTGGTATGTCTGTAATCTGGTCACCAGAGGGCAGTAAACACATGCAAATAACAGAAATCACACTTGTGTTGTGATCATGTGGGACATATTGCATCTGAGATGATTAAAAACCAAGAGGTCAAGAGTAGATGGATTCTTTGATGTAATAAAAAATTGGATTTTTATAAGAGCAAATGAGGTGCAGCTGTAAATCAGCACCACCAAAATAATTTTGCTTTTGCATGTTCTGATTTCAGTGACTAACATATAAGCAAAAAACAGCCATGTAGTTAATCTCAAACATGTCCCTATTTGTAGAATTAAAACAGTTTTATAAGAAGGAACATAAAGCACAGTTAGTAGCATTAGTTTGTCTAATATAGTTATTTGTGTATTACCACTATTTTAATTTTGAGGGGATTGTGGTACATAATACTGAGCTAGAGATGACCTCACTGTTGTCCCCAGTAGTATATGAGAAACTAATAAGAATTCAAATGTCAAATGATTTTCAATTTGTATTTTAAAACTCTCCTTCTAAACATTTGTCTTCTTCCAGGTGTACTTGGAACGCCTGCTGACCTACGCTGAGCTGGACATTTGCCCCGCCAACTGGAAGCGCATCGTCCTGGGAGCCATCTTATTGGCTTCCAAAGTTTGGGATGACCAGGCTGTGTGGAATGTCGACTACTGCCAGATCCTTAAAGACATCACTGTGGAGGACATGTGAGTTGTTTTTTGTTCTTTTGTTTTTTAATCAATGACTTCAGTCACAATTTTGATACACAAAGGGTTAACTTTTTCTATGGAAGGTAGTGTTGCACACTCTGACATGTAAGCGTCTCTTGAGGTAAACCTTATGCAAGCAGACAAAATAAGAGGGACTCGAGCACCTCTGTAGATCCATATCTTTAGGAAGACTTTGCCCAAATTGGGGAAGCTGGGTCCTCTTAATTTTTAAAGTCCCTTTTCCACTGAGCAGTAGGGTTCAGTTCAGTTTGGTACAGCACACTTGGGGAGGGTAAACTCATTACAGCCGTGCGTTTCAACTGGCGGCAGTACCACTACCTGTCGGGCAGGGTGCACACTAGACTGCTATTCCTGTGCCAGCTACTTAAGTGTCACGTAATCATAGCAACATGACCCAGTGTAACCCTCAATAAAATCAAGGAAGAGACCACATGACAGTAAACAAATGAAGCAATAAAGGACAGCCAGCATTTTGTGTTGCCAACATTCATTCTCATAATCAATATGAGGTATTTCAACCAGGGGTTTGTTACTTGTTTTTGACTCTTTGCCATGTGTTTAGTTCTTAATAACTTTGGAGGAGCAACTTTTCCTGGAATGATGCAACTCTGTGATGGGATCCAGTTCATTTTCTGTATTTTCTTTTCCAAGTCTAAGATCCCTGTGAGTTGGAAAAATTCATGCATTGTGCCTGCTAGAAAAAAAAGCACAATATAAAGGACTACAGACCTATAGCTAACACTTCACATATCATGAAATACTTTGAAAGAGTTGTTCTGCGGCATATATGTTTGTACCAGGAGCCACTCCAGTTTGCATAAGGAGGGATGTTGGAGTGAATGATGCTCTTTATACGCTTCACAAAGTTTACAATGACGTAGACTCAGTTGGTGCGTCAGCTAGAATTCTCTTCTTTTTTTCTTTTTTTTTTTTTTACTGCTTTAATGTTTTTAATACGATTAAGCAGCCCATATTAGTCAATAAATGTATCAACTTTAACATAAATAGTTCCACTGCAGCATGGGTTTCCCCCACATCTAGACTTTAGTATGTGAGGTTGGGTGGTAAGGTGTCTGCCAGTGTTATTACTAATACTGGAAGACTCCAAGGCACAGTGTTGTCTCCATGTTTATTTGCTTTGTACACTCCAGGCTGTAGGTCATTTTCAACATCTGCCAGTCACCTCCAGAAATTTTCAAATGATTCAGCACTTGTTGGCTGCATCTTAAAAGACAACCACCTACCTTAACAATTATTATTATTGATAGCTTTTTTTAAATGGTGTGATGAGAATCACTTAATTTTAAATTGAAATAAAACTTGTAACAAATTTTAGAAAGAATAAGACAGCAGTGACTCCTGTTGTGGTAGGTGTTGTAGCTATTGAAGGGTTTTTTCTTATGAGTACGATGGCGTCCTCGTGGATAACAGGCTGGACTGGAAAGAGAACACCAGTGCCATCTTTAAGAAGGCCCAGTCCAGACTTTTTTCTCAGGAAGCTTTGCTCTTTTGATGTAAGTAGATCCTTTCTGTGTGTGTTTTTTTTTTTTTTTTGTTAGTATTTTAGCAAGTGTCTTGTGGTATGCTGTTGTGTGATGGTGGTGGGGATAGAAACAAGACAGGATCCATTATTGGTTAGACCCCCAACTCAGTAGATGTGATCATGGAGGTAAGAACAGGCATGAAGCTCATAAGTATTATGCAAAGTGAGGATCATCCAATGAAAAGTGTTTTTGGTGAACTGAGGAGTGCTCTCAGACTTGTTATTCCCAGGTGCTCTTCAGAGAGGTTTAGGAAATCCTTTGTACGTGCTGCAGTGAAATTTTTTTAATGAACATTGTCTTTGATTGTTTTTACTGCTGATGTTGTCCATCAGATAAGTAGCAGTATTGATGCTTGTGGTAATATTGGTATATGTTGGTGTTACTGCTGCATGCATCAGTCTTTTTATTGATTACTATTTTTATTGTTATGCTGCTGTGATTTACACTGATATTGAGCTGCCTGTGAAATGTCTCTGTTCTCCACTGTCTGTTATCTGTCCTTTCGGTGTGACATTCAGTTTTCCCCCCTGGGGATTAATAAAGTATCTCGAAATTATAAAATGTCATTGTGAAAAATGATGATCTAAGTTTCACAAGGTCCAAAACAATGTCCTCAATTGTGCTGTTCTGTATGCAAGACGTTCAGTTATTAAAGGAGTAACTAACAAATAATTAGTCATTGCAGCTCGAGGGATCATAGGTAATCAGAGGATCTTCTCTCACAGTTTATCTAAAGCAATTAAAATTAATAGTTGTTTCCCAAGTTGTGGCTTACATTTATGAATTTTATTGCTGGGTGTTTGGGTTTCTGGGCAAAGATGTAGAATAAGGAGAACCTTAACAAATACAAAAGGCTCCAGGCACAGCATATAACAACAAACATGCACTTAAAGCAGACAGAAGATGAGAAGTACGGGGATGGATAAAAATGGTCACATCTCTGCAGTCGCTTGGGTTATAAGCCGGTGAAAAGGCCAGGAGCTGTATTTGGAGCACCCAGGCTTTATTTCCTACAATTGCTTTTCCTCTCTGTGTGTGCGTATAGAAAAGATTGAAAGTGCCTCCTTTTGGTGATGTGGAAAGGTGCGTTCACTGCTTGCCCGCATGCGTGTTCTGCCAGCGAGCCCACATCCCACTCCATCCCCTTCCTCTCATTTATGTCTGACCTATACGCTCTCTGCCCTGTTTTCATTGCCGCCACTGAAGTGCCTTTGTGAGCCTGCACGGCTCTGGATGAAGGGGAGGGACGAAGGGGGAGAGAGAGAGAAACAGAGAGGCAGACAGAGAAATGCAAGGGGAGGGTCTCAAGTGCTCTCACTGCTTCTACATAATGGCCCTGGCTCTCGCCCACTCCATTAGTTGCCCTGGGAGACCAGACATCACACACACACACACACACTCTCACCACCTTTCCTGACCAACAAAGCATCCTAGATGCAGTGTCCTTGGCAACCGCCTCCCTTAGCTTTTCTCATGGCCCTGATGATGAAGAGAAAGGATGATGGAGTCTGTAGTCTGGATAAAATGAGCTATGATGCTGACGCACATCTGATGACCTGCGAGTTTGTGTGTGAGAGAGATTGATTTATTGATCTGTAGAAGAGATTTGAATCTGACTCCATGAGCATTTCCCAAGTTGAAAGTCACAAACAAGTGATGTTCAAGTTAGTAGGAATGTTTGCCTTTTTTTTATGGCTGCTGCTTGTTTTTACATTGGGGACGACACTTTAAAAAAACATATCACATGCTCAAATTGTTTTATTTTTATGAGGAAAACACTCTCTTGTATTCAAAAGCTTTCAACGATAGTTTCCTGATGAAAACACAAACACATTTCATGACTCTGAGCGTTGTCCTTCTGAGCCCCTTCAAGATCTCATTATTACTTTCATGGTTATCATCGACTGATGCCATTGACTGCAGTTATGGTGACTTTTCAGCAGGTAAAAATGTATAAAGTAGCATAATTGTTACTAAACAATAATAAAACAAACATGATCATTAAAATAGGGTTGTTGTTTTTTGAAAAACAATTATAGAGTATATTTAAACGGCACAGAAGTTTTGACTGTGTGGATTAACACTCCAGTTTCCTTCCACCTTCCAGGAATGAGATGGAGCGCCACTTCCTGGAACTTCTCCAGTTCAATATCAATGTGCCAGCCAGCGTCTATGCCAAGTATTACTTTGATCTGCGGCAGCTGGCTGATGACAACAACCTCAGCTTCCCACTGGAGCCTCTTAACAACCAGCGTGCCCAGAAACTAGAGGTGAGCCATCCTCTTCAGACCACCACCAGTAATTTGTCTCATGCAGCATTTCCTCTCTGCTGCAGTCCATCTGTGACCTCAGATTGAAGGATGTCTCAGGGAAAATAAAATACCTGTTTGTTTTCAACTGCTTCCATGGGTTGACTGTTTCCAAGCATTTTTTCCTGTTTAGCAATGCTGAAGTAAACTAGGTCTTGATTTAAAACATCAGTGCGCACTAAAACTATGGCCTTAAAATATTGCCCTTTTTTTTAGGCCATATCACCATATATGGTAAAAATTACATTTCTCCTCAATATTTCTTAATACATGTGAGGACTGATCAGCAAAACCAGATATCATGATATTTTTGACCATTATTTACTGTAATGCTACATTTAAGGCCTGGAAAAAATAACACTTATGTCATATCATGATACAACAATATCCAAAATCTCAAAACGTATATATTCTCATGTCACAATATACAATATATTGTGTATATTGGCCAGGCTTAAAACAAACACGGTGAATTGCTCATGCATCAGCAAAAAAAGCTTGAAATATTTTACTAGTGCCATGAATGTAGAATGTATTAAAGTTTAACTTTTGGA
The DNA here is from genome assembly GCA_001698575.1 of Mola mola. NCBI lineage: Eukaryota > Metazoa > Chordata > Actinopteri > Tetraodontiformes > Molidae > Mola > Mola mola. The sequence goes on from KV751321.1 coordinate 6,988,566, forward strand.
ATTAGACTAAGAAAAGTTACTTTTTGAGATGCATCAATTCCAGGATTTCTGAATAATAAAAATACATTTCCAATGAACACTTTGCTCATGTTTTTGCCCTTTCAGGCCATTTCAAGACTGTGTGAAGACAAGTACAAGGACCTCAGTCGAGCTGCGATGCGACGGTCTTTCAGCGCAGACAACCTGATAGGTATACGACACTCCAACGCTGTGCTGTCATAGGTCAGACTGTCAACGTCGGATTTCCAAAGCCCAGCGAGCCCACGGCCGAGTCCCTGACAAGGCGTAGTCGCACCACAGGATCGGTGTAGCCACATCAGCCAGCAGGATTCAGCCCCTAAATGCTCCTGTAAGACCTGGTCAAACCTTTATCTGCAGAGCAGCTGCAGAGCTGCGTGATTGTCAAAGTAAACTTGAAATTAACATATTTACCTAAAATTCGCCTCACAAATATTGTTTTTAAGATTTTCTTATTTATTTCTTACTTGTCCCTTATGTCTACAAGAAAGTATTCAATATGAATCACTCCAATTCAGTTATATGTAAGGTTTTTAATTTGCAAAAAATATTTGAATTATTCCATGCAGCCATGAAGGATAAGGCTGCAGTTTTTTTGTTGTTGTCACCAGATCCCATGACTGGAACCAAGAATGTTTGAATCTGGTCTTTTCTGACCCCCCCCTGCTCTTTTTGGTTTTCCCTCTCCAGTTGATTGTTTACATTTACAGTAAATATAGGTCACATATCGCACATACAATTTAATTCCTGAAAAGCTTTTGTTTATGCATATCTGGCTACTCTAATTAGGACTTTTTCGCCTGATAGCAGATTGCTGGAAGCAGAATCGACCAAGCGAAATACTTTTTCTTTACCATGATGTCATGTTTAGTTTAGTTAGTTATTCACTGCATGGTTCAAAATGGCATTGAACATTGTGGAAATAAAAATATTTATTATCTGTAAACTACAAAATCAGAATTGCCAAAAAAGATATGGGATGCAGACTTTAGAAAGAAAGTCTGCAAGAAAAATCTTTTCCTCAATCTCTCAAAAACAATGTCCAATCCTTTGATCAGTCACTATAGAAACCACCGATCATCACTGACCAAAAATTAATGAAGGGCTGGTTAAAAAAATCTTGGCATTGCAGCATATTTTTTCTTCCCAACTAAATACCGATTCCAAACATCCTGAAATGGGTTTTTAGTCCCACTGCAACAAAGCACAAATTATATGTGAATGTGATATGTGTTTCCCAACGAACGACAAGTTCACCAAACCTGCAATGAACGAATTGTGACTGCAGAGGGAAAAACAAGGCAAAATATCCATGTTTTCAGTCACATTCAACTCCAGATGCCACCACTGAATGTGAACCTGGAGCAGGCGGTGAGGACGCTTTTAGAAGCTATTCCTGCCCCGTGCACTGACTCAGTTATACACACCAGCAAGTACAGGAAGCCAGTCTTTGACCCACTCATAGATCCACCTGGATCTATGAGATGGATATAGGTGGGGTTTGGAGTTAAGAAATAAGTAAAAACATACATTATTTAGATATACCTGTCAAGCACCCAGACCTCACCTCTTAACTTAGTCATTCCAGTCTTAACCAAAATAAATAATGCACATTATATCATAAGAAACTCTAATTAATTGCCTTGGTATGTCTGCTTATTGCTTATTACACTTATTACTGAAACAATATACAAGCATGTGGGATCAATACTGAATATAATCGTGACCCCCAAGAATCGAAACTGACCTGAACTGAACTCTGAGGTTACCCAGCTCTAATAAACAGTGTAGATTATGATACTAGCACAGTCTGTTCGTTTGTTGTGATGTGGGACCAGTACAACAATAATGTGACACAGAGGAATGAGATCAATCAGACTTTGGTTACCTAGACTGTGAGTGTTATTTGGATCAATTCATTGTTGGTTTTGGTCTTTTTCAAAGGATTTGTTGACAATAAGAAAAATACAGACTGACGTATCCTTCAATAGGCGCCTCACGTCAATGTCAAAAGCTGTAAATGAGCCTTTTTCACAGCAGCCGTTTTGAGGGGAAACGGTGCTCCAAAGGTTGTGGTCTATTAAATCTCTTGTAAACACAGGGAACGAGGAACTGCTCCAGCACGTTTGACTTACTGGAAAACCTAATAAATTCTATTAATTGCACCTGTATTTACCTGTGAGTCTATGGCTGTTGTGAAAAGGGTCTATTGGAATTATCATTGCTATAGCCACGCCTTTACCATTTGTTTCCGTAAATCATTTTCACATTTGGATGGCGCAAACAGCATCTCGGATGATAAAGTACTGAACCCTTGAACAGGAGCTATCTGAAGTAATCTGCTGATGTGTGTCTGGGAATCAGGAACGCCCATCTGGGCGTCCGTTTCTCTTTTCAGACACGCTCCAGGTGCTCGGAAAGATTCTGAATCTGTGCTGCTGTTGATTGGCTCAGTATCACAGTATGGTTGACACAATGACAACATTCTCCTATTGTGCCGCTCAAATTCTGCCACCCTGACCCCACCTCAGAGAGCCCGTCAGCAGCTTATCAAGCCTGTGACTGTCCCAGACCCCAGCCAGAGCTTTTTGAACAAACTACATAGATACCGAGGAGAGGAAGGGGGGAGACACTAATGGATACTCCCCTCCTTTTTGCTTACTATGTAGGCTACTAGCTGTGAAATGTGTCTTTGTTTTTAATTGAAACAAACATTTACAGATGGAGTATTTTAAATAAACACTAATCATGTAACAAAGATATGTTGTGGTAATTTGTGTTGTGTGTTGTTTATCTGTGATGCTCAGGTGATCAATGTGTGTTGCTGTGAAAGTCTCTGACTGACTCCAGGGCTTCTTTGGGGTAAACTGTAAGGGAGGGTTCACACCAAGCTAAGAAAACATCATAAAAAAGCAAATACGTTATCATGAAATACAAGTTCACCTAAAAAAAAAAAAAGACTGTTTTCCCTTAGTTATTTAATATTTTATAGACTCGATTCACACAAACTACAATGTTTCAAACATTTACTATTTTCACTTTGATAATTCCAGGCTAAAGATAAGAGTTTAAAAACATTAGAACTTTAAACTTTTTGGCGCTGCACTGGTATAACATTAACCTCAGTGACTCAGCAGATGTGCTATTTCCTGCAGTTGAAGCCATTTAATTTAACTTCCGAGGTTTGTATCAGCCTTAATCTTTGGTCTCAACTTTTACTAGGCAGGTTAATGTAACTATGTAACTCATCCACTAAATGATGTCCTGGCTGGGTTTTTAGCCAACATCTTTATGCTTTTTTTCTGTTTACTATTTCCGGGCAATATAAGATTTGAAAGTTTGTGCTCAGTCCAATTTTTCGATTAAACACACCCATTGGGACTGATATGAAAGAAAGTTTTCCTGCAAGAATAATGGAATGTGATGCTAATTTTAGTTATGTTTGTGCTTTTGTAACAGTATTAATGGCATTTGAGTATGGACTTGTTATACTTATTGGTATTTTCCATTGGGTTTCTAATCATATTTTTAGGAAGGAGTTGTAAGAAAAGTTAAATGCTAATTATTGAGTCAGATATGAAGCTGAAGATTCTGTGATCATTGGTGTCATTTTTAGTCCAGTTGTTATTAAGTTAATTAGACAGGACAGCATAAATATGTTCTAAAATACCTTCATTTATGTGACAGATGTAGTGTCTATAACTTGTTCACCACTGTCTATATTCATCCAGAAAATTATTGTTAAAAAGTTTGTGCTCACTAAGTAGAGTTATAACGAATGAGCTTGTTTTGGTGCATTGTATTCTGGTCTGGATACTGTCAATAGAGGGACATCTAAATCTACTGGAGCCTGCATGTGGTGAGTAAAACTGAAGTAGAATTCCTCTTTGATCCCCTGCTATGGAATATCACAGAGTAAAGGAAGTTTGTTTCTTTACAATTGGTTTGTTGTCATATGTAGACATTTATTTTAGATTTTGAACTTGAAATCTGCATAATGTGGAGAGCAAAACTGAACAAATGCCTCCAGTTTGTAAACTGCAAAATTAGCCTAAATCAGGTTGTCAAACTGGATATTTTCATCTTGTTTAATTTGAGCAAAAATTCAAATGTACTGCAGTTTAAATATACTTTGACTGGGCCACACATCCCAATTCTCACACACTTAAAACACTGAACTAGAGAACTGTTTGCACTGTGTAAACCTTCAAACATTACACCACATGTACCGACACATGACACGTTGAGCCAAACTTGAGAGCAACTCTGTTTTAATTCCACAATATGAATGATGAGCTACAATCTCTTTATATCCTTTGTGGGATTCTATGAACATGGAAGGCAGATTTACATTTAAACAAACCTAAATGTCGGTTTTCACCAACACATAAGAGACTGTCACCATCATTCGTACAATCACATTCACTCACTCATCAGGCTAATAAATAAGAGATGTCTAGCACGTGCACAGACAGTAGTCTAAATAACAACAACAGAGACACACCCTGACAGGCATGAGACGGAACAAAACGTTCTTAATTTTCAGCAAATCTGCCACATTTAGGACACATTCTGTCTTTAATGTTGGCCTGGGATCATCAGTCAGCTTTCCTGTTTATACTGTTGTTTCAGGTTAGTTCTCCCCTCTGGTGCCCCCATCAGAAAAAAATAACATGACCTCTGTAGGAGAGAGAAAAGCCTCCTTCACTTTCTGTTGTTGAGGCTCCTACAGATGTTAAACCCACAGGTCCCTGATGTAGGATTTGTTGTGTTGTTACATACGACTCACTGGTTTACATGTATAAACTAGGATCCTGTTCAAAGTGCTTATTTAAAAAACACACAAAAACAGCAATTCTGTCAGAAAATATTGTGGGTCCTCTCCCTCTGAAGATTTTTTATGATTATTCATTAACCAAAATGTTTCAGCGTGGCTAATCTTAAAGAAAAATTTAGTTGTTTTGAATAATTAAAATTCAAGTCCAAAAAATAACTTATAAAATGTCATAAGTAAATATATGATGAACTAAATGGGGCTGCAACTATTCCAGATTTTTGATAATTAATTTGGTCTCGTCTTTATCTTAATTACTTGGTTGTAAAATATCAAAAAATAGTAAAATGCTTGTCAACACATTGATGTTTCTACTTTCAAAAACCTGAGAAATCCATGTTTGAGAGGCTTATTTTTGACTTAAGATGGAATGGTAAGACACAAGGTAAACTACTACATGGTAAGTTACATCTATACATTTTATGCTGACAACTTTAGTATTATTCAACTGAGGCTCTGTGGTCTATTTTGGTCTGTTCAGGCGACCTTGCTTGATATCCTGATGTGGAGCAGTTCCGCCTTGTACCAGCAGATGGGAGTAAAGACCAAGGTCAGTTTCCATGTTGCGCTTTAACACGATTGCAAGCACATCATGCTCAAAACTCACTTTGTAAAGAGAGACTTCAGTGACTTTTGGTGTGATGCGACCTGACATCCGCAGCCTTTAGTGGTCATAACGGTACTGATTCCTTTTTAATTCCCAGCTGACTTCCAAGTGTGAGGGTAACCTAAACAATGACAACGTCTCCCGTCTTCTTACGTTGTAGTAATACAACATGCCCAGATACCACACTCACACCATGACATGAAACAGCACATTTATGTTTAAGTTTATACAATTCAGCTCAGACAACATTTGTTTCTCTGGTGTCGTACACTTCTGGCAGTGGCATTGGTTGGTAACACTACACATATCACACTATACAACTTACTTTCTGTCTTGTTTTAAAGAAACATATACAGTATGTACATAAATAAATATGTTTTTCATCTCAGTGCTCCAGATACGCAGATAGAAGCATTCGTGATTCCATGATGGATCCATGGACCTGGCTTTGAAAATGTTTTCTCAGTAAAATTGTTCACATCAAACACAGAGCAAAGCAGTTTCTACTGTTGGAGTCATTATTCACAAACTGGACTCTCTTTCTAAAAATTCACTGTTGCTTTTATTTACCATAACCTTCCTCTCAGCAAGGTTGTTTATTTATTCCCTTTTTACACTGTGAATCTTTTGTTGCACTGTGTTCAATGTTGTCACGGATGTCTGGTATTCGTGACAGGTGACAGTGCAGCAATAAGACAAGCACACGGTCCTGCAGATTTCTCCGCACTCACATTCTGGCTGTTTGGATATGTTAGTATCCAGATAGTTCTGTCCTCTTCAAACATGTAACCGGGCCACTCAGGTCATATATGAGACGGCACAGCTTTGTGGTAGATCCCTGATGTCAGCCCAGTTCCAGTATGTCCAGTTAAAGCAGTGCTGGCCTCACTGTACATGGAGGGTGGAGCAGTGGCCTTCTGCAACCAGCAGGGGCAGCATCGAGCCACAAACCTCCTCCAGGATTCCAGTGTTTTTCCTGACCAAATCCAGACTCCTGAGGTGATGCCCACCACCAAGCACATGAAGTACTTGAGCATGAAGATGGCGTAGTCTGGGCCCACGCCTGAGCGCTGCCGCTCGGACAGGCAGGAGCAGGCCAGGGCTCGCTCCCAGCCGGGCCGGTAGTACTGCTCATAGACCAGGCAGGCCACCACGATGGTAGCAGGGACGGTGTACAGCACCGTGAAGAGCCCGATGCGGATCATCAGCCGCTCCAGTTTGTCCGTCTTGGTGCCACCTTGCTTGATGATGCTCCTGATGCGGAATAGAGAAATGAAGCCGGCGAGTAAGAAAAGTGAGCCGGTGAAGAGGTAAACCACGAGAGGCGCGAGTACGAATCCACTCAGGTTCTCCAGACTCTGGTTGCCCACGTAGCAGATTCCAGCCACGGGGTCCCCGTCCACAGAGCTGAGAGCCAAGACGACGATGGTCTTGATACTGGGGATGAGCCAGGCGGCGAAATGGAAATACTGCGAGTATCCTGCGATGGCCTCGCTGCCCCACTTCATCCCTGCAGCCAGAAACCAGGTGAAGGACAGAACCACCCACCAGATGGAACTGGCCATGCCGAAGAAATACACCAAGAGGAAGACGAGGGTGCAGAGAGCGGGGCCAGTGGTGTCATAGAGGATGTGCAGCTGGTCGCCACTGACGCTGCTGCTGGAGCCGCACGCCACTCGCTCATGACCTGCCACCAAGCGGATAATGTAGCCTAGAGACACGAAGAGGTAGCAGGCGGCCAGGAAGATGATGGGTCTCTCCGGGTACTTGAAGCGTTCCATGTCAATGAGGAAGGTGGCCACGGTGGTGAAGGTGGAAATAAAGCACAGCACAGACCAAATTCCCACCCAGAAGGTGGTGAAGGCGCGTTCATCTGCTGAAAAGTAGGGCTGGTGGCACGGCTGCGCACAGTTGGGTACGGAGCCGGTGTGGACATGGCTGTACAGTGTTTGGGACTCCCTCTTGATGGGGACCAGGGGTTCTCGACAGCGGCACCCGCTGTCACACTGCGGTGGGCTTGGGGGCCTGGTCCGGCCTTTGGGGGTGGGTTTGGGAAAGGGCGGCGCCAGGGTGGTGGTTTCGCTACTGTTCTGGTCCATGCACAGGGTCTCGTCGCCAAGTTGGGGCAGCCGCTCACAGCTCATCCTCTCGGGCCACTCAAAGCCGTACTGGCTCATCAGGGGGGAGCAGCCTCGCTTGGCCCGCTCGCACACCGAGCGGCAGGGCGGCAGCGGCTTGCGGTAGTCTGGCAGACAAATCGGGGTGTACATGCTGCACAGGAAGAAGAGCAGGTCCGGAGAGCAGCGGATACGGACCAGGGGCCAGAACTGGTGCACCTCCAGCCCCACCTCCTCTTGGGTGTCATGGTTGAACTGATTGGGCATGTAGGTCAGGTTGTAAACGATGCCTTTGCACATGGGCACAGTTATGGGCTCACACACTAGATCCTTGGAGGCTCCTGAAGCGAGACCGTGATACTGGAACAGCAGCAGAAGCAGCAGGGGCCGCGGGAACAGCGACCTGCGTGGCTCACGCTCCATCACGGATGCCATGTAGAACATCAATAGGCTATTAAATTGCTATAGAATTTTGAATCATTTAAAAAAGTAAAAAAAAAAAAAAAAAGATCAGGAATG
>KV751321.1:6997017-7051490 GCA_001698575.1 Mola mola
GAATGATAGAGGATAAAAATAAAAGCTTCGGTTATTTTATGAGTGCATCTCCGAACCCCAGATCAGATGAAAACTTTCTCCTTGTGGATCGGAACCAGAGTTTCATGCTGCTCCAAAGCAAATTTCAGCCTCTTAATGAATAAAACACAGCAGGCTGATCAGGAAATCCACTTTGTCCTTAAAGGTCAGGGAGCACCAGGCAGCTCTCTGCTGTCAATCATTCACCAAAGCTCCTGCAGGCTTTACGGAACATTTTCAACAGCCGCGTTCGTTCCCGACGCGTCGCATCACGAGGCTCCTTGTAAAAGTTGTCCATGGAAATGTGATCATTCAACCTGTGAGAATAGAGTCTCTGCGTCTGGAGCCCGACGCGTAAAAATCCCCCCGTCGTCTCCTGTCGGGTTTAGTCCCGCAGTTCCACCGCTGTCACGCATCTGATGCGTCCTTTCATAGTTTCACGAGTGGCGTGCGTGATGCCTCTGCGAGTAGAAGCGGGGGCGAAACTTAAGTCGAGCTGTCCCGCACAGCCGCGCGCGGCTGCAGCCCTCACTGAGCCCCGGGACGGAATAAAGTCCCGGCGGAGCTGCTGCACCTCCTCATCCCACTCCCGCAACGAGCCGGTGCTGCGTTCAGGGGCTGTCGGACATGTCACAATGAGCGCGCAGAAAACCAGGGTTTCCTGCGCCAAAACCAGCTGTCAGGTCCGTCATCCACATTTTTGGGGGGAAAAGTTGCAGCCTTATTAGATTTAGAACCAAAACAAATCGGCAGTTCTCAAATCAAAGATAAGATGTACATGAATTATGAATTGGACCCCGATCTCCATAATAACTCCATAATAAAGGCCCATGAAGGGAAATATGTTATATTTTCTCTACAATTCAAGACACAATGAAGAGAAAAAGTATAATAAATTGAATACAACACAACAAAATTAACTATTTAATTGTAATATAAGTTGTGGAAAAAAATGATGGTTCTTAACATAATCTTGTACAAGGTACACTTTTGAAACATGTACACTTGTTTCTAAATTATTTAATACTGCATTTGAAGTATTTCCGGAGTATCAATATGAGCAGTTTGTCTGAACCTCATTTGGTTAATCAACTCCAATAAAGCATCTTTGAAATGACTTTCAACACGGTACATGTTTTGACCCAACGACAGCACCTGAACGCATCAGCGAACTGTATTTATGACTTCCTGCATTAGGAAGTAGGAGTTTACCAGGAGAGCTTGAATGTATCAGATGATGGATAAGGTCTCTCCGCCCACCGACCACACACACACACGCACATTGTGAGCCATTTTAAAGTTGCATTACTAGCCTGTTGTGGTTTCTCTTCTTTTGTAAATATTTGTTGCTCATTGCCTGTTCCTTTTACCCAATTCCATCCCGCATTATTTCTACATTTTACATAAGTCTTTTCTCTTAAACACTCAGTTCTGTGTAGATTTGTTTTAATGGCAAATGCTTATTAATACAGTGTTCCAGAGAGGATCACTCAATAGTTTAACCTTTTAATGTGTCCTTTCACTATTTACCTGTGCTGAAGAGGACCACAAGTCATCCTGTCATCTCCTCACTGTCAAGTCAGTGTTACATCATAGGACTGAGGATGATTGAAAATAAGAGAAAGATCCATAGTGCTGAATAAGTGATCGTTTGACTCTGCTCTACGCACACAAACACAGACAGATCCCACGTGGGACAAAGGTCACCATGCTCTGTGGGGGACAAAGGTCTCCGAAAGGGTGTGTTTATGTGTGCTCAACCAACCCACCAAGACAAATCCCTCTGATTTCCCTTCACTCGGCTCGCTTTGATAAATGAAAACAAGCAACGAAGGGTTTATGTGCATCAATCTCTCCTGTGTACACACACGTGTAATTACTTGTGGTGATTTTCCCTGTTTGACCAAGACTTAACGCTGAGGGGACGCGACCAGCATCCCCTGCAGATCAGGTAACCACAGCATAAACACGCAGAAATTTGTTCATATGTACATCTACCGTCACATTTAAGTCTTCCAAACAAAAAAAACCAACAGATATGTGAGACCAGTGGAGGCAGAAAGTGAAGATCCAAACACAATACATTTAAAATTAAATTTATACACATATTTTCTTCAATTAATTGAGTTTCGTGCTCTGAGTCTGAGTCTAAGTACCATCCAATCACAAACAAGTGATGTCAAGGATAATATTGTTTCCCCATCCTTACATATCTGCACTCACACGCAAAGACACACAAGAGACAAAGAGAAAATTTTTTTTTTTTTTTTTTTTTTTTTTTTTAAAATAGCCTGACAACTGTCCATTTCAGTTTTAGAAAATTACTCACTACCAGTGTTTAATAGGGTTTCCCAAACCATGCCTGTACTCCCAGCCAGCTTTCCAATGTTTATTTACTGGTAAATCAACATCACCGATGAAGGTTGGTTCACTGATGAGTTTGGTTTTGATTTTTGCAAAGCGAACTAACATTGATATTGCGACATTATTTTCCACGTCTTACAAAACTTCTTTTTCATTTTTGAATTAGTTTTATGACGTATAAGAATTTCAGAAGCTGAGGACATAAAATGATGATTACACATTGATTAAAATAACATTGATTTATGGGAATTCTGTTAACTTTTTTATGTCATGTTTGATTGTCTTTTCAGTGTTGAAACATCAACTGACTTTATTTCAACTACATCTCAACGTTTAAGGTCAGTCATGCGGTGGCTCCATCAAAAACTGCTTTTAATTGACTTTGGGTATGTACTGGATATGCATTTATGTACTGACGGTACTGGTACTTTATAATTACACAGTACTGAGAGTATAGGGAAACCTTTATCCCCATACACAAGACTATATACACACATATGACCAAATGAGAAAGGAAACAGTAAAGGTGAAACCTAGGATTTTATTCAGATTTGTTAAAGAAACCTGAGACGCATCCTCAGTGTGAATTTATGTGAGGCTTCTCACTCATTTGTACTGAGCCGCGTGGTCATATTCAAAACACGACAACTCGCTGGAGTCGTGTGGAAAATTTTGGAGCTGAAAAGGGCCCACGAAAGACTAAGAAACCCTGTTTTAAACACTCCATCAGTTGAACACTGTCTTGTCTTTGCTTTTTATATTGACTTGATGTGTAATCTCAGTGCCTCTAAACCACCCTTTGTGTTCAGTCTCAACACACCTTCAGGCTGTTAACTCAGGAATCATGTCAACTTTCCTTTTCCAAAGTGTGCTGATTGTGTTTTTTCACGCTCTTGGAACTTGTTCGAATGAGGTAATCTCACATTGTGCAAATGTCACGTCTGCTTTTGTGGTTACTGCTCTTGCTGCTCAGACCTTTTTTTTTGTTTAACATCAGTCTGTATTTACTTGCATTTTAGGCTTTGCAAGGTGAGTTAATGTGGTGAAACCAACAGCTGCCTGGAAGGGAGGGAAAACCCATGCATGCTTGGAAAAATACAGTAAAGCGACACAGCGATGATTAATAGTGAATGACGATCCTTTGATATCTGGAAGTTTTCCCACTCCAGGATGTTGTCATGGTCTCCTGCTCAGTTTTTCTCAATACTTTTGGGTTTTTTATTAATTACATTTATGAAAAAGCCAATACAGTCTTTAACACGATTTAATAAACTTTTTGGTCGCAGCATACAAAGAGAGAATCTGACCAGAGTTAATGTTTTAGAGATTCAAACAGTCTGCGTTAACTTTAGCATTATGAATTCATCCATTACCGTGCATCAGCTCCACTGATGATGAGAAGTTTGAGGTTTTAGTTACCTGTATCTGATTTTCACACTAGAACACTTCTTTTCTCAGAACAGCGAGTGAGTCAGTGAGTTGTCAGAACACGGCCTTCCTCGAATAAATCAGAAGTTTAATTTGGAGGAAATGAAACACAGTCTCACACAATTAAAGGCACTTGGGTGTTACTTCTACCAGTAGACCTGAAATTTAAACCTTTAGTAGGGAACTACGTCTCTCTTAAGACCGAGAGAGTAATTACACAATGCTGCAGTGCTTTTAACTCCACAGGCTATGATGTAGATGTATTTGCTGTAGCTGTGGCTTATACTGAATTTTTAATTCTCCAATGACTTGTGTGATCTAAAAACAGAAAATCAGAAAAAAAAAAGACAAGATGGCTTTTTCAAACTGTGTAGTTTTCTGCAGTTGTCATGCATAACACACAAGACCAAAACCTGCTTTAGAAAAACTCTGGCCTATAGAATGTCTAAATACCTTTAAAAAAAAAAAAAAGGTTTATAGACAAAATGCATGATTTAAAATAGCATAAGATGTGTTTCAGTTTAGTAAAAGCTTGAGAGAGACCTACGCCAGAGTCCTTTACATTGACTTCAGCACTGTGTTTAATACTGTTATACCACAGAGACTGATGGAAAACTTCTCCTGGGACTAAATCCTGCCAGCTGTCAGTGGATTTGGGACTTTCTGACTGAAAGACCACAATGTAGGTGTTGGGAAAAACATCTCTAACTCCATCACACTGGGCACAGGATCTCCACTAGGCTGTGTGCTCTGCCCTTTGCTGTTCACACTATTGACACATGACTGTGCACTCAGATACAGGGAGAACCTGACACTCAAATTCCCGGATGATACCACAGTAGTGGGAGTCATCCCTGGAAAGGATGAATCAGAGTACAGGGAGGAGGTGGAAATGCTGCAGAACTGGTGCGGAGAAAACAATCTGGTGCTTAATGTGAGCAAACAGAAGGACATTATAATAGACTTCCGGAGATCCCAATCTGCTCACACTACAGATCACCGATGACCTCTCCTGGTCCGAGAACACCACGGGGCAAGCGAAGAAGCCCAAAAGAGACTGTCTTTCCTGAGGAAGCTTGAACAGGCCTCACTCCCCTCAAGCATCCTCACCACATTTTACAGAGGCACAACAGAGAGCGAACTGACACGGTTTCTCGACGTGGAACCCGAGCTGTAGAGGGGCAGACAAAAAGGCCCTGCAGTGGGTTGTGAGGTCCACCACAAATTCCAAAGACGCTGCAGGAACAGGGCCCTGAAAATTGTAAGTGACTCTTCACGCTCTCTCCGCAAATTCTTTCAGCTGTTCCCTCACACAAACGTTACCGTAGCATCACATGCAAGACTACCAGGTTGCTGAACAACTTCCTGCCAACTTGCTGTCAGACTGTTGAACAGGTCAATGTAACTGAGCTCTGCATTACTACATAACTCTTAAACTGTGGAGTGCTGCACTTAATCATCATATTTATTGATTTATATTATATTCACTTATTCATAGTTGGTATTTATTCTTTTATACAGAGTCCAGAGTGTGTTTTGGTTTGGCGACTATATTGCTGCTGTTTCTTTTACAGTGAATGATGTGTCTGTTATGGATCTCCGAGAAACGTTTTCTCGTGTTGTTTGTACGAACAAAATGACACAACATTCAGATCATGCGGGAGATAAACAAAAGCTGCAATATTTGAGATTTTCTTAAACCCTCAGAAAATTGTTTGGTTTAAATGGCACCTAGACAAACTATTTGATTTGAGAAATCCTGGCTGTGGTTCTGCCCCGAACACGGAAAGGAAACAAATTGTGTAGTTTTCGCAGCCTCGCTGTGTTTAAGCCTGCTGACTAAGTTGTTAAATGAAAGAAAAAGACACATTTTAACAATGATTTGAGTAGAATATTAAAAAAAATCAAACAGTGGATCTACCCTTTAACACTGTTAAAAGCACGCAGACTGTTTGGCTCAAACCTGCTGAAAGCTTGAACGTGGCCAAATGAGCCCCTGAACAAGCAGGTCACTGGGAACACTGGGGCCCTGCCAGCTTTTGTGTAGCAGTTCACTAAATGTCGGAGTTGGGGGGGGGGCAGTGTGTGTGTGTGTGTGTGTGTGTGTGTGTGTGTGTGTGTGTGTGTGTTTGTGTTTGTGTGTGAAAGCCATACACCCTCCACTCATGTTGGGAGAGCAGAGGCCGGGCCCCTCACTCCTCTGTGACCGTTGTCCACCTCCCCCTGCCCCTCTTGTCTTTCTCTTTCCTCCGTCCTCTTTTTTTCCTCCTTAAACTGTCTTTTGTTTTCATTTTCGTTGGCATTTCTGCCCCGTCGTTGTTCGGGTCCTAAATGAGTCTTGACTGGCCCGCAGGCCATTGGAGAAGCACAAAGGACTTTGTTCTACTCGCTACAGTTGATCCATTGTGGGCGTCCCACAATGCACTAATTGGCGATGACAATTAAGCGCGGTCGACACTCAGCTTCGATTTGCCCACTGCTCGACATGCATCGCGGGCAAACGATTCGGCCCCTGAGCTCCCTACTCGCCCGGACAATATGCATATTCACCCGAGCAGGTTTACGCGCACATTTGATTCACACGAAGCTGCTTCTTTTCAGCTCTGTTTGAGGTTGAGCTTAAAACCTGACAAGGAGCCACAAACTGACACGTTATCGTGTGGCACCTCAGTCAGCCTGTGGAGGCTCATTCTCACCTCACAACCAAACAATCTCACCACAAGGAGTGTTTCTTATTTACTGGTGCTTTAAATCTTATCCTCAGCAGCAGATGGAGTTTATCACTTTGTCATGACATTGAACGGAAATTTGCTCACGGTGCTCAAAACTCAACAAACATATCTCTTTCCAGAACTAATGACCCGGTTACTAAAGTGAGTCTAGTTCCAACAGATTTCATGTAGGACCTATTTTATCTTTTTTCTTTTTAAACAAAATTCATGTCAACACGGACATCACAGCAACATAATGGAATTATGGTGGGATTCTAGCAGATTTTGTTGCAGGTCCGTACAACTTCAATTCAAAAAACTTTGGAACATGACGTTAAATGTCAATAACAACAGAATCCAATGAGCCATACTCGCCACACTTCTGGGAGGATACCAACACATGACCCAAGAGATGTAATGTCTCCATCATGTCCTGGGTCTTCTTCTGGGTCTCCTCCTGGATGGGCTTACCCGAAACGCCTCCCAAGGGAGACGTGCAGGAGGCGTTCTAACCAGATGCACGAACAACCTCAGTTGGCTCCTCTCGATGCCAAAGAGCAGTGGCTCTACTCTGAGCCTCTCCCGGATGTCCAAGCTCTTCACCGTATCTCTAAGGCTGAGCCCAGACACCCTGCCAAGGAAACCGCTTGTATTTGTGATCTTGTTATTTCGGTCTGTACGCAGAGCTTGTGACCATAGGTGAGCGTTGGAATGTAGATTCGCTGGAGCTCACTGTTCAATGTAGCCAACTGGACCACGTCATCTGCAAAAAGCAGAGACGGAATCCGGAGGCCCCCGAGTGGGACACACTCCAACACTTGGCTGGGCCTGGAAAGTGTGTCCATAAACATTATGAAGAGAACCGGTGACAAAGGGCAGCCCCGGCTGAGTCCAACCATAACAAGTCTGACTTACTGCTGGCAATGTGAACCTAGCTCTGGCTTCGACAATTCAGAGATCGAACAACAGGCCATCTACCCCGTACTCCCAAAGAACCCCCCACAGGACACCTCGAGGGACACGGTCATAAGCCTTCTCCAGATCCACAAAACACATGTAGACTGGTTGAGCAAACCCACAAGCCCCTCCAGCACCACCACAAGGGTACAGAGCTGGTCCAGTGTTCCACGGTCAGGGCAAAAACCGCATTGATCCTCTTGAATCCGAGGTTCAACCTCTCCAACGACTTGAAGTGGACTTTTCCTGGGAGAGGAGGATGATGCCCCTGTAGCTGGAACTCACCCTCTGTACCCCCTTCTTGAAAAGGGAAACCACCACCCCAGTCTGCCACTCCAAAGGCACTGGCCCCCGATGTCCACGCAGTGTTGCAGAGGCGATGTTGTAGAGCCAGGACAACCCCACAACATCCAGGGTCTCCAGAAACTCTGTTCGGATCTCATTTGCCCCTGGGGCAACAACCCTTGAAGGTAATTGAATGCTGCACAAAGATATTTAATGTTCAAACTGAAAACCTTTTTTTTTTTTTTTTTTAATTAAATATGAGCTCATTCTGAATTTGATGGCTTGTGTTTCTGGATTTTGTGGATTTATGCGTTGTGCTTCTCATGGTAGAGTTTTTAATCTGTAGAAGCAACAATGAACTGTTTACTCACAATTGTTTACTGAAGTGTCCCTGAGCACGTGTACAAGCAACCGTCACAGATTCCTTTCAGATTTAATGCTGCGCTGCCAGAGGGATCAGAATGGACTCTGGTCCGCTGGTTCACAGTCAGTAAGAGGCGTTCACTGACCCCATTCCAGTTTTACCAATGATTGTTGAGGTGAGCAATTAGCATTCTTTCAGTTTAAGTGGTGATTCGTCCTCCTTCTGTCCATAAAGCTGCATCTGCTCTACTGTATTACAGCCGGTCACATGATCTCACACAGCGCTGGATCCTAACATCTGACTGGCTGAATTGCAGACCATAAGTAGGTAGGTACTATTTGACTTCTGGGCAAAATGCATCTGCATCTCCTTCATTGTCGCCTCTCAGAAGACCCGATGTGTTGTCAGTTTTATAACAGGATTGTTTATGGTAGAAAAATATAAACATAGAATTTATTTTTGTTTTGTTTCATTTGATGGCACTTGCTAACATGTAGTCACCAAGGCAGGAATACTGATCACTTCCATTTGTAGTTAGCCACTTAATAACACATTTTTACCTTTAAATAAAGGTAAATGAAGGAATATTAAAGCAGCAGACATGAACATCTCTGCCAAATAATATGAGCATTTCTCTGTACAGGAAAGAAAGCCATTCACTTTTAATAAGTTTGTCTTTATTGGCATCAGAGGACAGCAAATAAATTTGAAAAAAATAAACAGATGTGAGGGAAAAAAAAAAAACAATCAACTTCCTATACTTGCATAAGAGTTTGGCTGCAATGAAAACAAACAGATTACAAAAAATAAATGTAAAAGTGCAAAACAGAGGAGTTTCATTGCAGTTACTCGGTTTAAATACTGTACAATATATTCTCCAGTTGACACATCAAGTAAAAACATGTTTCGATGATCATTGTGTGCTTGCAACAAAGAACATATTGATCTGATTGGACACAAATTTCGCTCAAACAATGGCCTCAAGATTTGAGCATAAATGTTAAATTATCATGGAGATAATACGACTCAATCACATCACGCATATAGGATTCTTCAACAGGTTCACATTTAGGAACTCAAGCTGACAGATCAGACTGTCATTAAAATAAAAAAAATAAAATTTGCATTAAGAAATACACTGCATAAAACAAATCAAGTTTTAAAATGATCTGATGTACGAGTCAGCTACATGTCACTACAATGAGGCAGTGGACCAAGCTCAGCAGGTTGCTACAATAAATAAAATACTGTTTGGTAACGTTTGACCTGTTCCTGACTTAAGTACAAAGCACATCTAATTCCTCTATGTGCATAAAAACATACATCATAATTTAACAAATCAGACACAAATCTTGATGGATATTGCACTAAAAACACCCTTAAACATGTTTTTCATTGTAAACACACTGTAAATCCAGTCCATATCATAACAATAACAAAGATTTTATCGTACACACAAATGTTTAGAAATGCCACAATGCTTTAAAAATTGATATTCACTTGACTATTTTGTGTCCTCAAAACTTTCATGTTTTGTGTGCAAGCTGTTTACAATGAAACATTAAGATGAGTGAGGAAAAATGGGGATTTACAGTATACGGTTAAATACAATAGTTCATATACTTTCATTTGCTCCAAATTTATATAAAAAAATCAAGTTCAAGAAACACCAAACACCTAACGAGAGCTTCGGCTATCAGTCTGGGTTTGGGTGTAAGACGTGTCAGTCGTTTATTTCAGTCAGGTCAGCTCTCTGTGATGCCTCTAATCTAATCTCTGGAACCTGCTGGGCTCTCAAGCACTCAGATTAACATGTTAAAATAAAAACTTTCATTATGCAGCAGGCAAAAATCAGCCAACAATAACTTAAACATCCCTTTTCTATAACATCAGCGGACACGGCTGCAAGTGTGACTTCAGTACAAAATGCAAACAAAAGAGATAAACTGACAGACATCAGTGCACTTTTCCTGTCATATTTCACGGTTGTTTAGTTTCAGTCTACAGTATCTTACATGCATCATAAACATGAATAACTGTCCGTCTCGTCTCTGCTTTTCACAAAAATACACGTTCAAGCGTAAACCCATAACTGCTGATTAAAGCAGTTTATTTGCACATAATTGCCCCTTCAAATTTTAAATGTTTTTTTTTTTGGCTCAAATAAGATGGAGAAAAAAAAGGGAAAATATAGACATTAGCAATGAGCAAAGACTTGAAGCTGAAGGTGAGATAAAATCTCAGGAAGAGCAGCTACATTTCCATCCAAAATATTACAAATTCTGTTAGCCTGAACTTCAACACTGCAAATACTCATTTTATTATGATGAAAATATTGTCAAATGATTCAATTAGTTTCCTCCAACATTGAGGATATTTAAAAACAAACAACTGTTAGCTGGAAGCAAACGGGTGACTTTTATGGGACGTCATTAAATTCGAGCACAGGTTTTCATTTCTGGCTGTAGAAAAAATAAAAGCTTATTTTATATAACCGTCAAATAACTATGTCGGAGTTGTAAAATCTTAAATTATTTCCTATTCTGATTCCTGTGCAGATTATTTTTAGTAACTTGTGAAGCTGCTTGAACAGCTACAAGCAGCTGTCAGAAGAAAAAATTCTTAAAAACAAGATGTAAACGCAGCTGGTGCAGCTGCAGTGTGAAAAAAATGTAAACCCAAAGTAATTCCAGATGTTCACACTTGACAGCAGTGGGTTACAAAGGCCATCTAGGTTGCATAGAGATACTAAAAGCTAAAGCTGTTATTATGATGGATCGATTCTGCATAAATAAATAACGACAGGAAGTAGAAATCAGAGAAAGAGAGGGGAGAAAAGGCAACGATGAAAGATGAAGTTACATTATATTATTGCCCCCGTTATTTTACGGTTAATGATGGAGGGGTGAAAAAGCGCACAGACGGATGGACAGTCACTTTTATAATCTTATACACTTAAAAAAACAGACAAAAAAAAAAATGATCAGTGAGATGAAAACAGCATCTTTGATTCCAAATCTGCAGGTTAAATGATTGACTGATGAAAGAGGGACAGACAAAGGATGGATGGATTTCTATACTTTAATCACAGCTGTCATTTAGAACTATTTTATAATAATTCTTTACCAACACACTCAAATCCAACAGCTCCACTTTGACCTCTAACTATATATTCCCATCATGCAGCAGCAGCTGTGTCCGCTCACAGTGGATTTCAGTGGGGGATTAACTTGTCGTGCTCGGAAACAAAGATCTCCGAGACATTTTACAGGAACGTATCAAACAGTCCACCTTCCCGCTTGATCGATACCTTCCAAACACGAGTACACACATCTCTGCTGCAATCTGGTTGTGCTTTTGTCTGAGTTGGGTGACACGTATGGAGTCAGATCAGTCTCAAAATTCACAAGTGCATTTTGGGATTTATATGCGTCACTCTCTCCACAAAAATATTTATCAATGAACATAGAAATATTTATCACTCTATATAAATGTAAAAAAATCCATATTAATAAGGTTACATGCAAGTATTTTACTTTAAATACAAGAGAATACTTAAAATAGATTTAGTATCTTTAGTAAAATGAAAATGGATTTAGCCCTCCAGTAAATAAACATAGCATTGTTTATTTACCAAATGCATTTGTGAATTTTGAGGCTGATTTAACTCCACAAATACTGTTGTGGTTCGGCTCTATTAAAAAATAACTGTACTGTACTTGGTTATTTTGTCTAATTAATATGTCAGAAGTTTGGAACATAAGATGAGGCGAAATGAGCAAATCTTAAAAGTAAAATTCAACCAGGTATTAGTCATTTTGGCTTGAGAACTAATCATTATTTTTTATTTATTATCTATTATTTTACGGTATGTCCACTGATTAAACGCTTGAACATAAACATGACAGGTGGAGGTCGTTTGTGTTGAATACAGTTAATTTGGCTGTGATTTTACATGCTGAACTCCTGGAAAGAGGAATCAGTGAAGGTAAGTGAGGGGGGAACGAAGTGGTGAGGGGATGAAGACGTAGTTCAGTCTGTAAAGCCTGGTGAAACTGTTGGTTTTCTCCCTGCTCTTTACTCTCGGACATAGGCTTCACACACGTCAACACGGACCTGATGGAGCATCAGCCGCTCCGAGCTCATCCTCTTAGAATTAGAAACAGGCACTTTGTCCAGCGTGGCGGCCGGCGGCGCCTGCATGCATCTCAGTTGTCATGGTACGGCAGGTGAAAGCACCCGGGGCTGTCGTCATCGGGGGACCAGAAAGAGGACGGCCTCGTGTGGTGGAGTTCTCGCCGGACGCAGCGGGGACACGGCTGAGCTTTCTGTCGACACTCGGCGTGGAACACGGCGCCGCAGCCGCCACACCTGCAAACGCAAAGACAAGCACACGGCTCGGCCATTAGACTGACACTATATTTTTCATATCTGCCTTCAATTGCCTCAATTGTTTGCCAAGCCAAGCCTGTCTCAATTAACTAGCTTCTAATATTCGTATAACATTAGTGAATGGAAACACTTCTTTTTTTTGTCCTCAGAAAATTTGGTCAAAATTTATGGTACATTTTGATGGAAACTCTGTTACCATTAGATCTTTAGCAGCAAAGAATTAAACAAAATGTGGAAAAAGGATATTCTCCATTCTTTTTCTGACCCTGTTCTTACCATTTTTTATTACAATCTCTACTGGTTTTTTACGTCCTTTCTTATTTTTTTCTTATCTTTAAGTGTTGCAATTCTTGTATGGGGTGATTTCTAAACAAAGTGGTAACACTGTGATCTAGTGATTTAACTGCATCACTGGTGAAAGTGATGCTACCAAACACTGATCATCACAGGGTGACGTGTATGTGGATGTCTGTGTAATGCATGGACTCATTTGAGCGCCACCACGGACCAGAAAGTGTTCACGACATAATTATTGTGTTACGGTGTGCACATATGTCCATGTATGCGACCAGTTGCGAGTACATTCACTGTAACTAACACTAACAAATGGAGATTCACAGAATTCTTCAGGAATAATCCCACACACCCCCTGTAAAACCCTAATTTCTACCCAGTAGTTTATGAATGGACTGAACAACCAAGATATAACACATTAATTAGTAGGCTTTGATGGTGATGGGAGGGGAGATTTTGTTTCGTGTTTAATCTTTGCTAATGGCTTCGTATTGACTTGATCGATAGAAGAGTAGTATCGATCTTTTCATATAACTCTGTCTTTAATTCTTCCCAAACATCACTTTTTAGGAATTGGTAAGAAATGTTTTTTTCATAACAGAGCTCCGGTTCTTGTGCAAATCTCCCAGAGCTCATCCATGTCAGATTTTATTTATTTATTTTACGCCACCAGTTTGCGACAGGGAATTTTTCATTTATCAGCCCAAGAAACAGCTGTCTTCAGTTGATAGATTGAAAGTATTTAGTAGGCTTGTCCAAAAACAACTGTCAGTTTAACTATTAAGTATGCTAGGCAGTTTACACCCCATCTGTGCCATCTGTGTCTGTCTGGGTAAGCAAGTCAACGGGGCCAGGTCAGCGTTATTAAGTACAGTAGATACAGCTGTTATCAGTTACCACTTCACACTTCTTTTACAAGCCACAAAACACAACTCAACAAGCAAGGTGTGTGTGAGTGGGAGTCCAGGCCTCGCTGGCAGTGACTCTGGGTCTTCCAAGAATCCTCCCTGATTGGCCGTTATCTCTCTGCTGCCCACCCGCACTCAGTTTCAGGGACAAGGACGAAGCTCTGGACTGTATCAACGGTTCGTGTGGAGAATAAAAGCTCAACCGTCTCTGTCTCAAGTCAGTCAGTGCTACCAACACTGGGTGGCTTTGGCTCTGCTGCCCAGGTTTTGAGATGTCTTTTTATGGTATTTACAATCTTACGACTGAAACCAGACGGACTAAGAAATGTTACTATCTGATATTTCTCACAGACAACTAGAGTCACACCAGAAAACTAAAATCCAACCTACCTGCTGGAATACCAGGAAGATAACAGATAATGTGATTTGTCTTTTGGTTGAAACAAGCTTTGAGCACAAACAAACCCCCAAAATATTGGTCACAATTTATAATAAGGGTACATTAACATTAGTTAATGTAGTAATAAGCATTTACTAACAGTTAATGTCATGTCAGTAAGTCATCACTTAAGTACTTACTCGATAGCTACTAATCATACTATTAACATTAGTTAACACAGTAATGCCCATTAACTAACAGTTAAATAAAGAGAAGCATTTTGATAGACGGCCACCAAGCCCTAATAAAGCATTTATTAATGCTCTCGGGACCCCTGTCGTGAAGTTGAAAACATGCATCCCTTAAACGACACTTAGCAGTATGATTTTAAACTTTTGAATAATGTATGAATAAGTATCTTATTTAACTTGAAGACTGTTAGTAAATGCTCATTACTGCAGTAACTAATGTTAATTACTATTCCCTTATTATGAAGTGTTACCCAAATATTCAACCACTTCATCAAACACTGTTCGGATGTGTCGGTCCTCTCAGAATAAAACAAGATGATGTGGTTGTTACATACAGACGCTTTGTTTTGAGGTGGACTCAGAAAAGGTTTGTGACGGTCACCATATTCAAACTGCACCTTCTCGAGGCGAGCGATTCGTCCTCTTGAGTGCTCATAAATCAACGGCATGAGGTGATAAAAACGTGACACTCTTCATGGCACTGAAGTACGTCTGGCACTAGCGTCTGTGTCCATATACTACAGTATTTGTTCTGCTTTATATTTGACAACCCCTGACAAAGAGCTCTGTCGGATCAAAGTGATGCTTTGCTCCATTTAATTTACTGGCAGCAATCACTGTAGTGTGTGGATATTTTTACCAGATTTTTCCTTTGAAATCAAGCCATTTTAGATCTAAGAAGATCAAACAGCCGTAACAGACGTTCGGCCTGCGTTTCGTTAAGTAAGAGTTCATCTGAGGATCTGTACCTCTTGGTGGCACTCTCCTGGAAGGGGTAGATGACCTGTCCGTTCTGGCAGATCTCGCAGATGAAGCCTTTCTCTCGACACAGACTGCAGCTGAACACGTGTGAGCTGGCAAACTTGATCACCTTGGACAGGAAGGGGGCCAGTTTTCCATCGATGACCTGGGTGAGAAGGGAGGAGGGGCACGGACATTGTGATCAGTTCACGCGCCTGTGAGAAAACTACAGTGGTCAGAGTTTTAAAGGTTACACATTAACCAGCCAACCAGGCCCTCTGCTGAAACACTGCGAGGGCCAGTTTTAGCGTGGATGAAATGGGAGAAACTGAAATACCCATTGAAGAGTCTAGTTCTTGAATCATGGGTAAAGTGACTTACAGCCTTGACCAGGTTTTGTCTTTAGAAAGAAAACAGAAGCCACTCACAACAAGATGTGTGGATTATCTACAGGTACTAGTTTCATGTTTAATTTTGGGGCTTTGAGCACCACAGCTACAGCAAGTCTGTAAGTGCTGTGTATTTATATTTGAGAGAAGGCAGACATCTCTATTTGCACTGCATTTTACACTGAAATAATCTAGATAGATGAACAGCACTTCAAAGTAAGAGGGAAAACATTATGTATGTTTTTAATTTGGGGTGAACAGTCCTTTTAATGGGAAACCGTAGGTATGTAATGATTCACTGAATTCACAATTTTCAACAAGCTCGTAGTACTTCATTACATCCCTATTAAGCAGTAAAATCAGATCCCACAACAGTACCCATCAATTAAAATTCCTGGATCAGCACCAAAATTCAGCAGCTTTTGTGTAATCCAGTTAACAAAACAACAGTTGGGTTAATTAACAAAACCTTGGGAGAGCTAAGGAATTGTTACATGTTTGCTTTTCTAGCATCTGTTGAAAAGAACAAATTAGACCTTATGATTGATGAGACTCAACATTTTAATATAGCTGTCGTCTGGTATTAATCTGGGGAAGAGCCATTACTAATGGTGTTCATGTATTACTGTATCTATGACCAAAGTATTGACCTCTAACTAGTAGAGACCAGAAGCCTTTCTCTGTAAGCGAAGGGAAACATTTGGCCTACAAGCAGCTTTTTCATACTGAATCCAAACAAAAACTAGTACATAACTGACATTTTAATCTAATGCGATTTGAGGAGTTGATACTTTGCTGTGAGGACACTGTTTGATGCAAAGTGAAATGAGGCAAAGACATGTCTGTGTTTAAATGCTACCAAAAAAAAAAAAAAAAAAAAAAAAAAAAAATACCTGAATTTAAATAGCAACCATAACGCATAAACATTAGTATAAATTCTCTTGAGCGATGATATGACGACAAAAAAAAAAAAAAAAAAAAAAAAAACGCAAGAAAGCTCCTGGTAGGTTTTGAGATCAGCTAATTATGAGATGAAATGATTTAATGGAAACACAGTTCTGTTTGGTGGGAAAAGGCGGGGCGGGAGGAAGGGGGGGCTGAATGAAGGAGGAACATCTTTCAACAGCAACACTTGGGAAGTTTCTTTTAGAGCTGAGTTGGGGATGGCGGCGAGGGTCATGAGCAGTATTTCAGTAAACAAAAAGCGGATGACTCACCGAGACAAGCTGTCCAGGATCTAAAATAAAAACTCAACATGGCTTTACGGCTCTGTGGCATGTTGCTAACAGAGGCTGAGCTACACGCGTAATGAGACAGAGAGGGAGACAAACATAGTATAAAGTAAGAGAAAGAGTGGTAGAGATACAATATGCAGGAGAGATCTTGAGAGAGAGAGCGAGAGCCTGCATTCAGATACAAGTGGTTCCACCTGGCAGAGCCCCGGACCTCCCAATTACAACCTCCTTCATGCTGTTTGTTACATGACGAGGACGAGAGGAGAAGAGGAGGAAGAAACCACACACGCAGTAAATCATACACCCGGGCCAAAGTCTATTAGACTTTACTCAAAGATTAATGGCCTGCACTGGAGGCCAAAACAGCCCGTACTGTGGCCTTATGTGCCCTTTATTGCTTTACATTCTCAGTCTCTCACCAACATGGGAGTAATATTATAGACCAATATCTCACTAAAAATAGTAAAATATTCCAGTCACTGTCATCGGTCTCTGCCACAACTTGCTCGACAAAGTTTACTTGAATGTTCTTCAATGAACTTCAATGTTCACTTACAGTATTTTATGTTTTCTGCCAGAGACGAGCAACGTCTTCAACAAGGTAATCACTCAAATCAGATTTGTACGGTGGTGTGGTGACTTTGACGGCCGTTTCCCAGTTCGGAGAAACAATCATCCGAACAGCACTTTGTAATTTGCATAAATAACAAAATAAACTTCTATATAACTAACTAGCTATCTGCACTGCTACGGCCACAATGTGAGAAAAAAATAGAATATATAATTAAAAGAAAGAGAGAGAGAAATGAACGGATGAGGGAAAGGAAATCACAGCTCCACTGGAGTCAACTTGATAGTGATAAAACCTCATAGCTCTCGTGTCCAATGCACCGGTTGGAGGATTTCCCTCACTACATTTGGTAAAGTAAAAGCCACATTGTGTGTTTTTTTGGGGGGAAGGTGAGCTGTGTTACTGTTCTTCAATGATCAGCAGTTGATTAATCCGCACAGCACGTCCGCACAGAGTGTTTCTGGCTGGATGTCCGGTTGCCTGGACCGCACCAACAAATCTTCGGGATGCGTCTGCTAAACATCAACATGTCATTTTAATGTACGTATCAAACAAACGAGAATTCATTTGTGGGCTTTAATGATGCTTGTGGGTATATGATTGAACTTTAAAGAGAGCAATGTTAGCTGTTAGGAGTTGTCATGAATGACACTCTGCAGGTGTCATGGAGCCGTGTTTGCATGTGTGATGTGTGTTCTCGTACAAACTGTCAGATATGCCAGGAATTTGAAGCCATGTGCCGACAAAAGGAGGGAAGAGAAAGACTGCAAGCTTTCTCTTGTGTGTACAGTAGTGTTCAAAATAATAGCAGTCCAGTGTGACTAACCAGATTAATCCAGGTTTTTAGTATATTTTTTATTGCTACATGGCAAACAATTTACCAGTAGGTGCAGTAGATTCTCAGAAAACCAACAAGACCCAGCATTCATGATATGCACGCTCTTAAGGCTGTGCAATTGGGCAATTAGTTGAAAGGGGTGTGTTCAAAAAAATAGCAGTCTGCCGTTGACTTTACAAACTCAAAACTATTTTATACAAACTTTTTGGTTTCTAGGATTTAGCAATCCTGTGAATCACTAAACTAATATTTAGTTGTATGACCACAGTTTTTTATAACTGCTTCACATCTGTGTGGCATGGAGTCAACCAACTTGTGGCACTTTTCAGCTGTTATTCCACTCTAAGATTCTTTAACAACATTCCACAATTCATTTACATTTCTTGGTTTTGCTTCAGAAACAGCATTTTTGATGTCACCCCACAAGTTCTCGATTGGATTAAGGTCCGGGGATTGGGCTGGCCACTCCATAACATTAATTTTGTTGGTTTGGAACCAAGATTTTGCTCGTTTACTAGTGTGTTTGGGGTCATTGTCTTGTTGAAACACCCATTTCAAGGGCATGTCCTCTTCAGCATAAGGTAACATGACCTCTTCAAGTATTTTGACATATGCAAACTGATACATGATCCCTGGTATGTGATAAATAGGCCCAACACCATAGTAGGAGAAACATGCCCATATCATGATGCTTGCACCACCATGCTTCACTGTCTTCACTGTGTACTGTGGCTTGAATTCAGAGTTTGGGGGTCGTCTCACAAACTGTCTGCGGCCCTTGGACCCAAAAAGAACAACTTTACTCTCATCAGTCCACAAAATGTTCCTCCATTTCTCTTTAGGCCAGTTGATGTGTTCTTTGGCAAATTGTAACCTCTTCTGCACATGCCTTTTTTTTAACAGAGGGACTTTGCGGGGGATTCTTGTAAATAGATTAGCTTCACACAGACGTCTTCTAACTGTCACAGTACTTACAGGTAACTCCAGACTGTCTTTGATCATCCTGGAGCTGATCATTGGCTGAGCCTTTGCCATTCTGGTTATTCTTCGATCCATTTTGATGGTTGTCTTCCGTTTTCTGCCACGTGTCTCTGGTTTTGCTCTCCATTTTAAGGCATTGGAGATCATTTTAGCTGAACAGCCCATAATTTTTTGCACCTCTTTATAAGTTTTCCCCTCTCCAATCAACTTTTTAATCAAAGTACGCTGTTCTTCTGAACAATGTCTTGAACGACCCATTTTCCTCAGGCTTTCAAAGAGAAATGCATGTTCAGTGCTGGCTTCATCCTTAAATAGGGGCCACCTGATTCACACCTGTTTTTTCACAAATTGATGACCTCACTGATTGAATGCCACACTGCTATTTTTTTGAACACACCCCTTTCAACTAATTGCCTAATTGCACAGCCTTAAGAGCGTGCATATCATGAATGCTGGGTCTTGTTGGTTTTCTGAGAATCTACTGCACCTACTGGTAACTTGTTTGCCATGTAGCAATAAAAAATATACTAATAACAGTGATTAATCTGGTTAGTCACATTGGACTGCTATTATTTTGAACACTACTGTATATGTTCAAAACATGTATGTATAAGTATGCATGAGTTTTGGAGTGGCTGTGGACTGGAATCGTATCCGGTGTGGCAGGACCTTTAACAGGCAGTTTACTCTTGAACACCTTCCCACAGGGCTGAATTATGAAGAAAAATTCCTCCACAGGCGTATAAAGTCTGATTTTCACCTATTAGAAGCATTTGGTTGGAGACACAACCACAGATTTTAGGGGGAGATTACTTTTTCACATGTGTGACAATGTGTTGGATAACATTTTCCTTCAATAAATTAAATGACAGTTGTGTTTAATTCAGTTGTCTTTGACTTTTACTTAAATTTATTTGAAACAAATAAGTGCGACAAACAGGTGAAGTCAGAAAAGGTGAAAATACGTCTTAGGGCGCCGTGCGTGTCCCTCCTCCGCCCAGCGCAGCCCCGCTCAGCCCGGTCCAACCCAGAACACATGACAAATGGCTCTCCTGATACAGGCTGACAGGCTCAGTAATTAAGGCCCTCTATAATTGGACTGGGCAGAATCAAACAACTGGCAGCACAGCTCTGGTGGCTAACTTGTACTCTGGAGGGACGGCGGGAGGGAGGCGCAGAAAGATTGATGGTGGCGGAGTGACACAAGTAATTGGACAGGCAAAAACCAGGATGAGGTGATAGAGAAAATCAACGTGTAGAAAGGCCAGCTGCCCTCTTACATTCTAATTGCTTCAATACTCGATTTACTAGCATCATTATTGCATTTACATTCAGAATTCTCTCCTCCATATTTTTAAAATCCACACACCCCTGCAGTTACTGCTTGCTATAAATTTCTAGTGACTATCTTATTGCCTTCACCGAGGCAGAAATTGGCTGGAGGGTCCTGCTGGTGCAGTCATTCAGGCAAGAATTACTGACTTCAACCCTTTTACGCTCGGCCTCAACCAACAACGGCAACAATGAAGCCAAACAGCGGCGGCTGTTCTGAGTGTCGGCGAGGACCTGTGGCCGTGCTGCTGGCAAATCTTTTGCTGCTCTGGTGGGCATTCAGAATCAGCTGGCCAACTTCTGTCTACAATTTGTTTAAATGTGGAGTCTATAAAACGGTTCAAGCATCTTTATGAGCGGGCTGGCACGCCATCGCTGGTCGCAAGATGAATTGTAGGGGTTTTGGGATGATAACAGGACGGGAAATGAAACAAAAATAAACACTCAAGTCTCATTTTTCTTCTTCCTGGTTAGTTTTCGCTGCACGTACCTAAAATGATTAAAACTCTGAGACCAAATGCCAACGCGATGAGGGGTCTGTGCTCCTTTTGTCCGCTTCAGTTTTACTGTTTTGTTCATGTTGTTCAGTAGTTCCTGAACAATCTGACTGGTTGCTTAAGTAACAAGCAACCATGACGTAAGGTAAATTTTCAACAAGAGATGCAAATCAGAGCAATCAGGTTGAATTAAACCCTGGAAATGTGTCTCAATCTCGATTTCTAAATTCATTGCATATGCATATATTTAGTTTACAAAGACTATTTCAGCAAATTAGGATCTGTGCTTCACCTTTATTAGCAGCACTATCAGCTTCAATTAAAACACAGTGGAATCAGCAAACTGTGCAAAGGTGAAAAATGACTCAATCTGTAACATTCTCAAAAGACTATATTAACAATATTTGTCTGAATCAGGCTGAATTACAAAGCCTGTGGATGCACTCACATCTTTTGCCCACTTTCCCTCCAAACACACACATACACACTCCTCTCCCTTGCCATCCTGGTAAACTCCTCCCTTTTGTTCTCTGCTCCACGCAGAGTCTTTGTGCTCCAAAACCTCCTAATCCCCTAAAACTGCTGTTTAACAGCCGTTCGCCTGCCCTCCTCTCTGTCGGTCTCTCTTTTCCTCCCGCTCTCCGTCTCTCTCACACACACACACACACACACACACACACACACACACACACACAACTGCAGCTCCATTGAAGAACTAGAAAGCCAGCTGGGATTGCATGGCTCTAGAGCCCGGGGTGAGCTGTGTTTGGGTGTCTCTCTCTCTAACACACACATACACACACACATCAATTGTCTCTGTGTTTGTATGTTGCCTGGCAGGATATTAGAGTGGTGTCCGTCTTATCGGGGGGGTTCCCCAATGAAAAGATAACTAGCAAAAGGGCTTTTTTTTCCTGCTAATGTCTTTATCAAAGATTAATAAACGCAAACAAATGTAAGTCTACGATAACTGATAATAGCAAAGTTTTGCATTAAGGGCCTAATGTAAAAATGTTAGGCCATAGAGATGACTTAAATAATACTGTGACAATACTGATAACATGATATCAATTCTTCATACACATCTTGCCAGAGAGCCTGAGAATCATGGGAAGTGGAGTCCAGAAGAACACTGGAGTGAGGAACACGTCCTTCATGATGTGTTCACTTTCAGGAATCTCAGCAGGCATCAGAAACATGTAGGAGGAAACACAAGCAGCTCACTGTTCGATAATGTTTCCCACCAGTTCGATGCAGCACCGTTAATCTGCATGCAGGGGTTTTTTTTATTCTGGGTAAAAATTGTATTCAACATTTTTGTCCCAAAAATATAGAGTAAAAAAAGTATTAGCTAAAGCTAATATGTTTGTGGGGAAGTTATTAACTACACTTCACGATTAGATTTGGTCCTAAGCTAATTTACGTTTCACAAATGAGGCCCACTGAGTTCCCTCTGAAGCCTCTGAAGATTTGATGCTACTGCACACGGCTGTGGCTAACCTCTTCACGTGCCAACATCCTGCATGACGTTTGCAGATGAACATCAGCCACATCTTCTCAATGTAGCCCAGCATCTTGTCCATCTCAAGTCATATGTTGTCCTTGACTTGATCTTTCAGGTAATCATCGTGCTGTTTACCATGCAAAATTGGACGTTGTAACACCAAATTGGTGAGGTTTCCCTCATTTTATGCTGAAACAAAGGATCTCATCGGTCCATTAAAGGCTTTTAATCTGTCACTTCTTTCCAAAAAGCAAGGCCCTCTCATCTTGGCCTATTTGACCTTATCCAGTAACCAGTATTGTGCATTTGCAGGAATGAGCCTCCGACTCAAAGCCATGAGCAGAAGATGGAAATCTTTCAGAGAACTTGTAACGTTTCCTGAAGAGGCCTCTGTGAGCCTGGACAAGAGTGAGTGGAGAGGCATGCCAGGCATAGAGGGAATGCCAGGGTGTCACTATGGGAATGCCTGCTGCGAGGACACGCACACACACTTTCCTACTACTATACACAAAACCCCAGGAACAATCCTTAAAACCAGCAGAGGAAATGGCCAGAGTGTCCTTACACAAACACATATGTTTTCTCCAAGTGAACTTGTGCCTAATAGGGGATATGGGTGGGGGCTATTTGTCGGGAGGAAAATAGGCTGGTGTGGTCCGGGGGATTTAGGCTGGGGGAGCTTAGCCTTCACTGACCTCTGAGCTCCAACAAAAAAAGCCATGTTGATTAAGAGCATCATTTTATTCAGGAGGGGAATCATAAGAAACAAGCTTGTTAATATGGAAAAACAATTAAGACTTGCAGCCCTGGAGAAGCTCAGGGGGGGCGGGGGGGAGCGAAGACTCAATCAAAGACTGATATTGTTAAAATCGGTGCTACATCACCAGTTTGAGGTTTGGTAAATCGCAGAGTTTAAAAGGGGAAAGCGAGAGCCAATAACACACATGCTTCTGCGCTTGTGTGAGGCCGAGGGGATGTTGGGAAGAATGGTGGGATGTCACGCTTTGTTTTTCTGCCTGTTGATTCTGAATGTGACCAATTAGTGAAGCAGAGAGACACGGGGAGTGGGAGCAGAGGAGGAGGAGGAGGGGGCGCCGGGGGTTCTCCAATCGCTTTTACCGTGAGACTCTGGACGAGCTCTGAGTCAGGGAGGGGTGAGGCAGGGTACAGCATAATGAACATAATGACAAACAAAAGAACTTTTCAGTCATTTGGGCTCGCTTTCCTCTGACCACCCCTCCCCCCCCGAACTCAGTCCAACATTTTAGAAGGCCAAGATATGTGTCTCTGATAACACACAAAAAAAAAAAAAAACACATTTAAATTCGCCCTCATCATAACCCGAATTAGGCAAGAGTTGGGCATCACAGACATACTGATTTGCAAGTTGATACAATTTGACAATAAAGAAGGAGATAATGCACAATTAGGTGTCTTACTGTTGGCAAATAATAACAACAGATGAGTCAAAGTTTGAGCCAGATACGAATTCTTTCCACTGAGACCATTGTTTTCCTGGCTTAGGACACTTGAAAGAGCTAACCCTGTTCTAAATGGGGCTTCGAGAGGGTATTACACTCTCTTATCACTGTTATGATATGGACAGGTGCCAAAGAAACAAAGGAGAGGTTATGTTGGCTGAGAGCACGCCGTGAGCATTATTCCAGGGTTTTCAAAATCCAAAATGTGATGTTTCTGCCTCTAAATGTTTTCTTCTCTGTCTGCGGCTTTACAAGACGCAAAACAGGACCCTGTTTAATTTTAACAAGAATATTTGTGCGACGTTGATTCAGCAAATGTTAAAACATGTTTTGGGGGAATATTTTCAGCAGATTGGATTAATAAACGTTTGGTGCTGTATTGATCATTGCGCGGCAGCAGCACAATATCACACTGTGGTAATAATGGAGGTTTTACGTGGTTCAGTAATGTGGTTCACTGACGTGTGTTTCATTTGTTTCCAGACAACAGGATGTCTGGCAAATACTTGGACGCTAACGAAATTGCTAACTGCTGCCAACCACTGTGATAGTGTTTGTTTCTTTTTTATTTTCTTTCAAGAAATTAGACTTTATCCAATGTTTCTGGTAACAAAATGAATATACTATTATTAATATTCAACAAACTGAAGAGAAGTTAGTTACAGTACGGAGCAGCTAAGACGTCTGCATTAGCCGCCGCCTTTTGAACTGTGTTTAATTTCACTGCCAGTGACCAACATATTTGACAAAACTCACAAAAGTTGTCTCTGAGTAACACTTGGATTGTTTTAGAAACCAACAAAACAACTTTCCACATCAGATTGTTTTTCATTGAAACTGAAATTTGAGATGTTGTTTGAAGATCTAGAGGAACAACATTACGTCCAGCGTACATTGGAATTCAACTGAAGCTCACAGCATCCTCTTTTGTAAATTAAAACATTACCCAAACTCTTCCTTAATAATTAATTCAACAATTAAAAAGGCTATTTGAAGAAGTGAGAACGAGCCAGGTCTACGATCTGAACTAAAAACTGACCATTGATTTTCTACATCGGTTTAGTTTTAATTCATGTTATTCATAAGAGCAATAATATCAATATTTCTGTATACATGTGTACCTGTTGCAGGTCAGCCATAGAGTACAGGTGAATGTGCTGTAGCAGGTATTCCCTGGGGAAGATCCTGTAAAAAGACACAAAAGGAAGAGATAAAGCTTAATCAGTGCATCTTTCTCTGAAGCAGGTCCAAAATGAAAAGCTCAGTCTTTCAAATAGTAAGTATGAAACAGCAATGATATACTGTACTTGAATATGAGATTTACACTGTTATAAGGTTTAAACAGCAGCTTTCCAGTTCTGATTAAAGCAGGGATATTAAAATGAGTGTGTGTGTGTGTGTGTGTCCGTTTTGAGACCTCTCTCAGACCACTAAGATGGATGGCACCATGTTAAACCCTGTCTAAGCTGTGATGAGTGTCACCAAAACACAAGTATGTGAGCGTGTGTGTGTGTGTCTGTGTGGTATCATGAGAGTAGATGTTGTCATCACTGGTAACACACCGAACAGAGCAGTTTATCATGAGGTGATAAACCACACACGGGCACATACGGGCACCACACAGGGATCAAACACCCACTGGCACCTGCCTGAACACGTGCAGGCAGACGCACCCTTCCAGTGTGTGCTGATTTCGACAGTATTGCTTACTAATACATTGAGATTAAATTACAAATGCGATGGAGTCATGTCTGTATGATCAGATAGTATTCAATTTCATGTTTTATTTCTCTTTCCTCATTGCTGTTTGCAGTTCAGCAGACACAGCTTTTATTGAAATTCTGTTATCACGCAGTGACACCGATTGTGTACCGAAGGAGCGTAAGTGGGCATGAGTGTGTGAACAGATGTGGGATGTCCTACAAATGTACGTGTTTCCTTGTGCAAGTGTGCAAGCGTGCAGCGGACGGACAAAAGACAAGAATCTAATGCAAACCAAAACAGCGTCTCGCCAGTAAATCTTATCCGCGGTGAACTCAATTTGTATTTACACGGTGTTCACAAATGCTTATACAACTCTTTCGATGTGCCGTGTGGTATTAATAATTTATTAATTTGTCAGCCCTCATTTGTAAAACATAAAATGAATATAACTGTGACTCTTGTAGCACCACCCTAAACACCTAGTGCACATTCATAACTACTTAATTACACAAGAGTTACCATCTTAGTTCATGTTCACATCTAATAGTTCGCTTCCTTGATGGTCAACAGATGCAAGCTGGATACATTGTTTACCACCAAATAAACTTGTCAATCAATATCAGAAGAGCTGACGACACAACCTTGGACACACAATATAACGTATATCATATTCTGTATTGTATTTTATACAACATAGAGCCTAACATTGCTTTGAGCTAAAAGGTTTCCACCTCTTCTGCAGTCATTAGCAATTTGTATTTTCAAGTTGGATCGTGATTCACAAAAATAGAGATGGTTTTGAAGCAGAAAATCCCATTTTCATCAAAACTTCACTCTAGATTTTTAAAACTCATTTGAATATGGGTGACATGGGAGCTTCTCAAAAGTGAAGCCAAGACATCTTGTTCGTTTCCCTGTGGTGGGTTGCAGTGCAGGTCATAAATTCTGCCCCTTGAGCCTAGTTCACACTACACGACTTTCGGCCTGAAGTTATTTTCAGGTTGCCCTAACAAAATTTTAAAAACTCTTCAGTTAATCCAAAATGCAGCAGTGCGTGTACTGACTAGAACTAATATCAGGGACCATATTTCCCCCATACTGGCTTCTCTGCACTGGCTCCCAGTTAAATTCAGAATAGAATTTAAAATCCTTGTTCTCACCTACAAAGCAATTCATGGTCAGTCACCATCTTATCTTGAACAGCTCATAGTACCCTATCGCCCATCCAGAACCTTACGCTCCCAGGATGCAGGGTTATTGGTGATCCCAAGAATTTCCAAAAGTAGAATGGGAGGCAGAGCTTTCAGCTATCAAGCTCCTCTCCTGTGGAACTATCTTCCAGTCTTGGTACGAGAGGCAGACACACTCTCTGATTTTAAGAGTAGGCTTAAAACCTTCCTTTTTGATAAAGCTTATAGTTAAGGCTGGCCTATCTAGCCCTTAGTTATGCTGCTATAGCCTTAGGTTGCTGGGGGAACACTCCATGATTCACTGAGCTCTCTTCTCTCCCCCCTCTGACTCAGACTCCTTCTCTGCTCCTCTAAATGTCCATATCCTTACACTAACTTTACTTCTTCCCCGGAGTCGTGCTTTACCATCCTGCAGGTTTTTCTAGGTCGCGGTGGGAGGTGCTGCTGTGGTCCTGCCTGATGCCCCCTGGCCACATTAGGAAAGGAGATCCTGTGACTTGGATCCTGTGACTTGGATCCTAGGCTGGATTTCCAAGTGCAAATCGGGACCCACAGATCACAATGGCTTCTGGATCAATAGACTACACCTGCTTCTGGACCACTACACTTCACATATCCCTGGATTTACAGATTCTACATACTCTTGGACTCAGCAACACCCAGATCTTCCTACATGGAGTACAATGACTCCTGGACCAACAGAGTCCACCTGCGTCTGGATCACTAGACTTTCCATACATCCGGAATCATAGAATCCACAGACTCTGGGACTCATGGATGTTTTATGCATTCTAAATGAACTGTTATCATGTTTTTGTGTTCTGTACAAGTGACATTTATTGCACGTCTGTCCGTCCTAGGAAGAAGGATCCCTCCTCTGTGGCTCTTCCTGAGGTTTCTTATTTTCCCTGTTTAGGGTTTTTTAAGTTTTTCCTCACCCGGTTCAAGGGTCTAAGGGCAGAGGATGTCACATCTGTACAGTTTGTCAAAGCCCAGTGAGATAATGTGTAAATTGTGATTTCGGGCTATACAAATAAAATTTGATTTGAATTTGATTTGAAGTTCATCTTGCCAACAAAACCCCAAGATC
This sequence comes from Mola mola, assembly GCA_001698575.1. Lineage (NCBI taxonomy): Eukaryota > Metazoa > Chordata > Actinopteri > Tetraodontiformes > Molidae > Mola > Mola mola. Next base: position 7,024,922 of record KV751321.1, read on the forward strand.
AGAGCCAGATCGGCAGAAAAACACTGCTATGTGTGGACCACAAAGATGCCACATGCTGCCCCCTCAAACTAGATTTCTAGCGGCCTGACTGAGTTGACGACAAATCAGCAAATCACAGTACAGGATACAAGGTAATGGAAAACCATGGACACTATTTGAAGTTAAAACCCGAAAGAGGAATAGAGTATTTCCTTTTTTAAACAATCTGTGCTGCCCACATCCACTACTCCAATTTCTCATCCATTTTTTTCATTTTGTTTTCCAATATTTCAGAAAAAAATCATAGCACTTATTTTTGTCAGATGTCCATTCAAAAATGTGTCCATGGAATCATTTGCCTTTTGCTCATCATTTCCCGTGAAAACTGCATGAGGTTTCCATTTTCTCACACGTACTGTGTGACCTCCTGTCGCCGGCCGGTTAAATCAGTCTTTACAATGTGTACATAACTACACCCTCTACCCTTAGACCCTCGAACCGGGTGAGGAAAAACTTCAAAAACCCTAGACAGGGAAAAAGAAGAAACCTCAGGGAGAACCAAAGAGGAGGGATCCCTCTCCCCGGGACGGGTAGACGTACAATAGATGTTTAAAGTACAGAGCATAACAATATGACAAGTATTACAGTCTCTGGATATGAAAACATGAGAACTCAGTCCAGAGGCAGGTTATTAAAGAGCAGAGTCCAAGAACCAGACGGTGATCCTGGTCATGATTCCAGGCCACTCTGTCTTTTGCTGGGTAGAGTAGGTGAAGTTGATCATGATCCCAGACACTAGAGAACTTGATAGAGATACAGAGGGGTTCAGTGTATCATGGGAAATCTTTCAGCAGTCTAGACCTATAGCAGCATTACTATGGGCCGGCCTGTGCCAGGCCAAACTATAAGCTTTATCAAAAAGGAAGGTTTTAAGCCTACTCTTAAACACAGAGAGGGTGTCTGCCCCACGGGACTTAAACTGGGAGCTGGTTCCAGAGAATCGGGGCCGATGTTGTGTAGTTTTAACTGAAAATGACTGCAAGACCACCATTCACAAGACAGCGCGTCATGTCATGTGAACTGCACACAGATCAGTCCGCTTTGAAAGTCATGTAGTCAGACAGTTTTTAGGTTGCCCTATAACCTATGTTAAACAAAAGTTTACCAAAGACAGTTTCTGTTACTCTGGGTAGTTCTCAACACACTGATGTAGATTCAAGTATTCAGTTTTATGGTCACCCAGGTTTTAATTTGCAACATCATGATGTGGGTGAAATGGGTCGGAACTCCACAATGTGGCTCCACTTCCAGGTCACCACTGTACAGATTCTGGTAATCACCAGCACATGACGGCACGCAGTCACTCACTCACATGCACTCACATCTATAAGAGAATGCAGAAACTTCTTTATTTATGTCAGTGGTGTAAAGCCGCAGGAAGAGTATTTTTCTGGTATTTTACGAACATGTGTATGAAGTCTAGAATTGTATTCCTGCATTCTTCTACAAAGGTCACATTCCATCCATTTAACATTGCAACAAGGCTTCAGTAATTACAATATGGATGTCAGCAGAGCCTAATTTGGTTCAAACACAGATTTACAGAGCTTTTTGACTCTGTGCCACATGGGGTTTGTACATATGGTTGTGTATCCATGCCTCTTTGCTTGTATGCAACAGGCTTGTCTCTTCAGATCCTCCCTGGAGCAGACTGATGACTAAGGGGAAGGTTTTAGCGCCATGGCCCCTCATCAATCCTGCAGTGTTTAGAAGTGGCGGGGTACTAGCCCATACGAGCTAATGGGACTGAGGTAAACATAGAGTTAGTATAGTTCCGATACAGGTTTTGTAAGGCTCGTAAAAATAATAATAATAATAATTTTAGTTTGAAGCTACTTTACAAAGAAAAAGAAAAATTCTAGTGGGACAGTAAAACTGTGTAAAGTCCAAATATGATATAAGAGTTACACTGATTAGACTGTGCTGTTCAAAGCTCTCACGGATACCAAACATCCATCATTCTGCATCTATAAATTTTGCTTTTATTATCCAACAATAATTTTCAAGCTGTAATTTCATTAAAAAATGTCTTTTATCTCACTGTAACATCCCACATCTTTTGGCTATATATAAAGTACAGGCCGGATCTAATCGTTTTTGTTTTGATGGTGACTTTATAACATTTACAGGTCTCTCTCTCTTTCTTTTTTTTTAATATTACTATGATCTAATATCAATTATAATAGGATCGTCTACTGAGGTTCTGTTAGACAGGGACTGTTGGATCTGAGCGTATTAGTGACCTACCTCAGGGCGAGGTGCATCCATCAATTCACAGACAAGGCTTTCAGTGAGGGACCCCATTCAGATAAACAGTCACGCCCCTCCCCAACCATTACACACATGCACACATCCTTTATGTATATGCAGCATATACACAGCCAGGAATGCATGCAGATAAAACTTATGCATGTACTTAGATATGCAGACATACATATATCATACAAGATGTTACCAGTCTGAGTAATGGAGTGTCAGGTCATCAACAGAGGAATACAACAAGTATTTTATTGCATCCACATGATTTTGAAGACTCAGGCTATCGACGCATAACATAAAAACAATCAGGTGGGCATGAAAAATAAGAACAAGGAAATCTCCTTGTTTACTGACATTGGAGCTCTGAAAAAAAATACCATTTGCCTGTTTTTTTAGGGTCACTTCACTCCAAAATAGTGATTTACTTAACTTTTACCTTAATCTAACCACACAGAAAGCTTTATTATGTGTATTTTTGCATGGTTTGGATGAACTGACACTTTAAATCTTACTGATTGGCTATGAACAAGTCGCGATTACATCCAACCATTATGTTAAAGCCATTTCAGTACAGCTGCATAAATTAATAATGTCATTCAATTGCACAAAGAGGATTTTAATCTTCTCATTTGCCTTCATCTCCTCTGTGGTTCTTCCTGAGGTTTCTTATTTTCCCTGTTTAGGGTTTTTTAAGTTTTTCCTCACCCAGTTCGAGGGTCTAAGGGCAGAGGATGTCACATCTGTATAGTTTGTCAAAGCCCAGTGAGATAATGTGTAAATTGTGATTTCGGGCTATACAAATAAAATTTGATTTGATTTGATTTGATGTATCGGGTGTTCAGAAGCTGCAGATAGAGTTTAAGGATGTACAAGCAAAAGTAATTTTTTTGCTCCTTGTATCATATATTTAGTATTCAACAAAGAAGTTCATAACTTATAGATGATGCACACCTGAGGGAAAGAAAGGCTTAATTTTAGTGAGCAGAGACGATTGATTTGATATTCTCTAGCTATGAAAAGATTTGCATGTTCAAACTTGAACACCTTTCCCTCCTCTCTGAACCTTTGCTGAACATGTCTTCCAAACAACAATCGTGTTGTCTTCTTCTCAAACTGCACAAACTGTCCACGGTGGACTGGGCGCAACAGTTTGATGAGCACAACCTCTACATTAATTAGTGGATCGTACCTTATCTTCAAAGATGCATACTGCCAGCTTTCTGTTTCAGAGTGTGTAGATGCATAAAGTATATTGATCTTATCATAGATGTATTTAGGGCCTACAATTTCATTTGCGGCCAATAACTGAAAATGTGTAAAATATCCTGTTATTAGGCAGATAATTTGTGTGTCCAATAAATATCATGCATTTCTACTTTAAAGGATTATTTGAGTCATTTTGATAGCACACTGGCTTATAATTGGTAGAGTGGTGCCTCTGTCATTCCCACTCAGGCTGTTTTTGCTATATGTAACTTGGGTGGATTGTCCTGCCAGGAATGCGGAACAATTTAAGCTAAAAAGTCATTTACAGTTTTCCCTCTGATATCCTGATATCTGTGATTAGTTAGCTTAGTAAGGTTTAGCTCTGGTTGGTACCTCAAGGGAAGGGTGACAAAACTGTCACGGTATGGTTCGCTTTTTAAAGGTACCATTTACAGTTTTTTCACATTGGAAAGGCAGAAAAATGCATACCGTACGGACCCAAACTGAACCATACTGCTTGGTAGAAATGGGGATTGAGCCATGCAGCTCGCCGACTCTGCAGAGACTGGACTGGAAGTACTTTTACGTTGTTAGGAGGATGTTTTCAGGCCAAAAGTAGAGAAAGCTTTTGGACGTTGGTGCCAAAATTGGAAACAGAGCCAGAGCATAAGGCAAGGCTGAAAGACTGGTGTCTGGGTGGCCTCTTTGTCATTAAATCAGTAAGTAAGATTAGTTGGCTTGCTATGTTTTATTTTCTTGCACTTGCCTTATCTTTTTGATCATATGTAATCACAGCAAATACATGTTAACAGGCCTCCACAATAATGGCATTGGTGTGTAAGTAAATTGCAATCAGTAACTGGCTCCAAATCACACAAAAACTAAAATTCTTACATAATGTTAAATAGCAGTAAAAAATATGACCAAATCTCATCCAATTTTATTAAAGTCCAGCCTAAACAGGAGTTGGAGAGTATCTAAATGACGTGTCCTGACATATTTCCAACTGAAACCGGAAAGAAACAATCATAAGACAGAAGGCAAGATATAACGTTGGTATGATTCTAGATAGCTGGAAACTACATAAACAGTCGTAGCTCCGCTAAGCTCTGCTGAATTCTAAAGAATGTTGAAGATTGAATGACAACTGGATGCCACAACATCATAGGTTGAAATTGGCTTGAATATGGTGATGTAATTTCATGTGATATGTGGTTTTACCGGAACAAAATAATATTGGATTTTAATAAGAATAAAAATACAAAACGTGTATTTGTTTGTTTTTTTGGCATATATCATTCAATAGGTGAGAGTATGTTCAAGGATGTTTTTCATTTCAGGTTCACTTGAACTCTTTGTAATTTACCTATAGGTTTTACAAAATATCTCATGGTTTAAATGACAACAAAAAAGTTATTTGTAAAGCACACTAAAATTTTCAAAATGTTTATACATAATGAAGGTTTGAAAACATGGATTTAGATAACACAGAAGTTTAGAAGCAACATTCTAAATTATCAAACACAAACAAAAAAAATAATAACTTTTTTACTTTCCACAAACAGATCTGCCAACCAACGCACCTTCGTCTAAGGTCCTCTGCCACGGTTGCTCGGCAGCTGAACAGGTAAGCTCGCAGTGACTGGAGCTGCTGACGGAGACACAGCACTGTGCTGAGAGGTTCACAGTGCTCGTACAGACACGGGTTGAGCTGCTGGACGTCCAACAGGGGCTCCTCGTACACAAACTCCAGGAACTCCTTGGCCTGCTTCGACACCTGAAGGAGCACACCGGAGTTTAGAAGACACTCCTTGGACAAAGGATTAGTGATGTTCCTTGACTGTACTGGATGATGCAGGGCTAAGGAGCTTCACAAAATGCTTCTAGATAGTGGGCAGACTTCATTTGCAGAGAGCCAGACCAGCCGTCTCTCCACATTTCCAGTCTTTATGCTAAACTAAACTAATGTGGGGTTTTTTTCCATCCAACTCAGCTAAGTGAAACATTATTTTGGTGGACATTTAAAATAATGTAAGGAATAGCAATGTTGAGGGCCTGGTTTAACAGGTTTAACAGATGCTTGAATGTTGCGTTGTGGTTCACAATACTCTTTGTAAATGTGAAAAGTTACAACAGCAATCAAACTAGAATATGCATTGACACCTTGTGTTTGCTGGTGTCCCAGTTGTGCAGCAGGCGTGCAGGAATCAGGAAAGAGTTGTCCTGATGGCAGCTCTGGCAGTAGTACCAGCCACTGTAGTAGCAAACCTTTGCCTTTCCTCTGGAAAGTCCGACGGGACGCTGACACCCTGAAGAGAGAGTCAAATTGATCATTCAAAGGAAATAATAGGAATCAGTAGTTTATGATGCATTTTGCTCAAGCTGATCTAATTTTCACAAAATTCCATGAACTTCTGAAAGGGAGGATGGACAGATAAATCATGTTATCATAAAGAAACCATTTAGGCCCCTTTAAAGAAAGTGTCAAAAATGGGATTTAAACCAACAATTTAAAATTGTAACGTGTGCATTATCTCTGACTTATTGGGCACCCTGCATGTCATGAAACTTCCGCCCCAATAAAGAGATCCATATTAACTACTCTGTGTGGCCCATTTTCGTGTCCCAATTGGCTATTCATCTCTAAGTTGTTGCACAAGTCATCTTAGTGTTCAGGGTCTGTTGGAGGCAACAGCAAAGAGCAAAATCAGGACAGAGGACATAGGTCAGACAAATTGTTAACATGTTAATATGTGACAATTTCTTGCTTCTCACAAAATACCAAACTAATCCTCCTGAGTAAAACTTTAGATAACAAACACAACGATAGTTTAAGTTCAAAAGGAAGTCTGAGCAAAATAGAGTGATGTTAAATTATGACCCACAGAAACTGGTGATGACACATTTTAGTGCACTGATTAGCAAATTATTAAAGATCATAGTGTTTGTTCAGATCAAGGTTGTAATCTCCCACCCTTTTTCTAGTAAAGTGAGCTCCACCTTCACCACTATGACACAGAAACAGACAATGCAATACTATTCTGCCTCTATCATTGCACTGAGACCCGGGGTTCTATCAGAAATTCTTATGGTTGATTTTGCTTTGGACAGCGGTAACACTACAGGTAAACACCATTGGAAGGAAAACTATTTCTAATTAATGGTAGGTCCTTATTTACTGGAGACAGCGCGTATTTATAACAGACGTAAAACTGGCAGAAATAATAATATAACAAACCTTTGATATCACTATGCTTCACACATGCCAACTTCACACAATGAATTTTAAAATGTTTGAGAAGTGAAAAGTAAGTCAGGCCTTGAGCGTCTCTTTGTTGTTTCATTTGTTACACGCAGCTTTTAGCAAATACTCAAAGTGACAAGAACAATTTTAATATGCACAAAAGAACAAAAAAAAAAAAAAAAAGACTTTTAGGAAGAGGAAATCTTTGCATGCTGCATTTTGGTGGTTCTTGGTAACATTAAGTCTCTATCCATAAATATTAGTCTTGTGTTCTTTTTGAGTTGGTGCACAAATAATTATACTATAAATTACACTAAAGGAACAACAAAAAGCAGCAGTATTAGTTTTGTAATGATTTTTTTGGGAGTGCGCCCACCTCATTTTCCTGTCCACTCCCACCCTAAAACACCTGAAACATGTATCCTTCAGTATGTCCAAAGAGTGAGGCAATATTTATGGTTGAAATTCCTTTTCATCTTCCTGTTCAGTGCATCTTCCAATACTAATATCTGAAGTAATTTGACAGATAACCAAGTCACTATTCTTCCTGTAGTCACAACACAGCAGACTTCAGAAAGAAAAGTGTTTTGTCGAGCTAAAAGACCAACAGATCCTCAGCTCTATTCAGCTTGATCGCTGCCCAACTGATTGCTTTGTCTTCTTGAGTCTTTAAAGTTCATTCTTCACCCAAACACCCGGACGTGGTCTATGACCACACACAAGCGCCACAGCGCCGTGACAGGTGTCCCTTATCCACACAATCTCGAAAGACACGGGGCCTGGAGGAAAACATTTGCTCTTCAGAAAATGAAGAGAGGCAGAGAAGAAAAGACAGTGAAGATTGTAATCTAGGTTTTGGAAAACAGAGGCATTTAAAGCTACAGAAAAAAAGGATTGAAGGATGACAGAGAAAGACAGATGTGTGTCAGCCTGTTTGTCAGTGGTGCTTCAACATCAGAAACAACTCAAAATGAAAAATAGATGAAGAAGAATAAGCAATGAGAAAAAGACTATTGACAGATTAGAACAGAGAAGGAGTTGCGTGAGAGGTAATCGTAAAATCAAACAAGAACAGATGAAGGCAGACAGTAAAGGGGATGTGAGTCCACTCTACTTTCAGACAAGAATCAGACAGACAATGGTCTCATAAGTGCTTAGAGGTGGAGACCTGTTTCATCTGAATGAAGGATTTTAAAAGTCACACACACCAAAATGGGTAGTAACTTCTAATAATCTATTAAATTACTGATTTATTTTTAGATGATTGCTCAACTCTCTAGTAAATAATATGTAAGGCTACATGGCTAATCTCCAAAAGGTAAACTTTGCATGACTTTCTGGAAAAAACTATGTACAGACTCATACAAAAACAATCCTTATGACTCATCTATAATGCCCTGGTGGAAGTCTGCGGGGGTATCCCCTTCTGCAGAGACCCCGTCCTCTACCTGCATCTTCCCATTCTCTTAGCATTTTTTGGTGTGTTTGGGACATTTCTAGCCATCAGCAATTCTCTAAAAAGACTTCTGATTATTGAGCCCCATTCATAGGTCACTAACTGTCTTTCTCGTTTACAACACCTTTGAATGGTTCAGAACTAGCAACCCATAAACCATAGCATGCTTTTTTACTGTTTGATATGTCCAACCAGTGATCCAAGAGTGCAAAATCAACCCGTGACAGTATTTTTCAACTAAGCGTGGGTCATTAGAGAGAGAGGGTGTTCCTATTGGCTGTTGTACAAAGGCAGATGTGCATGCACATCCCCACGGATGATGAAAGGCCAACACAATGGCAGACATCCCAGCAGGGAAAGCTACTCTTCCAGCATTATCAACAACTGCATACACAGCAAAGAGCCAAAAACAAAGGAGACCGACAAACAAAAAACAACTGTCCACACACCCTTCTCAAGGTCTCTGCAACAGTTTAAAAAGCGGGACAGAGCTACTGAGCAGAAACAGGGATGAGAGGGGGAGCGGAGTTGCTACTTTTGGGTTCTTATACTTGATTCCCAGAAGCTAAAAACCCCAGCTTTAAAGAACACTATAATCCAGAAATTTCAAATATGTAAGGGATAGGTTACTTTTTTGAGGTTATTTAAAAAAATGTCGAGATCATCAGTCAAAAATGATCGACCAGGAAGAACTGTCAACTTTTCTAACTGTAATATGTGTTTCTCAAATTGTCATTTAATCATAGGCCTTTGTATTTGCAGGTTGTAATGAATAAGAATTATTTTTCAGTGCAGTACTGATTACTTTTGAGAATTCCTTGATCCCTTGAGAATCTTATGAAGCTGTGTATGGGCTTTGCTTAGCTTAACCAAGGACACAGTTCAGGGGCAATTTGAGCTAGGTGACCTTTAATAATTCTAAGAATGAGGCTAAATTGCACATAGTCTGATGTCTGGGTCATCCCCAGATGAGGCCTGTCTATTCCAATCCCATTTGATTACAGTACTTGTTGTATTACTAAAACCAAAAATTGAGGAGGTGGTGTGCTGAACATGGTAGTAATCTACAATTTCTCATAATTTATCTTTTCACCACTTCCCAAGTTTAAACAATGAAAAGTTGTTTTTTTTCTTTGAATTTTCTGCTGTGGATAAGCTGGAAAAGGGCACAAAACAAAATCTTATCTTTTTGGAGGGGCCATGATTGAATACATATGTGTAGCTCAGATTTGGGCTAATTACTGTAGTGAGCTCATGCTGTAGTTGGGGTGGATGCTCTTTCAAAAAATACCACAACCCACTGGTTAGAGGCCAGCAGGCACAGGGGATGGTCAACAGTCAGAAAAACACCATGTCACTTCGAGGAAAAAGCTGGCCACCAGGCCGGCTTCATGGCCAACTGTGGCTCTCGGAACCACAGCAACAAAGACACATATGTATGTAGCATGAAAACATTTGCAGGCTAAATAACAACCTTTAACTTTGACCTCAAATTCTATATCATAATAAAAAGAGGAGAACACACCCACGGAATCAAATTAACTCCTAGGCAGTTTAGAATGTGCTCTGCACAGTAAAAACAAGCAGATAATGCATATGTGACTACAAAATAGGTCAAGAATGGATAAAATTAGACCAAGCACAGAAACCTTGGCCAAAACCACAAAAAGGAGAAAAAGAATCTTAAACACAGAACACCCTGCAGAAGTTCTCACCAATGAAAAAAACATTAATTAGACTGAACCAGCCAGGACCACAATGTTGTGTTTCTAAAAAATAAATATGCTCCGGATTTTTTTTCCGCTCTGTCTCACTGTATTTCTCTCAAGGCAGAAGGCCGCCCACCAAGAGCCATGGTCCGCTACAAGGTTTCTGCCTTCTAAAAGGAAATTTATCCTTGCCTTTGTGCTTATTTGTGGAGGAATTTTGGTCACTCTTAAATAAAAACTAAATCAAGTATCAAGAAAATATATAATCTAGAAGTCCTCTACAATTCATGTGCCAGGAGATAACTTGAATGTGACTGCGTTATACGGATGAAATTTACTTGACATTTGTTTATACAGTTGACTAACACTTTGATGTTATACACAACTACACGCACTATTGACACTTTTTTTTACAATATTAAACCATGTATGCACTAGCTTGCCAATGTACAGTTCAATAGAATTCAATACGAGATTAAGGCCTTTTTGACTGATGCCTTAGTTTGGAGAAAGAAAGAGGGGGTACTAACCAGATTCTCCATAAAACTGCTTGGTCAGGGGTCAGACAGCTGTGTCTCTCAAGTCTAGAAACTAAAAAGCAAGAGACGTTCTTGTATCATGTCCCTTTTGTGAATTCCCCTTGAAAGGTTTAACGAAGGCTGACGTGGCCAATTTTCAGTTCACTTGGCTGGTGAAAATGCCATTCAGTACAACATTGATTTTGATTGTTTCAATAAACTCTGACGTTAATGAAACACATGGCTCCTCTGCTGCTGTGAAAACAGAATAACAGGCAGGAGAACTCAATAACTTGGGTTTTTTGGGTGACTTTCTAAATCAAATTGTTGCTGATTAAAGATGTCGACACAGCAGACCCGGGGAGAGAGAAAGGGAAAGAATCTGGGTTGGGTGAGCAGGAGGCTTGTGTATTGGGGGGAAACTGTAGGAAAAAAGCAAGATGAGCAGATTAAAGAAGTTTGAGAGTAAAGTAGAACAGAAATGTTCAAACGAAAAACAACCAAGAAAAAAGGAATCGGTGTACAGTTTCAAAAAGTGCGCAGACTGCAATTTTCTTTTTCCCGATTTCAGATTTTTTTGTAAGCGTGACCTGCCAATACTGATTTTGCCAATTCTGATATTCTTTCTAAGAACAACAATTGACTGCATATACTTTACAGAAAAAAATTTGTTCAAAGCAAAATTTAATTTTCATGATAAAAGACATTTTTAAACTTTAATCTTTCCCTGAAAACTGCACTAAGTACGATCTTGTCTCACTTTAAACAACTTTAAGTATTCTGCGACTGGAAAAAGGTACAAACAATAATTAACTGAAAATGTGTTGCGGTTAGAGCTGCAATGATTAATTGATTAATTGCTTAGATGATCACAAGAAATTAATCAACAGCTATTTTGATAGTTGAATAATCATTTCAGTGTTGGTGTTGAGCAAAATGATTAAACATTTGTTGGTTCTAGTTACTTAAATATCAGGTTTTGCTGCTTTTCTTTTGTCATTTCTAGCAGTAAATGAAGAATCTTTGGGTTTTAAACAGTTTTTAACAACCACTCCAACTGTTGGATTAAAGAGGCAATCTGAAGACATCACTTTGGGCTCTGAAAAATTGTGATGAGCATTTTTTACTAATTTTGAGAGTTTATAGTGTAAAAAATGAATCACTTATCGGTTGGAAATAATAGGTTAATAACATCGATTAATCGATGATCAAAATAATCGTTAGTTACAGCTGTAGTTGCTATACAGCCAACTTTATCTGACATAACAAAAGCAGGTGCAACAGATTAAACATTTTTCTCTTTTTTAACTTGTCTCAAACAAAAACCATAGATTAAAAACCTCCAAATTAAACCGGAGTGTAATAATAAATAATAATAGGTTCAGTGGGTAATAGAACAATCATTACTAACTTTCAGAGATGACAACCACAACATTTTCTATGCTCAAACGATATACAACCACTTCTGCTCTCATTAACGTTACTTTCTTCATTTAAGAAGTTACTTTCTGCTGCGAACTACCTCCTCCATTATCAGCACGGAGAAACAACTACTTTCTTTACTCGTCTCTGATCTTTTATGAGTCTTTCTGGGAAGAAGAGAAAGAGGGACACAGTGAAAGATGAATGGCAATTCAAACGTGGCTCAAAGGTCTACCGATTGTACCGCGGCTCTCTGTAGTGAGAGAGGGTCACTTTGACCTGCCCAGGGGAGAGCGTATGGTGCAGAAAGAGAGCCAGAGAGACACTGGCGTTCTGAGGAGTGAGAGAGAGATGACATCAGGGCAAAAAGGGGTCTCACTTTCATCTGCCCGCCACAGGTTTTAAACCACCACACCTCTGAGAGGGCGATGCGTGTGTGTGTGTGTGTGAAACTGAAAGGATGAGTGAAGCCCGAGCTTTGATGTGTCTCATTCACACCAACCAAACACTCAAATGAAAATGTGCACGAATGGAGAGAGCCATGATTAAGACAGTGAGTGACTATGTGTGTGGGGTGTATTTGTGTGTGTTAAAGAGAAACACTGTTTATCGTTTGATGTCAGCCCACCTCCTACATTCTCGATTCCCCTCATATCTACCGATTCCCACTCCACCCGAAGTCCCCTTGTCCGACAGATTCACATGGACCGTCAGGGGCCTGAGAATGTGCTCTAGTGCAACAACAGGGGTCACCAAACCCAGAGGCCACACTCCACGCAGTGTGTGTGCATGTAAGCATACGTGTGAGAGATGGGGGTGATGGGGAGTAACAGCCTTCAAATGAAAACTAACCGTTTCCTTCAAAAGGAATCAAAAACGCAGCAATTCCCATGTGTAATTAGTTGAATACATTTCACATTTTGGTGTTAAATAACCTATCACTGGATATGTATGGCCATCACATGCATATGCAATGGGAAGACTTGAAACAAGTTCAAAGAGAAATCAAGGGAAAGTAAAAGTAGCGTACTGAACATCAAGGGATCTTGTTTAGATTAGTAGCTTCATATATGAATAATCCGATATGCATTCAAGGTTATACAGATGACACGGAATTGATGAATTGGACTTATTTGCCATATTGAGTGCCAATATATTAATATTATTTGCAAATGTTCATTAATAAAAGATTACAAAAGCCAACATTAAGAATGAGATTGGCATTATTTCAGTTTCTTATTATGAACTAACTGACTGATCAACTAATGGCTTTAGTGCTCCACTCTGACAATCACCCAAAATTAAACTCCTCATTCTTGAGTTCAGTTCAAGTTGGATTCAGATGAAAAATGTCAGTCATAAACTGAAGGCTGTACAAATTTGTCTGTGACATTCAATTCCAAACTTATTGGTTCCTCTCGAAGAACATTTTTTTAAGTATGAGGAACAGTAACGGTCACTGTAATAATCATTTTATAATACATATTAAAAAAAAAAAAAATCAACATAGACTGGTGATTTTAATGAAAATTATTTATCATTAAATAATCAGACTATAAAATGGTAGAAATAGAGACAATGGCCATAATAAGCTCCCAGGGCCCAAAACACAAAGGTTTTACAATAATATCCTACAGAGAATAGTAGCAACTGTTTACATTTCACAGAGGATGTTTACAGTTAAATTTGAGATTCCTAGATTCCTTCCAGTGCGACTCAAATTTGGAAACAAAAAAAATAAATAAATAAATAAACAATTGCTAAATGCAGTTTTAAAGCTTTGTATTTGAACTATGAAGAATACTTTTTTTAGGACCTGCTGTGTAACACTGCAGGAAACTAAGAAAAGATACAGTCAAATTATTGTAGAAAGCAGAGGGGGACAAAAGGGGGGGAAAGCTGTGAGCCTCAATGGGAAAAAGGAAGAGAGAGAGGGAAATAAATGGACTGAGCAAGCAGAGGTACGCTCCATAAAGAAACTAGACGTATCCAGCTGTCCCTCCATCCAGCTCTACCCTGAAACCCTTCAATCAAACAGCTATGATCAAGCCTGACCACTGTAGCATCCCCAGGCTGCTTTCATTTGTCTCATTCATCAAATCTCATTCACTCACTCATTCATTCATTCACCTATTTTTCCTCCCCTCCGATGCTCTAAGCCTACCAATTATCATCAGTTGCCCCCAGTCGGCCTCTGTCCTTGTTCCTGGTTCAGCTGGCCTTTCAAACAGCCCTGCATTAATACGCCAGTTGTTACAAATTAAAAGGGGGGTGAGCGGTTATTATTCAAAGCCCTCCGATGAGAGAGAGTGAGAGGAAGCCCACGTTTCACACCCAGGGAGAGTAAAAGCACAGCCCGCCATTTATGAGGCTGTCCAAGGGTTTTGCATGGAGACCAACAAGACTAACAATAAGAGAGGGAGCTGGGCTGTAATGGTTCATTGTGAGGAACACATCAGACCAAAACCACCAAACACCCTAAACTTCTGACTGACAAGGAAACCTGGATGTACGCAGAGAGAGCAACCTTTATACTCCTGCTTAACAGCGTCACACAACCACCTCCTTTGGCCTCCTAGCAAAAAAGGATTTATAATCTCCCTCTAGTCAAAAAATCTTCTACTTGTTCCTTGAGTGTGGCAATAGAGGTTGTTTTTGCATTTATTTTCTCCTCTGTGTTCACCTTAAATGTGTGATATGGGCGACTCACCTGCACACCTGAAGCCCTGAGCGGTGAGCCCCTTCTCTACAGCCAGACAGGTGAGAATACTGAGGAAACTGGTAGTGACGGACTGTCGCTTGGCTCTTTGGGCCTCCCGCTGTCTCCTCTCCTTGGATGGTTTCGATCTCAACAACACTCCCTGAATGCCTGGTCCACCTTCATCAAGGTGCTCCACATTTTCTTGGGAAGGCCTCTGCGCTCCAACCACCTCCCTTAGGGCCTCCACCCATTCCTGGGCTCTAAGTTGGTCATCTGCACGAAGTCTGAGCACCTCTTTGGGGAACACGGCCTGGAAGCAATTGCCTCTGACTGTCCATGGCTCTCCCTTGTCTGCCTCCTCGTCATGCTGCACAGCCAAGCAGGAGGCCATGATGTACTGGCGGACGGGCTGGGAAACAGACCCACGACCCTCGGTAGGGAAGGCCCGGAGAGTTGATCTGGTCAGGACGAACGTGAAGACCAGCCAGTTGTTCTGATCCATCAGCTGGTGGAGCAGACCTGCTTTGAGGACATCCTGGCAGCGTTGGGTGAACAAAGGCAGAGTGGTGGGCCTACTCATGATGCTGGAGTTCAACAGGAGAGAGGCCTCGGCTGAGGTGGAGGTGTCACTCTCCCCATCAGGCCGAGTGTCAAGCCCAGACGGAGAAGGCGAAGAGGAGGGCGACATGGGTGCAGGAAACTTGGCGACCTGTTGGTTTTCCACTCCAGTCTTGCGTTGGTGATTCTCCTGCCTCGCAGGTCTGGCCGCCTGCATCTTCTCCCATATCAGCCGCCTCCACTCCATGGCCTCCCATTGGCTGGCTGCCCTCAGCTGGAGTCGCGTGCTGTTGAAGAACAAAGCCTGGAGCGTGCGTTGATCAGCGTGTTGAGTGATCTGGCCCGGCTGGCTACATGGAGCTGGCGAGATGATGCTCTGGCAGTGTGACAGGGAGTAGGCGGTGCCTAGCTGGCGGTTGGCACTGCTGTCCAGAATGTACAGTCGGAGCTCGCAGGGCGTCAGCTCGACATGGCAGGGTGTCCAGCGGCCCCGTGGCCCCTCACGCTGCTCCATTTGACCCTGCTTCACCACACTGCTACTGCTGCTGCTTTTGTCTGCTGGAATTAGATACAGAGGAGGAGGGAAAATAGTAAGTGATAGTGAACGATTTGTTAAAGATAGACACATATAAAACAGGAGTTTTTATTCTGAATAAACCACCAATACAGGTTTCTCTTTTCTTCTGTGGGAACACACAACAGGTCCAATAATATTTTTTTTTTGTCTTAATGTGACTCTTGAGTCTACTACTTATTGGTATCATACTCATTTTTTTTTGGTGGGGGGGTGGATGCTAACGAGAGCATTAACTGTTTTTAACATAGCAAATGGATGAATAATCATAAAAAAAAAACAATGTGATGATTTATCATTAAGGATGGTTTTACAAAGTTACAAAGTCTCCTAAGAACTGCTGTCCAAGCCTGGATTACATGGTTACAATCCTCATAGTAACTACATAATGTTAAGCTTGTTTTCTCCCATAAAGTCCTGAGATATTTAACATTAGTAACATTATATCTCATATTGTCTTGTTGATCCTAGAGTTAACTTCCAGTAACCAATCAGTATGTCATTATTTTCTCACAAGTCCTTTTTTGTGATTGATTAATTGGCATAGCTCAGGTGGAATAGCTATGCCTTGGTGACACAGTACTACAGATGGGTACGAGCGCTCATTGGTGACATTATATGAGTAATGTTTTACTTTTCGCCTATCTACGCAGTGCTGTTGTGGCTGCAACAAGCTGAACTTAGTGTAATATGCACCATGGCAAGCATGAGCAGGAAATTGAAGTCTTACAAATACAGTATGTGGCTTAAAACGTATAGAAATATTAGTTCGATGTTTAACCACAAGGACTTAAAGCACACGGACTAACTAGCAGGAACAGACGGACAGTCATTCTTACATCACATCATCTGCTAGCTCTGTTAGCGCACACTGCTGCAATGATAACAGAACGGTAAGATTCGCCTGCTAATAACGAAAATGGTTCCTGGAGACATGCTCACATTTTTGCAGAAGAAGAAACCTTCTGTGAGCTCATGGTTGGCTGAAGTTCAAGTCACAGGAGTGGAAAGATGAGGACAACGGGACTGAACTGAAGGCTGATTAGCAACGTGTCAACAAAGTGGCTCTTCCTGCAGACCTTACAACCAAAAAGCAGCTGCCGAGGAGTGGGACATGTTTGCGAAGTTGTGTGTCTGTGTATGTTTGAAGCTGCACCTGGTTTCTATTGTTGGCTATTTATTTACAGAAATATGAAAGTGTCGTATTCTAATGTTCTCTGATAGCCATATAGCCGCTATTTAGTGAGCTATAGCAGGCTAAATAACAGTAGGCCTAATCGGGGAGGGGGTGATTTTCAAAGAACGTTGGAGCCACCATATTTATTTTTCACTTGCTGATTGGACAGCTGCATGAAACAGTTCTATTTTGAAAAAAAAAAAAACAACAAAAAAAACGTGTGTTTTTCAATGCTCACTGATGTGAGACAAGTTAGTTCAGTTTGTTCTCTGATAACTTAAAATCCAGATATTCAATGATTAAAATCCATCATCTGGTTAAATGATGTAGTGGTACTTAAATGGAACAAGCTCTAAAAAGCAATGTTAATAAACTGTTAATGTCACAGTGAGAACCAACACTGATAGTCTGTAGTATAAAGTATATACTGTATACTGTGTATAGATTTGTATTTTCTGCACACACTTAAGTCAATCTTAGGTACATTTTGGGCAGCTGCTCTTGTTGTTTTGTTTTCCCAGTTAGCCTGAATCCTTACACTTCTAATCAGATGAGCCAGTTTCCTACCCAAGGTAGCTTATCCGGGGCTTATGGAGAAATGGTATTTTGGTAAGAGATAACCCTGGCAGGAAGAAACAGTATTGTTAAAAAGGCCATTAGGCAAAGTGTCCCACTTTCGTAATCATGAGGCTGGTGGAAAACTCGCTGTTCCTTTTCTGTTTGCTGCTCAGGAGGTTTACTTTAGCGATACTCATGTTTTCCCCTCTCACAGGTTCCTCTGTAAGCTCTTTTTGAGGTGCATACAAAGGTCAAATTGTTGCACTGATTCAGCCAGTCAGGTATCTCTATTATTTTAAAAAGCAAATTCAAACAAGTGCTAGTGACATGTGGATGACTATTTAGGACATTCATCCACACTTCAGTGGTTTAAACGCTCAGTGTTTCACATCACCCAAAGAAACCAACAAAGATTTCATCAAGCGCCAACTTACCTCTAATGAAAAAAGAGGAAGAGAGAAAGGCACCTCCTACACTGAATGGGCCAAAAATAAATTACAAGCTACAATGTGAAACTGGTGACAAACCTCATAATATGTGGAACTTTGACCTTGTCTATGAGTTGTCTGTTAAGTGCAGTATTTTGATATGCAGGTCAGGTTTACTAGGTTAGGTTACTCATAGGCATTTAAAACAACATATTTTTCAATGGCAGATTTACATAATTAGTATTATTACTTTACATTATATGTTATATTTCATTATTAGATTACTTAAATACTGTATCAAAAATCAACAATCACCATTAGTTGGAGTTACATGTACCATAGCATCTATGACCAGGAAAAGGGATGTCTGGAAATACTGACAAAAAAATACGATAACGATGTGCAGAGACAATGTGTGGCATAAAACTAGTTCAATGCTTAACTACATGCGTTTAAAACACAAGGGGAAACAGTGGAGACAGACAATAGCCAGTCTGCCATCACATCATGTGCTAGCTCTGTTAGCACACGTCATAGTGATAATACCAGAGTGGAGGGGCTTGGTCTGCTAATAATGGAAATGGTGACTGCAGATATTTTCCATTTACGTTTTGTAAAAAGAAATCGTTTCCACAAGCTGGTGACATTTATTAAGCCGGAGTACAAGCCTACATTACTGCAAACAACAGCTACAAGAGTAGACAAGATGTATGTAGAGAGCGCAGCAGAACTGAATGCTGATTAGCAACGTGCCATGCAATCTAATTGGATAATGCATTTGATCTAATGAATAAACTTACTTATTAAATTTATATAGCACTTTTTACACAAAGACTGCAGCTCAAAGTGCTTTACGGAAAGCTAAATCCTACACAGCTCCCATTAAGTAGATGCTGTCGAGTCAAGAGCCTCATCAATCTTATCAAAATTGCAGCAGACATGGTATCACTCAAAGTCTGAGATTTTGCATGTTAACAAACCTTTTGCTAAAGGAACAAATGAATATGCAAATAAGTTTAACTCAAATCAAGTCTGACTGATTGGCAGTCTTCACGCTTGGGAAGGTCGAGATGAGAATTAGGCATTGTGGTAAGGGAACCTGCTCTGTTCAATTAGCTTCCATCTCCCCCTGGTAGATGTTGACGTCACACTCTAGTAATAGTCTAATACAAACATACAAGCCTTCAGCCAGAATTAGCACTTCTGTCTCAGTGCTGCTAACTGTCCAGTACCGCCGTCCTTGACTTAATCAAGCCTCCACTTCAGCTTTAAACAAGCAACCTTGTCCACTGATTAGGTAACCAATCATAATATTACACACTCTTTTACAATCTAACAGACTGCCACAGCTTCCTGAATACAGTATAGACTACACATTTAAAAAAAAGCTGGAGAAGGTCCCTGCAGCTGCACACAGGTACACTATAAATTTTAAATCATAGCTCTGACTGTATACAATTGTCATAGTGGATTTAAGCTATCCCAGCATGCACAACATGCACTACTCACAGGACAGATCGCCGGCTTAAATTATATTGCACAGACAATAGGTATTTTTTCCCCAGAAGTAAGGAATTACTCATCAGTCAACATCTACATTTCTCATTCAGTTGTGACTACATGCTTTTGTGTGTGTGTGCGTGTGTGTGCATGCGTGTGTGAGAGAGAGAGAGAGAGAGAGAGAGATCTGGGAGTAATTAAAATTGTAAATTCCCAAATTAAGTCAGGACAGAATATGGCTTTTCTATAAAAGCAACATACAGTGCCCTGTCCCAACAAATTCACCATCTGGACTTTAACTAAGCAAACAGGCAAGTGCCTTCCATTGGAAAATTACTGCAGTGATTAATAGGTTTAGGGTAAAAAAAACAAAACCCTAACTGGTGCAGTAAATAGTCTCTCATTTCTTAAACAACCAAGTAGGAAGAATCATCCTGCCGTCATTGAAAAGATGTTACTCTGTTTTGGAAGGGTCAAATTACTGGCCTTTATCAAGCAAAGAAAACAACTAAGGAGATAACTGAAACTACTAAAACTGGGTAAAGAACCATGTGATGCAATATTAAAACCTGGAAGGATAGTGGTAAATCATCATCCTCGAGAAAGAAATGTGGTCGGAAAAAAAAAATCCTGAATGATTGTGAAAGGATATCACTTAAAACGTTTTTGTTAAGTAATGAATCGTGAACAATATAAATAAATAAGGGCGGCACAGTGGTGCAGTGGTTAGCACTGTCGCCTCACAGCAAGAAGGTCCTGGGTTCGATTCTGGGTCAGGACGTTTCTGTGTGGAGTTTACATGTTCTCCCTGTGTCTGCGTGGGTTTTCTCCGGGTACTCCGGCTTCCTCCCACGTTCCAAAAACATGCAAATCTGGGGGTAGGTTAATTGGTCACTCTAAATTGCCCGTAGGTGTGAATGTGAGTGTGGATGGTTGTTTGTCTCTACATGTCAGCCCTGCGATGAACTGGCGACTCATCCAGGGTGTACCCCGCCTTCGCCCCAAGATGCTGAGATAGGGGTCGCGGGGGGGGCTGGAGCCTAACGGGATAAGCGGTAGAAAATGAATGAAAGAATGAATGACACTAAACTCACCGCTATATTTAATACGTAAGTGAATCCATGCCATAATGAAAATTATAGGCACTCAAAACAAAATATCAGGGTGTGCAACTTTTCTTTGGGATGGGCAGTGTTTTTCTCTTAAAATTTGTTGCACGTGTAATGATTGTTTTCAAATACCCGACTATCAAATTGCAGAAAAATTGAAGACCCAAGCTGACATCTTCAAACTGCTTTTCGTCAAAAATAATGACTAAAACACAAACACAACGCATTTCCAATACAACAGAAAAAAAACAGATTAAATTAGAAGCCGAACCGAGCAAATGTTTGCAATTTCTTATACAACTTTTCTGTTGTGTAACTGCTAAATAATTGTAAAATTATAGGTATGCATATGATATTTCCCAATGTTCTTCCGCTCGCTGTTTAACCGTAAGAGTCCGGAGTTTGGGGATGTTACATACCGCCAATAACTCTATGATATATATAGCCTGTTCGGTCATATATACACATATACATATTTTAATTATAACAATGCCGACTCATTTCTACTTACTACCTAGACATCCCCAGCTGTCTCTTATGGTAACTTTTTTTGTCCTGATGTGAATCAAAAGACATAACACGGCCCAGCTAAATCACTCTGCCTTCTGCTTATTACCATCCTTCTCTTCCTACTTCTCTGCTTTCAATACACATTGAGCCAAAGTAAATAGCCTGATGCCTTTTCACACATATGCTAATACTAAATAATCCTGCAAGTATCAGGGGGTGGGTAATTGGGTTGCCTCTTCTCTCGACTCATTTAAGTCCATTTGCTGACAGGATTACAGGCTATTATCCCTCAGGATCCTTTAGGATCTCCTTAGGCCTTCAGATGGCCAAAACACACAAATAAATGGTGTGTGTGTGTGTGTGTGTGTGTGTGTTGGACTCTCTGCCTAAATACTGACTGTCAAAGCACAGCTGTGTCATTTCAAGTTATCATCATCTTCTGTCATTATTGCTTTCTCTGAGGATGCTTCAACATAAGTACAGCGTACGCCCCAATCTGCAGAACAAACAGTCAAGGACTTCTGTCCTCGGAAAGCCTCTCCAAGGATGAGCTAGCTTTCCAGCAAATGAATGGTCAATCATATCATCTACAGGGAAAGGAGCTGCACGTCCTTCAGACAGGTTCGGACCGGAAGAAGTACTTTAGGTTTAATGAGATGGTCATCGGAGGTCATGACATAATCTTTACTAAGTCAAAGTAACAACAGCTCTCTGTTCCACAAAAGCTCAATTAGAAAAATCCAATGCAAACCAATGCAGATTAGAAAACGTACATTTTCCAAATTAGCTTTAATAATGGTAGTTTGGCCTTCACATCCCAAGGTTTTTATATATTTGAGACTTCTGCCACTGTCATAATGCAATGGGGGTTAATGGATTATGAACAATGAACATGAACACTGGCAAAATCAATTTGGTTGAGGAGGATTTATATCAGAGCAGGAGGTTTTTCTTTTTTTGCGTGCATGTTTTGGGAGAGGAAGTGAAGAGCACCGAGTTATATAAATAGAAGGTGGCACATTAGCAAATGGTCTGACTGAATTTTTGATCCCCATTTGGGAAGGTAGAGATCTGGTTGTTGTTTCAATTATACATTTCATACTGGCCAGAAATCCCACTATACTGCAACCTCACAACATATAAGAGCTTTTATGTGGTTCACATGAAGCTGCAGTGACCTTGACATTTGGCCTATGACCCCCAAAATGTAATCAGTTCATCCATGAATCAAAGCTGACATTTGTGTAAAATTTGAATAGAATTCCATAAAGTGTTCTTGAGATATTGCGTTCACAAGACCCAGACGTATGGACAACCTGTAAATATAATGCTTCTGGGCCTGGCTATTGCCGTTGCAGGGGTATAAAAATGAACTAACCTTATCAGCATAATGGAAAGAAGTACCTAATTGTTGTGATACTATGAAAAGAATGTCTACGTATTGGGGAGATAACCATTGATAGCCATTATTAGCTTGCTGACCAACTTACCGTACCATGCGTGCCTTCTGAGGTGACAGTGAGTCACCAAGGGCTTATCTATCAAGTAAAACAGTATTGTGACTGGGTAGAAAAGGAATCCTCAGTCATGATGGGACCAGGGTCCCCACTTTGTAGGAAAACATGGCAAAAGTTTATGGGCACCATTTCTGTATGAACAATTTAAGGAGTTTAGTGATTTCAGCATCTAAAATCTATAATAGTTATACAACATTGATAATATTAAGAAATCTCTGCATGTAATTGAGAAGGCTCAAAATTAACATTAAATGCTTGTTACCTTTGATTACTCAGAACATACTGAATTAAAAACAAACCTAAGAGACCACTGTTTGTACAATTTGCTGCCATATGTACAAATATAGTTTAACCAATATTTGATCAATGTAAAGATAAAGTCAAATGTTAACAACATCTAGAAATGCCACCAATGATCTGAGATGGAGGTATGCAAAGTGAAAAAGTGTGCTGTGGTCTGGGAGTCCACACAAACGTCCACACAAACGTCCATCCACTTTCGTATTACTCCAAGTTTCAAAAGCCAGCATCAATGATCACATGCGTATCTGTGAAGGCACCAGAAATCCTGAAAGGTACACATTGGCTCTGGAGCAACATATACTGCCCTTCAAATGACATCTTATTAAGTATTTTCCTGCTTATTACAAGGATACATGTGGGTTCGTACTAAAAGAGTGCAGGTGCTACACCCCAGACCCACCAACCAATTGTTTAAGGTCTCGTCTTGTACTCACATTGTGGATGTGAACTTACCATCTTGCTGGTAGTTGAGGATCATGTTCTTCAGAGTGTTGCAGTCCACAGCGGGCAGTCCATTATCCGTGTACGCCGACGGGCGGTAGTTGACGTCTGACCTGGATCGGTTGTGTCCTTTCTTGAAAGCAGAGTTGGATGAGGAGTTGGTGGCATTGTTGGTGTACTCCTTGTTATGGGCTGCCAGGTCATTGGTGGAGCGTGCCCGGCTTCTCTTGCCATGCCTCATGCCTATTCCCAGTCCCAACACACTGAAGCCATCGGCCCAGGCCAGGCCTAGTGGTCCGACTTCTGGCTGCTCTCCAGCCAGCAAGCTCCAAACGCCGCTGGAGCTGAGCTTCCCTAGCGCAGCGCTAGAAACTTCCTGCAGCTTCTTGGGCTGCCTTGAAGCCTGATGAGCTCCTGTCTGAGCTTGGCTCGAACCTTGGCCTTGCATACCATCCATGCAGTGAATAAAGTCCTCAGTGGCCTCATGAGCCGGGCTGATATCGCCCACCATGTCAAGCTGCTCAAGACCTTCCATCTCTGGGAACGTCCCCAGAGCTAAAAGACTAGGTGGTTTTTCAAAAGTGGGCTGTAAAACCCAGTTAGCAACATTGACATGTCAAACAAAACAATCCAAGGCCAAGCTGGTGATCTTTTAGGGGTGGAGGAGGAAGATCCCAGCACCCTTCACAAAAGGCTGTCTGAAGCCAAGTCAGAAGTCTGCTCTCCCCCTTAAGACAGGGCCTTCATCCAAGATTACAGTTTTGTTTTTTTTTCCAATAATGTGCCTCTGGCTGTATGCCATAGCTGAAAAGGACTGAAATAGTCTGGGAATGCCCCAAAACAAGCCAATTTGGGTGGTAAATTACATTACTTATCTAGTTCAACACACTTTGGGCGATAATACTTTAAAATCCCTCTACTCAAGCTGAAATGTTCACATTATTATTTGTGTTCTTGTAGCCCATCAGGTGTCTGTGAAGTCATTAGATGGAGACCTTATGTGGATGCTCTGTAAAAAAGCATAGAATGAAACAGGAAATAGTAAAGAGGAAGCATCTCATACAAACACAAAAAAATGGAAAGAACCGACAGTCAGAAGGCTGTGACTAATTTACACAGAAAGCAGACTTGCATTGTTGGTGCTTTCTTAAAATTTAAATTGTGCCTTTGCCAAGAAAAAAGTTAGACAGGGGGATAATGAAGCCTCTGGTTCAACAACTTTTAGCATCAAACTACCTACCTATCTGCAGCATCTTCATCACACTGACACTGAACCTTTACAGATTCCTCCGCAGTAAAAAGAAACGATCATCTTCCCTCCCATGTCCTGTTGAAATAATACTTGACTTCCTCCTTGCTTGCTTATCACTGAACTGAGCGGGAGAGGAAGAGAGAGGAAGCAAGCCTGGGTGGGGTTTCCATCCATCTGCCTGTCTCATCTGTTTCCGTTCACTCCTCAGTCTGTTTCTCATATCTGCTTCTCTCTCCCTCATTGATTTTCTTCTCCTCCACTGCTCAGCCTCTTTCACTTTCCCCATTTATGAATTATTTAAAGGCCATGACATCACTGCCATTCAGTTTAAAGTCAGGTCAGACAAATACATAACATGTGTAAAATTTGTAAATTGAACGCGCTCACTCAGTTTCCAATTTCAGTTCAATCAGTTCAGAGTCAATTTCTACTTATGTCATGTTCTTCATTCATGCACTTGCAACAAATTGTATTAAACAATAAACAAAACACAGGGGCAAAAAGTTAAAATAAGGTTTTTTAAAAAATGCACTAATCCCAAAATAAATAATGTTTTTTGTGGGTTTGTCAGGATAAAAACTAAATTCAAATCCTTTTCTTTTCATAAAAATCTTTGATTAAAGTTTTATTAGTTGCAAAAATAAGAGGCAAGCAAATCTGCCGACACATCCAAAGTATGACATCACCTATTTACAGATAGAGCTCTGACCATCATCATAAAGATTAATTACTCATCAAGTTTTCCACTGAACTACGGCTGACTCACACATGCTTTTAAGCAGATATAGTTAACATCACATGAAAATACTTACTTCAGTGGTGATTCAAACAAAACATAAAGCATGCATCTAAAATATAACCTAGAAAACTGGAGATTTTGGCCAGTAAACTCCCATCCCAACCCGCTCTCCTGAAACTGTTGCCTTAATGTGTACATTAAAATGTTGCATGTAATTTGGTCTCATAATGAAACTGAAATGTAATTTTTTTTTTTTTTTTACTTGAATATTAAAATATGTTAGATATCAACAAGGCTGCATTTGTTTTGGCTTTTGTGCAGATTTATATACTAAAAAATGTATTTTGATTTCATGAGACAGATCATCCTACTCTTGGGAAAGCAGATATATAATTATATCTCCTAATATTTATGACTATAATGTACATTGAAGAAAACAAGTTTATAAAAAAGGTCCAGCTCCTATTTATCAACACTAATTATTCATTACTTGATCAACTTTTGTCTTTAATTTAATTCTGTTCACATAATCAGTTTGAAATTGATTGAAGTTTGGAACTTGTATTTTAACAAAAACTCAAAAAGCTGATTCGCTGATATAATGACACAACATGGAATATGAGGTTTGCAAAACATATATACAGAACAACACAAATCTAGAATAAAATCACATGGGTGTACCTGTTATTTACTGTTATTTTGAAAAGGTAAAAACCCTACTACAAGTAAAAAATAAAACACAATGTAACCCTGTGTCTATTATTTCCCTAATAATATTCCTCATGTCTTCTGCTTTATCATTTAATAAAATTTACCTGCTTTTATTATTAATTCAAATGTTGAACTTCTCAAGATGCTTAATGTTCAACTTCACAATTTTAAACGCATGTAGGTCAGCAGTGTTTGTTTTATATCCTGGGCCTGAGGGTAAACTGCTGCAGAACACCTCAAAATAATATCAGCACGTTCAGTATTTTGAAGTTGCAGCTTACATGAAGAAGGACTTGATGTGCTCGTTATCACTGGTCCTCAGCTGTTCTCTTTATCTGCATCAATAATTATACACGATGGTTCTGCTTAAAGCTCAGAAATGAAGATCAGTCTCAGCTCTGTCGCCTGTGTTTGCCCCCTCAGCCGTCCACAAAAATCATATCCATACATCCACAAACACACAGCAGCAGACGGTGACAGAGGTGAAGCCACGGTCAGTTTGTCGGGTAACTAAACAAACCTTCCTCCACAGCCAGCCCGTTAAAACGCCCCGCTAATGGCGACACACGCACTGTACCGAGCTACACGTGTAAAACTGATGAGGTATTCTGAAAACTGACTGAATGAAGACTGTTTTT
>KV751321.1:7051590-7067009 GCA_001698575.1 Mola mola
CTGTCCATCCTTGAGCAATGTCACGTTAACAGGAAATAAAAATGTTCACTCACACGTTTCAAAACCGTCACGGCTCAGTAGATCTGGACGACTATCGTCCTGTGGTGAAAATAATGCCGTTTACAAACCGTAAAACCTAAACTGAGACTCACCTTACTGTGTTTATCAGTATGTCATTTTGACAGTCCGTCAGGGATAAAATGTTCTAGACGCAACCGAGACTCCAGCACAAAGGTTCCGCGTAACGTTCGCACATTATATGAAGTACGTGGTAAAGGATAAATAATAATTATTGTATGTCACTCTTTTAATGCAAACATCAGTCTGTAGCTTAAATTAAATAAGTCTCTATGAAAAAGAAGTGTACATAAAAAAATATAGAAAATTGAAGCTTAACCACTAAATATGAATCCAGCAAAGTATTAAAACGCAACACGATTAATTTTATATCTTTATTCATTAATCACAAAACAACAACAGCCACCATCACCATTCTCACAATCAGTTCATGGCTATCAAATGTAAATTTCCAGTCATTACTGTTACAGTGAATCATACTTTTGGGTTTTATAACATAATTTAGAATAAGTATTTTGACAAAAAGGAACTTTATTATTATATTTTCCAATGAAATATGAAATATGATAACTTCATTGATGCTTTTTGTAGTTCATAATTATCATTGATAATGACCCAAAAACTGCACTGGGAGTTATTTGCACACTGAAGTAGGGTTTTACGAGGTGGCATTCTCATTTTTTTGTGTTCTGTGTTAACATTATTTTGTTACTAACAAGCCAATCCCATTGATTTAATGGTCACAGTTCCACAGCGGGAGGTGGTGCATTTGTTTAGTCTCACAAAAGGAAGGTTGTGACCCACATCTACAAAGACAAATCTGACCATTATGGGAAGGGGACCGGAGCGTGGACGTGGACAATAGCTGCTCCCTAATGGGCTGCTTGAAGCTGCACCGGGCCCAGTGTCACTCCAACAGACTGAAACTTTTTTACCCAGCTTGCTGTGGCCGAGAGGCTCCACTGGTCAAACGCTGACTTGTTAATCCTGGATGATTATATCGTGTAACAGGGTGTCTTGATTTGAAAATAACAGTGAATAATATGCTGATTGCTGATCGTATAATTGCACTTAAATGAGGTATCTTTTATAAAGTCATTTTATAAGGTTTATTCCTGATGTCAAATTTGATGCTGTGGTCCAATTGGTATTTTACTAAAGAGTAATTTGCTCAACATATCTCAAACCGTAGTTGGAATAATAATCATTCCTAAATAATCATACGTTAAGTACATCAACACATTTTTCTTACAAATCTGAGAATGTTCACATCATTCAGCTAACTGATCCAGCTATCTGCACGAAACTGACAAAAAAAAGATCCACACAGTGTGTTTATGTACATGTTTGGCTCTATGAGGGCGGCAAATAGCTGAGGAGGATTTCCTTCAGGTCAAAACATTGCACGTATAAAATCACTCTGAAATATCAGCGGTAGCAGACACCTGTTGTCTATTAGTGCTGTTAGTCTCATTGTCTGGTTTTTATGCAGGTTTGAGCTTTGGGATACTTTGATATGGCAAAAGTTCCAGTTAGACCAGTTTGGGTGAAACAAAACCTCCAGATTTGTGTCAAACAGTTAAAAATCTAACCTGAGAGATCAAATGCGACGGTCAATAGGAAGTAATCATTAATACTACCATTGCATTTTCACCTTGATAAACGGTATGAAAATGACACATGCTGGAAGATCTCTTATGAAAAGGGTATTATCATTCCAAATGTAATATAAATTACTGATCAGTAGCTACAATCTGAGAAACATCTGCTTTCTCACGTCAGTTGGAGAAAAGTCCAGTTGGGCCTCCTCCTCCTCTCATCCTTCTCTGATCACTATTAGTCTCCTTACTGAAGGAGAGGAGGTCTGTGCCACCCTAATAGGCTCCCTGCAGCATCGTTGCAGGATAATAGTTGCACATTTGTCAGGTATAAATTGGTTGATTTTTTTTTTAAACATTCTTTGTGCTTTTCAGGATTTTTTGTCAGGAAAAAAAGATTTTCATCATTCATCATCGGTGAGCATTTTCAGTGAGGACAGAAAGCTAAAGAAAAGTCATTGCCTTTTCAGCTTTGGCGGTTTGATTAATCATTTTTTCACACATAAAAAGGGCATGAATGGAGGTCCAGGCACAGAGGTTGTGAGCCTACCGTCCTTACGGCAGCATTGCCACATCTGAGCTATGGAAATCCTTTTAGGCTGAGTGCCCTTATCTGGATATGGGAATTGAGGCAACAAATAAGCATTAACTTTAAGAATAAGCCCATCTCAGCCCACGAAGCCCCATCACTTCCCATCTCACAGCAATCCCACATCCTCCATCCCTTGACTCGTGCACTCAGCACTCGCTCCGTCCTGTCAGTCTTGCCCCCCACCCTTCTTTATTTTGATCATATCATTTTCTAGTGATGACTAAATTATGATTAGATTTAAGGATGTGCAGCGCTTTCATCTGTCTAGTGCGCTGCTTAATATCGCCTCCCACCCAGCCAGCCCCCTGTCGAACCGCCACCGCGACCCCCACCCAAACACACGCAACACAATGGCCATCTACAACACCACACACTCTTCAGCCCTGATTGAGGAGCGGAGTGGCTGTTTGGTTCCCATGGCAACAACGCCTGTGTATGTGTGTGTTCACTAAATGTTTTCTGCCTCGCTGAGATTAACTTGGACCAGAACACACACGCAACAACACTGGTACAGTTCCTAAGCTCCAAATCATATGCTCTGCTCTAATGTTTACTGCTGCATCGTGCACTTCCCAGCAACCCTGCTTGACAATTTCACAACAACAGATCACGTGAATATGAGACATTTCCTCATATCACAAGCGTCATAATCTGTGTATTCATGACAAAGTTCAGCCGCTGCTGCTTGCTTGGCCTAATTGTTCTTCTCTCCAGATATTGCTGGGTTTGGTGTAGGTAATGCACTGCACAGATTTTGTGTAAAAAGGTAAGTTAATATGAGCTGATATTAGGATTCAAATTCATAGAAACAAGTGGCTATCGTAAAAGTTTGCTTTGCATTGCGTTTCCCGTTTAACTATCAATGCTCCTCATTTCCTTTAGGAGCCATTTGTATTAAAAAGGGAGCAATTTTAGATTCTTACCACTAAAAAAAGGTCATCGTTGGCCAGTGTGTTGCCAGTTTGGGAATCCCAGGCTTAATGGGCTCAACTTTTGCTGTCAAACATGACTTAAAACTTTCAAAAGTCTTCCTGTGAGAAAAACTATACACTCAAATTCACGAGTATAAGTTTTATAAAGTAAAAAGGTGACACAGCAACAAAGCAATCAATGTCTGTGTTATTTAACTGTTTCATAAAACTAAATGTTCTTGACAGGTAATATGCAGTAATTAGCAGGACGACCATGTTTTTCTTTTCACCGCTTTGATGGCACAAACATGACTCATTTGTGACTTAACTTCAATGCACAGCACCTTTGATGCAAGGAGAGGAATAATGTTTTTATGGGACCTGTTTAACCAACCTTGAAGAACTGAGTTCCCTGTTAAAAAATTGTTTTCTATATGGCATATGACCTTAAAATGATGAAAAAGAAGACATTTGTCCTTTTTTTTTTTTTTTTTTAATCATTCGAATGCAAGCTTTTAGAAAATGATCTAAAAACACACACATGGAAACGACTATTTTGGCTTTATCTGGATTTGTGTAGCATGTGTGTGTATTATATCTATGGAAGACTATTTCAAATACGATTCACTATAAATCTGTGTGTGTTCAGCCCCTGCACAACACCTTTCATTCACACCTAATGATCGCAGCCTCTCACTGGCAGCCATCTTTCCTCCCTGACCAAATCCAATTACTGTGGACAATAGAGAGCTGCTCCGGGCTCAGGTCTCCATCAGCTCCTCTGTGCTGCTGCTCCCTGCTCCGAGACTCCTGCTGGACTCCCTAATCACGTTGAGGGTCCACAAGGGCCGCAAAGTACACCTGTACAAGCCGGCATGTACACACACACACACACACACACACACACACACACACACACACACACACACACAAGACAAGACAAGTAAAACAAAGACAAGCACAACAATAGAATCGAATAAAATATAAAACAGGAACATATAAAGGATGTTACAAATACAACAAGAAAACACAAATAAAGTATACTAATGAAAAACCGGAAAACACAACTTGTAAACACAAATTAAAGCAAATAAGACAAATAAAAGCACAAGGGTAAAAACAAATACAACAAACACATGTAAGCTTGACACTCGATATTGCTCACTTCCAGTTCAATCGTTTTTAACAATATGCCTCTTTTCTATACAGCACGCAGACATGTTTTACAGAACACACTATTCACTTGTCACTGTCTCCATCTAGTGGCTGAATATGAAATAACTAGTTCTAAACTATCATAGAATTGAGTTTTATTTCGAAATGTGCAACCGGACATGCTACGTTCCTGCTAGTATGCTGCATTCAATGATGTCGGAATGTTGGAGTTTCCGTGTTGGGAAGCCGTTATTCCAACTTTGGTGTTATTTCACTTTAAACCACAAAAATATAGCTTAGAAATAGCTTTAATTGACTGTTAACAATATTGAAGCTGAAAACAAAATCACATTTCTAACTAATTTCAATTACTCTATATCGACAGTAGCTAAAAAAAAAAAATAGTGATTTATTACACTATATTTCACATCACATTAAAAAAAACATTATATTCAATGCATAAAATACTACATTTATTTCAGCAGCAACTCGTGATATTTCCTAAAAAGAAGTTGCCGCCATGATAGGACGTTAAAGTAGATTTTCAAAGTATGAAGTCGCGGAATTCCAATTATTCCAAAATCACATGAACGCAGCAGTGCTTACGACATACAACATGGCGAACGCTGGTGGAGTGACGGCCGATGCGGACCTGATGCGATATGCCGAATACGCTCCTAAAACAAATGCCAAGAGCGAGGCAGAGATAGACAGACGGCTTGTAAGTATCAGTTTCAACACTGAGTCAGTCAAACTAAACCAGTCACCTATTTCCCAGGCATGTACGGTTAAGTTCACCCCAGTGACCGCTACGTAACGGACGCTGCGGTTTCATCAGGTACCTTTGCCAGCCACGTGACATAACACATATAGCCAACTGAAATTGTTCGCTCATCTTTAGGACATTGTTCAATTGTCAATATCATAAGATGTTTCAAGTGATTTCACAAGATGGTGAGTCCGCTAGGATAGAAACATCTGGAAAACGCGAATGTTTCGAACCAGTGTGAGGCTTACAGTGGTGAGTCAAGGGTGCCATCTGGCTTGGTCAAGGAATTATTCTGACAGCGCAGACAGAACAAAATACAGTATAGATGCCCTCAAATAACTGCCTACTAACGATGTACCGGTATGGAAAATTCTGGGCCGATTCCTACAATAACAATTTGGCCGATGACACATTTGGGTGTCAAAGGAATAAAGAAATTCTGTTTGGAAAATGAAGTGGCACACAAATTATGTGTGTCGTAGTACTTAAAAACTACCAAGTGGACATGTTAACAAGGTCAAAAAAACCTGACTTTCATCCGATGGGGGGTCTTTAAAGATGCAGTCGGGTGTAGCGCAGCAGATGTAGTGTGAATTGAATGAGATGCAACAGATTGATATTAGATTTTGAGCCAGTAAATGAAACCCTGCCAATTGCTTTTATCAGCCTCTGAAATAAAAAGCTTCCCACTGATTTCACCTTACTTTGACCCCCTCCATCGCTCTGTCTCTCGTTCACTTTCTCAGCCTGGGGGGACTTATTGAAAATTTTAAAGGGTTAAAAAAGGTTGCAAAACATCCACAGGTAAGACACACAGTTCTAAAATTAAAAACACATCTCAAAATATTATAATATTTACTGCAATGATTTTAAAAATTAAAACAAGAAAGGCTTGAATTTCTATTTCACTTTTACTGAAATAAATATAGATTATAAAAGTGTGATTTTGATGTAAACATGCTGTTTAAAATCTGAGTGTTTTGTTTTGGTGAAATGGAATCCATCCATTGACCTGCCTTGAGGGCACACCCAGTAATGTCCACTTCATTTTACCAGAGCTGTTGGTTTCCCAGAATGTGAACAACGTTAATGAAAACTCTGGCAAGCAGACATTTTGGTGGTGACGGCTTCCTGTCCGGTGTGGTAACTGCTGGCCGTTTTGTTTTTCTGCTGACAGGGAGGGACTCTGATTGCAGTCGGTCTTGGTGTGGCTGCTGCGGGTTTTGCAGGTAAGTTACTTATCAGTAATTTGCCAAGATAATATTATCTTGTGCACGTGCATCGGTCTTTTTCTGGTGTTTCTTTACTCAGATGGCTAAATCTTTTATTCCCTACATGCTTGTCATTATTTTTACATTCACTTTAGTACAGAAATATGCTTGTTTCGATTGTTTAAACATAAATGTTATGATCCACAGGTCGCTATGCATTCCAGCTGTGGAAGCCTCTCGGACAGGTGTTCTCAGAAACTGTCAAGAAGATGCCCACAGCAGTGAGTCATTAATTAAAACTCCCAACTCTTCTGAACTTCACACTGAACCTAACAATCATTGGTCTGATCCTCTTCCCATTTCCACAGTCTTTCTCATCATATTACAAAGGAGGTTTTGAACAGAAGATGTCCAAACGAGAGGCCAGCCTCATTCTCGGCATCAGGTAACACAGACGTTCACAGGAAGTGTTCAGTCAGTTGATGAGTGTTCACATGGAGTTTGTTTTATGTCCAGCCCAGGCATGAATAAATCCAAAGTACGTGAGGCCCATCGGAGGATCATGGTCCTAAACCATCCAGATAAAGGTAAGTTTCAACTCTGACCCTCAGGGTGGAGACAAAAATACAAAAAGCAGATGACTGAAAGCCTCTGCGAACCAGACACGTTTTTCTCGAGCAAGTAATTTTTCAAACTTGTTGGTAGTCAATGCAAGTTTTTACACCAGCGACATAATTTCACTGAGCCAAATTGCGGCTTTTATTGTTTTGCATCAACGCCGATTTTTCCCTTCCAACGAGTGCACATCTGACAAATCAAAATGCTTGTTGCAGCCACATCACATTCAAAACAGTGAAACACTCGATTGTCTCCAATAATATGCATGAACCAAGTGCGCTACAGGCACAGCTGGAGCTGATTACTAGCAGAAGACTTGGCTCCAATGGCACGTTTAACAACAAAGTATCCTGTTACCTCTGGCGAACGTCTAACCGCTGTGGCCCTTCAGCCTCGAAGCTGTGATTCAAACTGACACATCCTGAAGCAGCTACAGTTTCAGCTCCTGAATCAAACAGCTCAACTCACCAGATTCTCCTCTTCTTTTCAAAAACAAATGTAAAAATTGAGTTCGATTTTTTTTTTTTCTCTTGCTGTTATGTACAATGAGCACCAAGCGATCAGCACTTTTTGTCGCTCTTGATGTGAAGAGACGGGGTCATCCAAATATTTGTGCCGTTGATTTGCGCCGCCCTTGTTGTGCAGCAGCCTTGAGACTGTTCCAAGTCACAGTTCACCAGAGCCACATTTTAGTCACATATCCCATCCTTTCCCTGCTGAAGTCTGTGTTCATGCACTTTTAGTATCTAATTATGACATTTGGATTTGGACATTAAAGAAAATGAGACCCATTATTCCCAATTTGCTATTTAGATCAACACTAAATGTAACGTCTGTAGCCCGTACGGGACATTGGAACATTAAGGAAAGCTATGAAAAGCTGGGTGAACATTTGTATGGAATCAAGTAATATTGTGATTGTTTAAAAATGTGGATGGTTGAGTGCTAAAGGAGTGACCGCAGAACTGAAACGTGTGTGTGTGTGTGTGTGTGTGCGCGCGCAGGCGGGTCACCGTATCTGGCAGCAAAGATCAACGAGGCCAAAGACCTTTTGGACAAGGAGACCCGCAGATGACCTGCGTCCGTTGACAAACACTTTAAAGACATCCATCAGCTTGTGTGACCTCGACGTTTCATACTTCTCCATCCGCTTCAGCACCATGTCAGTGCATCCAGCCTGACTCCTGCAGCAGTTTACATCATTTAACATCATTGTGAACATACAAATATGTCTGTGAAGAGACAGTGAAAGACATTTCCTTGAAATTAGTTTGGGTATTTTAATGGAGGGCATGAGGAGGTAAAGTTGAAGTGGCCCTCTGCACCGGGGAATCTGCTGACAAAGTAGGCAGGATTGCTAATGGGTTTCAAATTTCAAACTTTATCATGTACAAATGTTGGCATATAAAGTATCGCGTATCTGTTTAAGGATCCTTAAAGTTATACATTAAATATTTATGTGTTTAAAGTAGAAGGGTGGACAGAACATTTCTAAATAAACTTTGAAAACTAAGCACTTTGTTTTTGCATTGAAATGTTAAAGTGTGAGTAGCACAACAGAAACAAAACACGGACCGGATTTACTGAATAAGCGTCTCTTCGGCTGTATGTTGCTCGTGAGCTATCTGTTCTTTTCCTGCCAAGTTTATTTTTAGTCTTAATGTGATTTTGAATGTATACTCTTAGGATCTGATTGAGGGTCTTCTGCTTCAGCTGACCTGTTGTGAGCACGTCTTGGTACTTTGGGACTCTTCTGGTCCGTAGTGACCTTACTTGAAGAGCTCCTATTAGTGTTAAATGCGCTGGGAATTCAATTAAATGCCCCTTATTTTACTAAATCCTAAATCATTTGACTTAAACTACTTTTACCATTGAGATGCTTTTTGAATGTTCATGTGGTCCCCTGCTCTGATTATGCAAAACAAGCATCTTTTATACAGTAAATATAGAAATACTTTATTGTATATTAGTCTAAAAGTTTTGTCATTTTAATGAAAGCAAATGCCGATAAAATAAATTTCCCACCTTAGACAGCAACTTCCAAACACTTCTTTATTTAGAGGAGGTTTTCATACTGATGTCACTGGAGGAACGGGGCGATGCAAGGGCCATGTTGCGGTTACACTTCGAGCAGCAGTTATTGTTCAAAACTGGTCAGTTACATCCAAGGTTTCCTTGATATAAATAGAAAAGGAGTCTGTCCTGTTCTGATGTCACCAGCAGTCTGCTCACTGAAATGCTGAGGTCACCTCAAGTCAGCGTGGTTGGTTTGGACCGGTTTGAGCAGCACAGTTTGAGTTCTATCATGAACACACGGTTTATTTAGAGCAGGGTGGGCAGAGCCGCTGGGTCTTCTTATAAGATATGAGCGTCATTGATGCATTAACTTTTCAACGAGAAAAATCCACCAAGTGGAGAATTCCATGAAACCAATTTATCTCTCATTAGTGTACATGTCCACTTCTGTATTTATTTGCTCAAATCTGCAATTACCTAATAATTGAGTAAAATCTGGTAATTCATGGTCTTACAAACTACTGTCTGAAAGTTCTTTCAATATCATCTTACATATTTTGCCCCCTCAGTCTTTATTGCACCCCAGACATTTTGAATGACAAAATAATAGTTTATTATCTTGTGAAATAAGAAATAATAGTCAGAAATGATTAAAATTTGCGCACTTAAATTATATTTACTTTTTTGCTGGGTGAGTGCCTCCTTTAAAGGACACCAGTGTTGGTATTATGACTTTACTGGTGCAATATCTTTGTGCGCATGTACTGAAATAATCGTTAGATTGCTGTTTTGAGCACATTACTGTTCAGCCACAAGCCTTGTTTACCATGCTAGCGCCACAGAAGCTCCGCCCACTCAGGTAAATGAGTTGCATGCTGGGAAGAAAGAGGGTTATACATTAGGAGTATTCTAATCCAAATTGGTTATTTTACAGCCGATAGTCATCCAAAGAGCATCAGGAGGCGTGAATGTTGGTAATTCTGGTAAATATTTCTGTCCGTGATCACAAGACACATCTGCTGAATCGCCTAATGGCAGGAAGAGTCAGTAGAGGGCGCTGTGGTGGTAAAAGCTGTCACAGTATCCATTGAATGGAAAGAAAAACCGAAGAAAATCCAAAGACAAAAACTCTTTAAGCAGTGGGGCTGATGGGAAATGTAGTCAACTGAGGGCTCTCCTATCCCAGGGAAAACGAATCAAGAGTGTCTGTGGAAATCCACAGCCCTTCAATAACAAGTTTTTTCTTTTTTTAAGGCTGCTTGGTTTAACGTCATCAGTAATCCATTAGCGATCCTGTGTGGCCCTCTCCAAATCTTCCTCCTGTTGCCCCGCCTCCTCCACTTCCTCCTCTTCCTCCTCCTCTTGGTCCTCCTTCTCACTCAGTTCCTCTCCGATCACATCTAGTCGTGCATCTTTCCCATTTAGCACCTCCTCCTCCTCCTCCTCCTCCTCATTACAAAGATTGGCCTCCTGCAGCTGCAGCCGTCGCTCCTCCACCAGAAGGAGGCGCTCTCTGACACCCTCCTCAGCCGTTGCTGTTTCAGTGGGACTCCCAAAGAACTGTTCGCTCCTGAAACGATATCAATCATTGATTTGATTCAAAAGTTTGATTATATGAAGCGTGTGTGTGTGTATGTAAGTGTGTACTTGCATATATCACACCTGTCAACACACCTGCCATACAGGGACAAAAGCTGTCAATCATTAAATTAATGGTTAAAAGCAGCTATGATCAATATTTCTTAATCACATTACTACTTATGAAAGGAGGAGGATTATCACCTCACCAGGACTGACGCAACAATGGTCCCCATTTAACACCAACCAGGGATGTTGCAGTTCTGTGTCATTCAGTGTCAGTTCAGCTACCTAGATTCTTCACTTTACAACACATTTCTGCTCTCAGGGCACAAGTTTACAGTTTCGTTTGCTCTAATAGGCTGGAAATATCTCCTTACATAATTACATAAAAACAGACAGTCAATTGATTAATCCTGGCACTGTTAATAATGTCAGTGTTGCACAGTTAAAATGTACCTGATCAACATTGAGGGACTCATTACTTAAAAAAGGCCATCATGAATTTATTGATAAATTCTGTGTTTATATAAGAATACAGATTATACTTGGGACGTCTGCCCAAATGAATAAACATTATGCTGATCTACTGTATGGTCATTTATGCTCATTTGTAGATTATGCTGTTGTCCACAATTTTCATGATGCATTGTGGGATACTTTGAGCGGACTGTATGGGGATTAACGATTCACATTATACATTTGGACGGCACAACAAAATGGTGGACACCATATGGAGCAATATATATAGGGAGTGATTTCAAACATAGCCATAGTGTAGTTTTTGGATGGAGCAGGTAGCTGATCTCAGTTATAAAATTCTAACAAAAACCAACCATACTACTGAACACAGAGAAGCAGCTGAAGCAGCATTGAAATAAGCAATGTACTTCCCATGTTTAGACTTGCCCAACGCTGTTGTATTGCGTAGACTTGTCAAGGTAAACAGTCCTAGCGACCAAACTCCATACAGGAATAATTTTCTAAGGGATATATGGGGTCTAAAATTTCAACAAAAAAAAAATCTAAACCCCTAAAAGAAAAGCGAAACAGGGCTTAGGTTGAAAAACACCTGAATTGACCTTTAAAAGATAACAGTGTTGTTAGTCAGGGGTTAGTGGTTACAGTTAAGGTCAATGTCCCCAAAGAAACGCCTCTGTGTCCGTACCCATCAGGGAAGATCACAGGCATAGTCAATCTGTCCAGTAGAGTTTTCCCTGAAGAGTCCACATCATCCAGACACTCTATGTCCACACGTTCCTGTTGCAACACCTGAAACACAGGAAGATCACGTGAAGCGAATGCTAACGCAGACTTCCGACGGCGCCTGTGCCTGCAGTGGTGCGCTCTCGCCTTTTCAGCAGCAGTGTGGAAGGTCAGCGCCAGCTCCAGTCTCTGCTGTCTCTCCTCTGTGCTGACGCAGAACTGTTTCCACACTCGGTTGAGCCGTGGCAGAGTGTCTCCGGACGAGCGCGTCGTGCAGCGCAGAGACTGACACAGCACGACGGTTGCCTGCAACAGCTGGCGGCCATAATCATAGGTACTCTAAAGGGACAGACGAAAAGTTATTATCAGCGTGTCTCTCCGTCTCCTGTTTACAGAAGGACTACGTGTTTAACGTCTCTTCTCGTCGATGGCTTTAAATATTTAGCCATGCTAGCATAGACTTCTTTGGTTCTGGCAAGAATTTACGTTCACCAGTTGGGCTGAGAAATCAGATCCTCTAATTAACCACTACAGTTGCTAGACTGCACTGAACTGTTATGACATTAAATATCGTTTTACACTGTATTTACTATGTCATTCAACTACATAGTTAGTGATGCTGTGCTACACTATTTCGATGCACTTTTATTCATTCTTGTTCCATTATTATATCTTCCTCTACAGTACTGACACATTTATTTTGTAGAAATGGTCTTATAGAGGGTATTTATTTAGGGCCCTTCAGTGTTTACCGGACTCATTGAGCACCTGGCTTCAATGCATTCATGCTGACAAAGACTCTTAACTGTGACTTAAAGGATCATGGACTCCTGCAAGTGAGCAGTTTATTTTTATTTTCATCAATATTTTGACACTGACAGTTGATCTAATAACTCAGTCATCTGGAGGTGTCTCACCTGAGCGACGTCCACAAACTTCCTGTGCTTGTCCAACATGCTCCTGGTCTCCTGAGCATCATCGCCCAACCTGACGTGAGTCTTCAACAGGGCGTCCAACAGCTCGCCAAGCCACTCCACTGCCTGAACACACACACACACATATATTATCCTGTCAGTGCAGGAAGTATTGCGTGTTGTTGTTTTTGATAATGTTGTTGACTGTCCTACCTGCAAAGCGTCTTCTTCACATTTGAACAACTGAACCATCTGTAGCATCTTCAGCCTCCTCACGTCCACCATGTCTTCGCACCTGCAGTTAGACACAAGATACGTGGTTAAAGGCTTCTTTCAGAGTGCTGCCACCGCCCCCTATAGGCTGCTGTGTTTATGACAACATTAATGTGAAAGTGTTGATCAAACATTTTATAAACTCCACCATTAGCGGAGTTAAGATTCTTCACTTTGACCTGAGGGTGGTGCTAAAGGAGAAGAGACTGGGTCACTGACATGTACAAACAGTTCATCCTCTTATTAGCAGTAATGAGAGCAGGATATTAAATCGAGGTCTGACTAGCAGTCCTGGAGAGGTGAGCAAAACCACATTAATTTACAACATCTGTCAAGGAAAAAAAAAAAAAAAAAAAAAGTGGGTCACCTTTGCTTACGGAGTTGCATGTCCTCCATGATGGCCTGGATGTGCTGAACGTTTTCCGGCTTTTCTCCAGCTGGACTCTCGCTTTCGTCCAGAGGCCATGATTGATGGCTGCACATCTGCTCCAGCAGCAGCGCCCCCTTCTGTCGCAGAGAAGCCAGACCTGCCTCTGCAGAGAGGAGACGTTTAATGAGGCAGAAGAACTTGATGTGCATTTAACAACGTGTCTCCGCTTGGTTCCATGAGATGCAAATAAAAGGTATTTGGGAAAAAATTACAGGACAGCACGAACCCACAGTCTGCAGCTTCTCCTCCAAAAGTTTTAGGTTCTGCTGAATTGAAGCTCCGTCAGCTGGAGCCACGTCAGCACAGAGCATGCCCAGTAGACCGTCCAGCTGCTGAGACAACTGCAGAGACAAACACAGAGCTTTAATTGTTTACAATAAAACACAGACTCTTCCGTTTTCCTGCCACTGGCACCTAAATAGCTTCGGCCTGGAATATTCAGGTCTTATTTTGACAGCAGATCTCTCAGTTTAACTTCCGAGGAGCTGAAGAACTGTCTATCCACCTGCATTATTTATTATTTTAACAATTTATGTATTAATTATGTGTATTCTAATTCGTGTGTCTGTGCGTGTTACCTCCTGTGTGCTGCTGTGGAAGGTCTGCGCCGCCTGCAGGATGTTCTGTCGGCCCTCTAACTGAGCCGCCTGCCTGTAGCAGACGTCACTCAGCTGCTGCTGGAGCGCCTTCAGCTCCACCACATCCTCCTCCTCGCCAGCACTGAGCAAGGTGGCGATCTGCTGGTTCAACTCCACGTAGACAGCAAACCACTCCTGCGGGCACACATAGAATGATCCCATTTCATTCTGTGTGGTGCACGGAGACACGCTGATTCCTCAGATTGTTTCTAATCATGTGATCACATGCAAGCGTGTGTGTTCGGCCTGTAGTCTTACACTGTGCTGGCTCTCAATCTCCTCGTGCTTCTGCTGCAGGGCCTGAGCCGCTCGCATGGAGTCCCCAATCTCCTGGTGGGTCTTCAACAGTTCCGATCCTGGACCCTGAAGCCAGGTGACCACCTGAGATACAGAGACAGAGGACAAAAAGACAACACATCAAGGACTTAGTAATGTCTTGTAAAGGGAAAAGGGGGAAGAGAACAACCATTCAGGTTTTAGAATAGAAATGTTTGCTAAAGTGGGAGCACCTGCATGGATTGGATGGCCACGAAACCACAAACGGAGGAACACAATTAATTTTATTGTTTAAACTTGCACTTTTCCAATTGTGTCTTGTCTGCTGCTCATTCTGACAGTATTAGGGCACTGAGCACAATTTCCACATCAATAGTTTCCATTTGTAACTGGATTTAAGAGAGTTTTTTGGAGCAAAGTTCTGTTAATAGAAAGATTTGCATGTACCAATCGATCTCTGGGGTTCTGTCCCTGTTTATATACAAACAGGGAGGGATCTTTAATATGTTTGCACTTATTGACTGGGGGGGGTAATGAAAAAGTGTCTACATTTGGTGTTTGTTTTTGATTTTCTGAATGAGGACGCACAGGTCGTTTAGGTTGTTATCAATCTCAGCTGTCCTCTGATTGGGTGATCAAAGAAATAGGGCAGTCCCTGCTGAGGTATATATTTTCTGCGCTGCCATTGTACCTGATGAAGGTCATGTAGACCGAAACTTCGTTACACATTAAAGGTGTCAGCAGAGAACGAGACAGTGTGTGGGAGTTCTTTCTTTGTTGGTTGCTATTTTTCTCCAACCAGTCAAACATTCAGGTTTGGAGAGGTTTTTTTTTTTTTACTAAATTACTTGTCTAAACTCCTAAGTTTGCAGTGCAGGAGAGTCACCAACAGGGGGCTCTCAGGCTCTACTTGTCAGGATGGAGTTCTGTCACGATCTCACGCCACAGATTTTCTTTAATAGCTCCTTTTCACTCATGTTTTCTCAAATACTTATATTAAGTTTATTTTTCCTTTCTTAAATCCCATTCACGTTTTTTTTTTATACACTTTTGGCAACACACATATATTTCAATCTCACAGTAAAGTCAGCTGGAAATAGACATCTAAAAGCTGAAGCACGGGAGGGTTTGAAATTACAGTGCTGAGTTGAAAAAT
>KV751321.1:7067049-7090314 GCA_001698575.1 Mola mola
AAGTTTTCCAGCAACACAAACGTAGTCATGCTGGTATAACCAATCATATAAGCCGCTGATCAGATGGCTGTTCCGGTGCCTAAAACAACATTGTTGGGAAGAACTCTGCTCAAAGCTCCTACTGACTGAGCCCTTCATCCCCATGATGGCTGCTTCCAAAGCACAGACTCCTCCGGTTCCTGCAGTGCAAATCCGTCTGACCCCGCCTGGTAAAATCCCACCATGTCTTTTTCAAAATCCGTGTCCAGGCATCAAAGCTTCTTGTAAATTTACCAGAGTTCCCTTTGAAACTGAAGGCCTCACTGACACATAAAAATAAGGGCAAGAATGCCTTTTTTATTATTACTACTTGAGACCTTTTTCCACTGAACTCACAACCTGCATCCGCTTTTTTTTGGCAACTCTTGAATGTCCCTTCTTCAGTACTAGTCACCTAGTGTTTTACTTTTCATTTTTATACAATACAACATATAGCAGCATTAGATGTTTTTTAAAAATCTGTCTCCCTTTAAAATAATAATTATATTTAAAGTGATCACGACGTTGTGATGAGTTGAAGTTAAAACCTTATAATTATGTAGAACAGCAACATCTGGAAGCGTCTATCCAGATGCCTGTGTTTCGGTATCATGATTTAATTGTGTTTATCAGGTCAGTGAAGTCGTAAAGAGCTAACACACACACACACACACAGTTCGATCCAGAAATAGGCCAACCCCCCACCTCAAACCCTCCAGGCTCGCGACCGACTTGTTGTCGTTACCATGGCAACTCTAGGCTCTTTTCCAAGACAGTGGTCTTACCCATCAGCCCCTGCAGCCACAGGAAGCCCGGTAAGAGGGTACTCCTGCTGGAGCTCTGTGGAGCAGCGAGGCGGCTGACTGACATGTGTGAGGGTCAGAAGGTCAATGACATGGCGATAAAAAAAGAATCAGGGTGGCAGACTTCTAAAGACCGACATTTACTCATTCGCACTGTGCAGTCTGAAAATAGTGTAGGAGTGGAACGTTATTCCGGAAATAAAGGAAATGCTATTTTACCTTCGTGAGGAAATTTACAAGATAAAATTGATGCCTCTCAAATGTTTCTCTGGTGGATATGAAATTACAGCCGGAGGACGGTTAGCCTAGTTTTAAGACCAGAAACAGGGAGGAAACTGGAAGTGCTGCCTGAGGCAACATATTTTACGGAGTAAATTCTTTAAGTTAGGATTATTTTAAATTAGATTAATTAAAATAAATGTGATTAATTTTCTGCCTTATGTAAATGACAGCAGTGCACCGCAACAGTAACCTTTACTGTAAAATCATGATACAAATCACCCGAAGCATTTTTATCAACATTAGGTTCTTTAAAAACATTTGTTTTAATGTCAGCTAGTATTGATAATAAATATGCCAATACCCACTGGGTATACAGGATAAACATTATTCCAATACTGGTATCGGACATTCTAAAAGTCGGGAAATTTTGAGTTATGACTAAATTATTTAATAGGTCACAGTGAGTTTTATCGGGGTCGGAGTCAACATTTGTGCTGAATTTGAAAATATTCCCCCAAGTTGCTCCTGAGGTATCACGATGACAAGAATGGGGATGGACAGACGGACGGACGACCAAAAAACATAATGCCTCTGGCCATGGTTGTCGCCAACGCTGAAGAAAGCTGCCTTTCTCTCCGTCAGCCAACGTTCAAAAACAGCTTCACACCTTAACACACTATATTGTGTGTGTGTGTACCTGCATGACCTTGGCGTGGATCTCGTCCAGCTGGGTGCGTTTGTTTCGCTGCCTGCAGAGCTCCTGGTACCGCGTGTACTGCTCCCTGAGCGAGTCCAGCAGCTTCATCACCTGAGGCTGAGCCAGCAACTCCTCCTCCATGGGACACCAGGCCGGACCTGAAGGTCAGGCAGGAGACGTGTGGAGTTAGACTCTAACTGTACCAGAGGAGTGGTGATGATCATTTCAGGCTATTACGCTAGAAATTTGCTCCGTAAGGTCAGACTCGACTACTGGTGGGGTGCCTTCACTGTCTGCCTGTAATTTCCAATAACGCTCTGTGCAGCATCATAGAAGACAAACATGTATTCACGCATTCCTAAATGCCAATATCACTGGTGTTAGATTAGAAATCAATCATTACTGATATTGACTATTAGCAATCAAGGAGGTTTATAAACAAAATTTGGAACAAATATACTTTTGTAGTGAAAATTTAAATTCAACTATAAAAATATAACTAGTGATGGAACGTACAATAGAACTTACTGAATGACTATAATTAAGTACATTTGAAAAAATCTGCTGTTAGTATTTCAATTTCCTTCCACTTCACAACATTTTGGAGACCAATACTGTAATTCTAATTCAGCCATTTCAATGTATTAATTACAAAAGATATATATATAACTATTATTAACCGTGATTTATTTTCAATTAATGTCATTTATTGGCAATCAGACAAAATTAGAGAGATAACATAAAAAAATATGTACCCATAGTCTAAAAAACACGAAGTATCAATGTTCAGTGTTCCAATAATCAGCCAGGCTAATAATCATGCTTGTCCTTAAGAAAAGACGAATGCATGTGGACACTCATAGTTGAACATGCACAGTAGGAGGCTACAACAGGCAGCCCGCCTCTGGCTTCAAGCTGTCCCGCAGATTCTGAGCCTGGCTGCTGAGGTGCCATATCAGAGCTCACGGTGAACCGTATTAAATTTGGCCGCGCATATGCTGCATATAACAATACAGACGACAGCCGCTCATTGATTTGTCCGAACAGATGGACAGCTGCCTCCTCACCTCCCTGTCCTCCTCCTCCTCCCTCCGAGCCGTTAAAACGCCGCTGCTGCAGCTCCGACAGCAGCTCATGACCTGCAGACAGACAGAGGGAGAGAAAGGGAGGTCTGAGGTTTAAAAGGCCGTCAGAAAAGCTTTTAAAACAACG
Organism: Mola mola; assembly: GCA_001698575.1. Classification (NCBI taxonomy): domain Eukaryota; kingdom Metazoa; phylum Chordata; class Actinopteri; order Tetraodontiformes; family Molidae; genus Mola; species Mola mola. The sequence goes on from KV751321.1 coordinate 7,070,002, forward strand.
ATGCATCAGTGTTTGTGTACATGCTGTTATATTTTGAAAGGAACTGGGAGATGGAGTATGGTGGCACCGTGAACAAAGACTCCGTTCACCTCATTCACACACAGACACAGTCTCCCTCTCATCTATTCATAGGGCTTATTTAGCTCCAGGTCTTGCTGACAGCAGGCAAAGTATTTCTCAGAATTCTAAGAATTTCTTTCTACCCGTAAGTGTCAGGGTTAGCCCAGAGAGTTTGTCAAAAAAAAAAAAAAAAAGTATACACAGTTTCACACTTTCAGACACGACTTCTCCACCACATGATCACAAGTGAGTGCTAAAAACAAAGCTCACGTCTGGATGCTGGTGAAGGAAATCTAATAAAACTTCAAAAAGCAAAGTTTGAATAAATATGTGTTCGTTTAAAAATATTTTATGCACAAGCAATTGGGAAATAGTGCCATAAAACAATAGTCAGGGGCCCATATATGCACGACAATGATGTTTAGTTCAACGTAATCATTCAACTCGCTCACACTGGCCACACTCTCCTCATATAGTGTGAACGTAAGTGACGGAGGACGAATCTTCAAAGACACATTCAGAAGTTTATCTTGAGCAAATACGAGACTGAAATAGTCTGAGTGAGGCAAATGAAGTGAATGTCCTCCAGCATTTATAGAAAAAAATTCCCTCTTTGTGTTTCCCTGTGGAGCTGCAGGGACAGAATCTCTATCTGTCTCAGACATGAGACACGTTCACAGCTTGCATGCCTGGAGGGGACCTGAGTGAAAGGACATCTTTACCAGTCTGAAGGACAGTCTCCGGGTCAAAGGATGGCAACAGGACGCAGTCGGCTGATCTGCAGACGGTAGACAGACACACAGCTGTGGATTTTATCCGTCATACTTCTAATAAGCTCTACGTGTGTGTGTGGACGTACTTGTCCTTGTCCACCGAGCTGCTCTTGTCACTTTCATTGATAATCGACAGCTCATCCAGCAATGATGTCGATTCCTTTGTGAACTTCTCAAAAACCTGTAACAATGGAAACATACGCTCATACCCTGGTACCGAGTTACCATGGCAACAAGCATTTTGTAGTTGAACACGGAGAGCATATTTATTTCATTTTGATTTCAGGTGTTTAAATAGTGACCAGTCTCTTGTTGAGCCAGTCGCTGTGGTCGTAGTCCAGGCTTCCTCCAAAATCATCCGTCAACTGGCAGGGTTCAATGTAGCGAGTCAACTTGTTGGCCGAAACCAGGATCACCTGACGGGAGGCAAAGACAGCAGCATGTGAGAAACGCATTAATCAAACAGTTTGCTGACATGTGGAGCACATACCAGGCAACTAAAACCTTCCAGATGGATTTATAAACCGCACGCATTTCATTTTCAGTGTAATTAATCATTCACCAGTCTGGTTAACTCCAGAACTGACTTTTACTACTCAGCTGGGTCTTTGCACTGTTTTTCCAACACCCACACAACATCGGAAAGTTTATAAATAATCCTGATTTTAATTAAATTCAACTTAAAAAATCTCCAGATTTCAGAAAACGTGCAAAATGTGATACTGCCTGAGGGAGGCCATAAAGAAAAAAAAACAAACAAAAACCTTGAAATCGCTATAAAACCGTTTAGAATATCAGGTGGAACCCTGTGTCCATCTTTTGGAAAAAAAACTAACACAAATACATGCTAATCTATTTGGTTCCTAAGCAAACAGTATGCAAGGAGAGCTAAGTGGGTGTGAAAAAAGGGTTTCCCTCTGGTGGTCTTCAGTGGGGGGCTCCCACTAATTTGGTTGAAGAGGTAGCCATGATTTTCTCATTGCCACTGCATGAGTGAATAAACACCATGAAGGGCTTCATTGGCATCATTAAAGTTGTTTTTGAGCTGTTGTATATGCATGCTGGTAAACAGTCACATGATAAGTATGAAGATGTCACACATAGGCATTTAACAACTCACTGCAAAACGAAAGAAAAAAAAGCAATAAATTCAATAAAAATTATCGATAAACATTGTAACCAGCAGGGGGCACTGATATATTGCGGCCTCACTTTACATTCACATAGAAGCCAGGAAGTAAACAAAACAGCATTAATATGGCGGCTTGTGAAGATGTACTACGAGAGGATGCCCCATCTTCTTTAAAGACAGAAAACACTGTAAAAACACTGAAAATGAATGCAGTCAAATGATAACCAACCATTTGAAAACGTTGTCCAAATATTGCAAGGAGGTGTGGACCTACATCATTAGCACGACAGGTATGATGCAGTATGTTAAACGACAGACAGTGAGAAGCTTCGGTTAACTCCATGTGAGCCACTAAAGCTATTAAGAGGCCAAACTACAAACAAGAAGTGAGTGAAAGAGCCACGGAGATCACAAGATGAATCTGTGTATTCATGACAGTTTCTGACTGTAATTGTCCTTAAGACAGAAGATACTTTTATTTTCTCATTTATGGAAAAAAAGGAAATGTGCATTGTTTTGCAGTTTGTAGCGTTTCTAACCTTCCTAGTTCCTTCAAAAATTTAACAAAGAAAACATACGAGAAATTACGAGTATTTTGTCCTTTTTGTCTGAGAAATAATACTAGGACACTTTTTCATTTATAATTTGTCTCATTTTGAAAAAAAAAGATCAACTCAAATCATAATACTGAGCAAAGAATCACAAATCAAACCAAAAAAGTGTTTAGTGAATCGGTGTCACATGAATAACGTCAAATGAGAGATCATGTTCAGCAAAATGATTAATATACAATATACAGTCGTTTTAATTCTTCATCTTGCCTGTTTGGAGCATATAGTACATCAGGCAGCCAATGAATGATGGTTGGTAATAGTCATCACAAGGTCTTATTCAGCAAACTGTGCCTCCTTTGTTTCTCTGTATGTCAGCCAGTGGCCCAGATATTAAACTAGGTGTGCCAGGTTTCTAAACCCTTAAACATCTCAAGAAGTGGGGAGAGACTTCCCACAGCTGTTCTGAAGGTTCTTTGCCAGACACAATGCAACACCCAGTCCCATCAGAATTTGTTTTTTTGATTGTCTCTCCTGCAGAAGCCTCGAATAGATTCCATAATAGTCCCAATTTTCAGAGATCCGATTATAGTGTTTGTTTTCTTAATATATAGAAGACACTGACAGAAACTTCTGCCTTGACTTTTCTTTTTTAAATCTGGACACACAAAGTCTGTGAGTTAGTTCTATCAGTTTCAAAAGTTCTTTTAAAAATAAATCTGGAGTCTGGAAGTCGGCAAGCTGCCGGTGCCTGAGTGTGTCCTCCAGTTGTCACTGCAGCAGTGGCTGTCAGAGAAACTGGACTCGGCTGTGTGTTTATTCAAATGTTTGGCCAGACATTGCAGCAGCTGTACAAGGCAGGCCCCGCTCTGATATCCCCACACGCTCCATAGTTAAGATGAGTCACATTGCAACGTCTTCCCTGGAATCTCCCTTGCAGCAGCTGTGTTATTTTCCAAATATTAAATTAAAGCAAAGAAAAAGAAGAGTAGTGTTAGAGAACCCAACAACAAACGCAAACCCAGCACATTCGTCATCAAAGCAATAAAGATTCTTTTCTTTGAAAACATATTTAGAGTTTAAATTACATGTTAGCGAACTTACATCACGCCTGCATGACAAAAAACGGCGTGAACTTGAGTCATCCCCAGCATTAAAACTGTTACGTTCACTAGCTGACTCATAAACGTCAGTGTGCCCCTGAATGCACCAACAAGGCCAGCCTCTAAATCAGGACACAGTGAAAACTCCACTTTGTCCTAGACAAAAAAATGAAATCATCTTCACTGACTGGGATGGATTATCAATCTGTCGCAACTTTCAAGTCACTATGGACCCACAAATTTTGCTCTGGTTACCGTGGCAACGACGGCAGAGCTGACATAGCCGCAGAGATCTGGGTCAGAGTGACTACTGATCTCTGTCAGTGAAAGTATCTGTAGTGGGAGAGGAGGAGGATGGCCGAAAATCACACACAGGTCTACACAGCTATCCTTATTAGGGCATCTCATCGAGGTCTCAAGACCATTTATGTGTTTTGTACCTCTAATGCAATCCTAACAATAAATAAACTGAATTTAACCTGAACTTCCACTGTATCCCTAATCCCAGCCAGGTTCTGGATCAGTCTCTGGTCCTGGTGGGGACTGGCGATCCCGACATGGTTCCTCAGTGTCTGTGCCACAAAAAAAGGTCCCCGGTAGGCTACAAACACACAGACGCACAGCCTCCCCAGGAGTCCCAGCTCAGATTTCCAGTAGCACTCAGGACAGTTAATGATGCTCGTGGTTATCGTAAGTGGCTCAGTGTCTGTCAGTGTGTGTGTGTGTGTGTGTTCTGCACCAGTCCGTTTAGTCTCTGAGGTTATTTCAAAGCTACGATACAAACTGGTCTCTCTCCTCTCTTCCAGTGTCTGACATACTTGGCCTTTAGATGCGGTGTTACAAATTGTTTGATTTGTGGTTGGACCAGTGGTGCTGCCCTGAACTGTACCTACAGTAAGAGAGGCTCACCTCGAAGCCGAGGCGGTCTTTCTCCTTCCAAAAGCAGAAATGCGTGACCTTCTTATCCCAGAATTCATCCGGCTTCACCACGCAGACCAGCGACACCTCGGCCGGAATCACATTCTGAAACAGCAAATCAATAGCGTCATCGTCCTGGCGGAGCGATGCAGTCATAAACATCGCTCCCGAACATATCACATGTCTCTACCTGCAACATGAGCACCACAGTCTTCACAGTGGTCCACTGAGACCTCCGTCCATCCACGATAACGGTGAAACCCCGAGCCTTACACTTCTCACTAAGAGAGAGAGGAGAGAGAGCAAGCATTTGAATGATTTATGTGAATGATTGTTTTATTATTGAAGCCCACATTAGAGAAAAAAAAACAAAACAAAACACAGCGAGCAATGAGTGATCGTAAACAAAACAAATCTTTCCTGTTATGAATAGATCGCCTTTAAGTCATTGTAACTGAGGTATTTTTGGGTCACTACCGGCATTAATCATTTTCCTAAATACGTCTGTAAATGAATGAGTGAGAAAGTGGCACATTAATGTCCCAGGACAGGAAATTGAGCTTTTGAAAACTGTGTGAGCCACTTTAAGAATCGAATATTGGATATTTCAAACCAAAACCAACAAAAAAATAAAAGATTAAAAAATGCCTACACACACCGATTACTTTTCAGTTTTACTCATTGTAAACAACATGTTAATTAACACATAAACTACTCATAATACTCAGAACTAGAAAGCTCTGTGAGGCTCACAAAGCTCACAGCCAAAGTTCGGTGGTGGGTGAGGATGGACATCTCGGACGGTTTTCGTGGTAATCCCTCTATACTGGGACCTCACAAAATGTAAGGGGACCTTTGACCTCCAAAACCAAGTAAAAATAATTTACTTTTGATCCAAATTTGCATAAAATCTCCCACTATGTTCTAGAGATAATGGGCTCAGAAGATAGGAGGTCAGAGTGACAATGACCTTTGACCCGCAACATGTAATCAGTTACTGATTACTGAAAAAAGGCAACTGTCAGTGGCTTTGGCCTTTTTTTGAATTCACAAGTGTGTCCCACATGAGGCCGCAGTGACCTTGACCTCTGACCTTGAATTTCTGATCGGTTAATCCTTGTGTCAGAGTGGTCATCTGTGCAAAGTTTGAAGAATTATATGCCATTATAAGCCTCAGTTTTAACCGAGCCGCGCCTAACTCACACACCTTGACAGCAGCTCGTGTCGTGGCAGAACAGAGCGATAATGAGCCGAAGGCGTCCGCACGCGTCTTTACTCGAGAAATGAATCGTCTGTCAGGCTGCCAAGATGTACAGCTGTCAGAGCGCTCAAATCGTCAGTCTGCTGACAACCAGAGAACCCACTGAGATGTCTTTCAGGAATCCAGTGAAAGTTTTTAGTCCCGGGGAAAGCATGGGACTAAAAAACAAACACCACAATACGGGAGGGATAACAAACTTTTCAAAATAGCCTTTTTCTGCCTGTTGCTCAAAGCGACTGGTCATCTTAAAACCAGGATTGTTTTATACTTAAAGACAAGCTGGAATAAACCAGAATCATCCTTTCAGTCTGTCACAGCACTGCTGAACATGCTGGATTCAGAGACCGGAGTTGAGATACAAAGCACAGATCCGGCAGTTCTTTGGCGTCTAGTCACTCCGAACATATCTAAAGGCAGTAAAAATGAGACGAAACAGTCAAAGTGTCACAACTATCTACTGTTGAGTGTTCACCTGGGGATGCTGAGAAGGTAGTCGAGCGTGGCGCTGAGCTCCTCCATGCTGGTCTGATCGGAACTGAGGGGGATGCTCAGGATCAGACCACTGCGCCGGTCTTTGCCCCCTACAGAGGGACCATTAGAGACGGAACACTTGTGATTTCCGACCAAACTGAGCCTAAGGTGACATGATGATGTCTCCTCTCCTGGTTTGTGTGTGTTCTTTCTTACCTGACAGGAAGGCCAGCTTCTTCTTGAGGATGGAGAGGATGTTGGTCGCTTCCATGTTGACACTGGACATCTAGAAACACACACGATGGATTATTTTTTTCTCCCCCATGTTTATTCTCTGACTCATATGTACAGTAAGAGTGTTTTTGGTTATTTTCACCCTTCATCCAGTTTTTATCCTATGATACGATCTCAAACATGCCACAGATAAAGTCCGGCAGTCTGAGGTTGTCAAATCATCAAAGGTCTTTGTCTTATTCTTTAATTTCCTGATTTCCCGGACAGTGAAACATGGCCAAGCCATGTAGAGGGATACAAAGACAAACAAGATAATATCTATAGCGCGAACACTGGCAGCCACTTCCCGATTCTTCCAAATTTTCCCAAGATTCCCAGACCTTAAATGAGACTCAGTAAAATTTAAAAGCGGGTTCGTATTCAGAGACAAGCCCATGGACATTTACTACTAATCCACAATCTCAATCACTAGTACAGAATTTATGATACTGCTCCAAATTCTAAACCGCTAGTCCACAATTTCAAACATTAGCCTTCAATCCTTCAAACAAATCCCCAAATCTCCGACACCAGCCCTTAAACACGAACAGGCCAAAGGATCAGACAGTAATCCAAACATCTGAAACACCGTCCATAGTGTCAGACAGTGGCCCATAACCTCAGACACGTCCACAACTTTACACCCTATTTGCTACTGGCCAACACAGTATGAAACACTGGCCCTCAATCGAACCTACAAGTCCAAAACCACAATGGAGCAGAACAAGGTGACAACTGTATCTCATGTGAGGAAAAACAACCCGCTGCTGAAGTATTACGGGAATATTACAGAGACAGCACAGTGATTTTCCATGAGGATTTTTCCTCTGGGCTGGCATTTCTCCCAGCAGATTCGGATTACCAGCTTCACAATCAGGCCGGCCTGCGCGTCGCCGGTCGCTCCAATAGTCAGTTCACGGCGGTGAGTCGCTGTTAGGGGTGTCTGCCGCTGAGGACAGCCGTCGTCATGCAGAAATATTGTGTAGAAAAAAGAAATCCAGTGCAGGTTTTAGGCCTTGACCTTGTGGATCTTTTGTTTGTTGTTTTCTTTGTGTTCATTAAGGCTAAATGCCCTCTTTGCTGTACAGTTATGGCAATTAAGGCTTTCCACCGCAGTACACTTTCAGAAAGCCCAAAAAAACCCTTCAGTCCGGACTTTTATTTGTACTCACTTTTCCAGTTTAATCATAGACATACAGGCAGACAGACAGATTTAAGTTTGTCTTAAATTGTCTGGTGAGGACTACTGTAACATGTCAATTGAACTTAAGTTTACTTTTACACTGCAAATTATCTAGTTAAGCTAAAGTTCAAACTTTAAACCCACTGAAAGGTGAATATTAGTGTCCTGATCACCATGATTAGTGGAGGTAACAGTGAATGAGTGTGGTTACTGCTGCAGGGCTCTATCTGCAGCCAGCCTCTCCTTCACTGCCTGCCCGCCTGCCTGAGGCCTGCGTGCCGCTGCAGGGCCGCCCGGACCGGCTCGGCTTGGTCCGGCCTGGTTCGGTTTGGTTCGGCATGGCCCACAGACACAATGACCTACATTCAGCAGCTGCGGCTCTCGGCTCCATAACCTACCCGTTCAACAGCGACCGCTTCGGGATCGATCAGCGACAGATATCGATCAGACGGGTTTTTCTTACCTTTCAGTCAAATCTGCCGCATTCTACCGTCCAGATTTTTTTTCTCCTGGGTCCTCCTTCTCCTCTGCAGCACTCTCCTCCTCCTTCTCCTCCTGCGGCTCCTCCCTCCCTCTCTCCTCTCACTCCGCTTTAACAAATGATGATAAATCTGTTGTTCTGATCCAACACGCGCCGCTGATCCCAGTTTGTTCTCGGTTCGCCGTTATTAACCGTAGCGGCGGACCTCGCTGCTCTGCGCAGCCTCAGTGAAGCCCAACAAAGAAACGTGACTTCCGGTGAAGCGGCAGTCAAAATAAAAGCCCGGAGGAGCACGATTTTCAACATTAGCTGATTTGCTGACCACATTTTAATGGTGTTGTATAATGTATTTTAATCTATTTATATATGAACTGTGAGGTATCAACAGTAATGTTCTGTCGATAAAAGTGCTTAATTAAAAGTGCAAATAGATTATACATATATTTAGTCATTCAACATTTTTCTGATTATTACAATCTGTGTTTGTTTTGTTGTTGTTGTTTTTAAATCTGATACCAGATAAAATGTGCTAACCTAAAAGTAAAACATTTTTAGTCATAAAGCTGTACACACACACAAAACTATGTTATGAAATTTATTTTAAATTTCAATTAAAATGTTTAGATGCAAAGTCAAAATACAACTTTCATCTTTTGGCCATATTTTTTCACCGTCTTCAACAACTCATAAACTGTTTATCAATTTCCAAATGCCAAATGTTCAGGCAATTTGGCACATTGACATTGCAAATTGACCCAGTGGTCGCAGGGCCACAAGCAGCCGCTTAGCTGGTTAATAGGGAGGAAAATCTCTGGTTTTCAAATAAATGTAGTGGAGTAACAACAATGGCTCAGATACCTAAAAATCGTATTTAAGCTCAGTACTTAAATACAGTAAAGGTACTTAGTTTCATTACATCACTGGATTTTAGTGTTTGAAAACCATACTTAGGTAAAGTGAAAATATCTCACTTAAGAATAACTCAGGTAAACTAAAGGTAGACAAAGTCCTTTAAGAAAATTACTTAAAGTGTTAAAGTGGCTTTTATAAATGTACTTACGGCGAGTGTCACAAGCATTTGGTGGTAGAATGTACTTAATGAAAAGTAAAAAGAGAGATGGAGAGAGATTTAAAACAATTTTAAAAACCTTATTAACAAATACACCATAAAAACAATTAGTGCTCATGCTATCACTGCTTTTGCCCAACACTAAATCCAAATGCGTATGTTTGCTTTTCGTTGGGTGTGGAAGTGTGGAATAGAACCATACACAGTACCCAGTCTTATTCCTCCAACAGACCATTCCAACTGTAAGAACGTTAAATCTGTGTTACTGGACTGGAATGTGCACAGATACATCGCAGATAGATCGAACTGATTTGGTTTTCTTCATAACAACCAGTCACAGGGGTTCAGAAAGAGAAGGCTGGACACACACCTTGACTTGTCTTGATCAGAAAGAGAGTATGCAGTTGTTTGATGGCCCATCTTTATAATATCATATTTTCAATGATGGGGCACAAACAGACAGAAGGTCATACAATTGGGGCATTTCATTGCATTTGTCCACTGCAAGGACACCCAAGGCTACACTTCATCATGTTTTCTATGTCACAGGGACATTGGAGAGGGCCCATTCACTGCATTTTCAGCCCACCAGTGTTTTCATCTGGTGATCACACTTATGGTACTGAAGTCCTGCATAACTGTAACAGTCTTTCAAGAAGAGTCAACAATCCGAAAGATTGGATAAATGAAAACACTGAACTTGATGGCTGTGAAATGCAGCATCATGATGGTGCTATAGGAAAAGTTAGGGGCTCACCAAAGTCACTGGATCCATCCCCTGGGAAGCATTGGTGTCCACTCCATCCAATAGATATTCATATTTCAGTGTATAAATAAAAAAATATGCATGCTATAGTTTGGATCAGATGCCAGAGGACCACCGAGTGCACTGGCCTTCATTCTCTGGATGCTGTGCTGAAACATGTGACCCCATGGCCCAGCCAGGTGGAGGCAGCACTGCCTCAGGAGAAAGTCCGTACTGTGAAACACAGCGTGTGTGTACTTCAGGCAGCACAGGCAGCTGCTGTCAGCCTCTGCTCTTTGTGTAAATAATGGTGTCTTGAAAAAGGTATAAATAATGTCTTCAAATCATTTTGGATCTCAGGGCTTCCAGAGTTTTAGATCACCAGGATAGCCTTTTAATGGAGTGTGTATAGTAAAAACATAATCCAATTACATTACAAAACAAAGTTCAAAGATGGTTTTTCTTATGACAAAAATAACCTATGTTTACCATGCTTTTATTTTGAAGGCCAGATTGTCTCTTTTAGTGGAACTGTGTGTAGCTTCATAAAGCTGAAGTCGGCTGCTGGGAGGGCGTGGTCAAGTACACAGAGGCCACGCCCTATCCAGTTCAGACCCCTGAGAAGTTAATGTGCCCTCAGCACAGCTGCAACATTCAAAGTTCAGGATCAACATCACGTTCAAATTTTGTTGAAAAAAAAATATAACTAATAATAATAATAATAACCAGCAAAATTATTCGATCTCAATGAATCAACAGAACCGATTTCTATGATTTAAGTATGTGGACATACAGCTGGGACTCTCATTTTCTCTTATTTTAGTTCATCATCAAAAGGCAAACATCCATACAGCCATCTTTTATGTACACAATAAAAAATACACTTTTATAATGACAATGCTGGATCACACTGCGCCTGCTGCTACAGGAGCAAAACAAATCTTACCTTTGAGTTTGCCTTCACATCAAGACATTCACATTCAGATTCACATCAAATTCCTCTTCCTGATTTACATTTCTTTCCACTGATCATATTCATAAAGAGAGTTATCCTATTTATGTCATGTCTACTGTGATAAAACTGACCAATGGTTTAATCCATGAGAGGAATCACAGCAAATTTGACATTTTGCAAGCAAAGCTTTTCTTTCTGCTGTTTTCTTTTCCCCCCGCAGCTTAATGAAAAAAAAAAGTCATTTCGTGAGTCCTTATTTTCAGTGAAGCGCCGCATTTCTTTCTTTTGATGTCTCACTGTTTCGCAGCACTTTGTTCCAGCTCCACGGGAAGACAGTAAGCTGCAGCTATTATTAGGGTGTCAGTGAATGCATCACCAAGTCTCTGCAGGTCCACTCAGTTCACATGTTATGACCCCATGGACACATATACAACACCACCATGCCGGCAAAAGAGAATAAAATCTAATGTACAGCACAGAATGTAGTCTAGCTCTGATGTTCTTTAGCCAGATCTCATGACCTCCGCAGTTTTGTGTTTGTTGGACTGTGTGTCGAGAGCCCTATAGAAAAGTTGAGCAGATCTCCTTTGCGTTCTGGTCGGTGGGTGATTTCGTCGCATAGTTGTGCTGAGACGCAGACGTCCATGGCGCTCTGAACCTGGAAGCCAGAGAGGAGAGCTGCATTAGTGAAGTTGCACTTATACAACATTATAATTTCTTCTACATTTTCAACATAGCTTTCATATGTTTCCAATGTGCATCTGATGAATTACTTTTTCTCTGGGAATTTGGTTTGTTATTATCAACTCCTTGAGCAAGGGTTCATGCTGCGTGGTTCAAGTGTCTTTTTCCACAGAGCAGCATGGCAAGGAAAATATGTAGATGATGTCCTTGAGGGGGTAACTCTTTCATTTCGTGTCTTTATTTTTTTCTTCCTGCATAAACTGATCAGCTGTCTAAAGGGCACAGATGAAGTCCACATTTGAAATGGTTTGACCAGTTTCTTTCAAATACTTAGTCAGTGTTGAGGAGCTTCACTGCCAAAACATGCCGATTGAATCCACAGATAATTCATCACAGTCTGTACATTTGTGTAGGTTCTCAGTAGTCCAGGTTGAGGTAGTCTTAAGTACTTCACTTGAAGGCATCTGGACTTCTTTTTGGTTTTTGGTGTGTGCACATCAGGGCCACAAGTAAGGTGTAGTTCATTAATGAGCCATTTTGAGGTGTGACTCGTTGATGATCACCCTCACATTCATGTGCGTTGTTGTGGTCACAAGATTCAAGGTGTGACTCATAAATGAGAAGAGGATAATCACAATGTTGTGGATGATAAACAGGGGTGTTGGTCTGAGACACCAATTATCATCCACTTACAATGCAGTCCTGACATCCTTTCCCAGACGTCTTAAACCTCCTTCAGAACTTGCCTCATGTGACCCTATCGACTCGCATGATGGCAGAGCAGGCCAACGACTCATTGCTTAGTCAAATTTTTGAAGCAAGACATTGCTTTGGTTGAATAGAGGAGACGGTCTTGGTTGGCCAGACTACAGAACAGAACCACAACGTCGTGGTTATCGTCTTCTGCTGGGCCACCAGCTGAACACACGAGTGATCGTGGCTTGCTGTAATAAAAACAGACCAAACCGGGAAGTGGACACACAGAATAACCGTCCCATCGCACACAGGCTGTGAGACGTGGCGCCGCACACTGACCGTTGTACGCGTCTCATCTGCTGGATGGTGTCAGGCAGCGGCTGTCTGAAGGTCTCCGGCAGGAAGAAGCAAATGAAACCGCTGAGCAGTGACAGCGAGCCTACAATGATCCACGGCAGGTACTGCGAGATCACGACTGGAGAGAGAGAGAGAGAAAAGAAAAAGAAACAGACCAGTGAGTTCATCCACAACTACAACCAGCTGAATAGCCTTCATCTTACCCTCCCCGTTTGAGTATGCAGGCGAGGCTGGTCAGCAGAAAATACAAAATGCCTACACTTAGTTCTCCACTGCCCTCCAGCTTTTGGTTTCCATTCCATGGAATAGGAGCCAATTGCTGTCTGGATTGAACGGACGCATTCAAAGATGTGGAAAACACAATAACAATTTTTTTTTTTAGGTGATTACACACAAAAGGAAGCAGAATTATTATATTTAACTTTTGCCAGGAGATCCTCATAAATCAAACACGCTGGACCTTTAAACGGCAGAATTATTATTGTTTTTCCTCGCAATACAACAACATTTTTTGATTCCCTGCAGACCCAAAAAAAGGTGTTAGACTGAAGTGATTACAGGCCGTCCCCAGTAGAACATATGAAGTGAGAGGTCTCACCCAGCTGCAGCAGGTATGGAGAAACACAGCAACCCACTCTGGAGAAAGAGGCACAGGACGACAGAGCTGTGTTCCTGATGACTGTGGGCGACAGCTCACCGGTGAATATGTACAACACTGATATGCCTGCCAGAATGCCGAATTTACCCAGCATCACCAGGGACAGGGTGATAGCTGGATGACCTGCAGAGAGGAAGGATGTAAGCTCATGCTAATGACGAGGGAAACGAAGCACTGTTGAAAGCCCTGAACCACTACGAAGAAGCTGACATTTCCTCCAAAACCATTAGCAAGGCCAGCAAGTTTACTACATAACTTACAGTAGGAAACTAGTGTTACTTCCAAAGCTGCAGAGCATTACTCTGCGTTACTGCATTACTTTATGGGACTACTGCTTATATTCCCTGAACTTCATCACCTGTGTGACAGTTCCAGCTGTGTCTGTTCTGCTCACATCCTCATTCTTAACTTTGGCCAAACTTGGTTCTAAAATGGCCCGTTGATCAGTCTAAACCTAACCCGACATGCCTGCATAAGCATGGAAGCTGAAGATTGCAGTCAAGTTAACGTGTAAAAAAAAAAAAAATACTGGATTCAAAAATGCTTCAGAAATTGTCTTTACAAGAGTTTAAAGAGGCGAGAAAAAAAATCCATTCTACATATCTTTGTAGACCATGGGGATGCACATAACCATTTGTAGTGAATAATGATGGCTATAACTGCACATGGTAAAATTTTATCCAAGGCAAAGTCAGCATATGCTAATCATCCATTGCAAGCCGCGTACGGCTAAATCCAAAATCATTGACCACAATTTGAGATGTTGCTTCTGTCTGTGTCTTTGAGTTTTGATGGTAAAAATGATGGTAACAATGAAATGTGAAGCCAGGGGGGCGGTGGTCCCACTCACAGCGCAGACTCAGCGTGATCTGGATGAGGAGCAGAGCCAGCGACCCCAGCAGGGTGAAGCAGATAAAAGACGGGCGACGAGGAAAACTGCGCACCACCAACCAACTGGCAGCAAAAGCCAGGAACTCAACACCTGACACCAGGACGTAGTTTAGGAAAGGGTTTCCGCTGAGACCGGTCATATTGAATTGCATCCCAAAGTAGCTCATGTTCAGAGAAAACCTGAAAACAAGATGAGAACAACACTTAAACACCAAAGTCAACCATACAATAGTGTGCGGACAGAGAGAACAACATTCGAATGGGTTTGTTTCTCTTAGATAACGTGAAGGGGAGCTGAAAATGGTTTGTACTCTGGATGGACGAACTAATGGAGCGTACTAATGGTGGTGCAACAGTAGAATAATACAAAGAATTCTCATGGTACACTTTGACTCACCAGATGAACCACAGCATGATTGTGATGGCTCGGATGTTTTGAGTCCTCAGCAGGTCCGGGAAGCTTAATGAATTTCCCTTCTGGCTTTCTGCTTTTTCAGCCTGTGGAAAGGCAGAATCTGGACTAGAATGGCCGCTGTGTGTGAGTGGGTGGAACAAGGGTCAGGTTGGAGTTTCTTACCGTGGTCAAGCGAAAGATGACATCTGGAGCTTTCACTCGATTCTCCAGAGCTGCTGACCTCAGCCGGAGCTCTGCTTCCTGCAAACGGCCGCGGGAAACCAGCCAGCGAGAAGACTCTGGAATCAGCCTGAAGAATAGACGGACAATCACAAAAATATCCTCCACAATCTATCAGTTGAACAAATTGTGGTGCTTATTTTCCTGTAAGGTACATACTGTATATATTCTGCTCATGTTGCAAAGTTTTTCCTTAACTCTGTCTTGTCCGTCTTATTTTGTTCAAGGAACGAAATAAGATTGTAGATACAGTTTGATAAATTCATCACGATGACCGTGACAATAAAACTAAGCAGTGCTGAAAATGCAGCTACAGCATAGCATTAACGTGTACTGACAGCGTCTTACCAGCAGAGGGGGATAGAGGCCAGGCCTGGCACAGCCATGATCAGTGACAGATGTCTCCAGTGTCCAACCAGGTAGGCAGAACAAGGCAGCATCATCATACCAAACACATAGGCAAAAGGCAAGCACAGGTTGCTGTAGAAAACTCTGGTCCGACCAGTCAGAATCTCTGAACCTGCATGGGACACATTGCAATGGTGGACCTTTAAATATTGCTGTTTCTTTAAAGCACAGTCTAAATCTAAATCTCGTTTAAAACACAAACAAACAATGGAGAAAATGAAAAAAATGGTCAGCATTCGTGGTATCATAGCAATACGGAGAATACATACCCAGCACAAACACTACAATGTAGCTGGCAATCTGACCCAGGCCCATCATGAAGAAGATCACTGTGGAGACGGGCCAGGAGGGAGCAAAAGCCACAGCACAGGTGAAGGTGCTGAGGATGACGATGGCACCGAAAAGCACAGGCTTCCTGCCAAACCTAACGGACAAAGACAATAGACCGGTGTCAGCCACATCAATATACTGTATATGTGGTCCTGTATTCAGATATTCATCTCAACAACCAGAGAATGCTGTAGGAAGATGGCGATGGTGGTCCAAGGTTATGACAAACCATCAATCCTTCATGTCTTGAATGTGCAAAGTATGCGGTATTCTCGCTACAAACCCTCGATTAAGTGGAAGCAATAAATATCCTTCAACAAACCAAACCTCAGATTTATCTTGAGTACTTTCCATACTGTACGTTTCTTTTTTCCATGAAGTCTGGCAGACCCTAATTTCTTTGCTCGGCGCTTAGCAGACAGCTAACGACCATGCACACTTTGGCAAATTGTTCTGCCTTCTCTGAATCTGTACGAGCTGAGAGGAGCAGCGACAGGAAACAGTTGGAAGTGAAAGGGAAGGGTACCGGTCGGAGATCGGTCCAGAGGCCAAACATCCGCTCAGTCCTCCCAGAAAGTACACCAAGGAACTCAGAGGCTGTTTCCACTGGTCGCCGCACACCAGGTTAAACTGGAAGGCAAGGGAAAGACAGGTGTGGATATTCTGCAGCAGATGAATGTGCGTAATGCAATATATGTGTAAACAACCCTGCAGACACCGGAGTAAATAATGCATGATAATGCAGCCTGAAATATGTCAAATATTCAGAATTTATATCATGGCTTTTCTTTACCTTAAGTGACCATCTTTGCTTAATTTGTAATTTTCCCATCTCCAGTTTCTCTAAAGTCCATCTTGTTTTTAACTTTCAAGGTGGCTCGATTAGCATTCAGCTTCTTAGATTCTGGTTGTTTAATATCCACCTTCCTTGAAGCGGTCAAAATGAATCTCCTGGCCGCCTGGTTCTCAGTTTACCCTCCAATCAGGTTGTCCAGTGAGTAAATCCTATGAGTCTGCTGCTGCATATTGCTGTGACAGCAATATTGCTGTGAATGAAGAACTAGGTACTCAGAAGAATCTGTTCTGTCAGCATCTCGTATGTCCCTGTCAAGGCTGTTGGTTTCAGCAGCCAAATGATGGCATAATGACATCTTGGGGGCAGCCATGGTTCAGGGGTTACAGTGTGCTGAAGTGGCCCTGGGCAAGACATCAAACTCCGCATTGCTCCTGATGCTGCACCATTGATATGTGAATGTGCGTGAAAATTTATGCTCCTGACAAACAGGTAACTTAGGGCGCGCTCACACTTGGTCCAGTTACTGCGAACTGTGCTTTGGCATGACTGTCCCCCCTCCCCAGTCCATCACCGGCCTGCATTGACACTGTAATCGTGCATGAGAAGGATTGAGAGAACATGACTGAAACATTACTGACTTTGTGGCTAATTTGGAGTCTTTCTGTTCAGCTACAACACGCTGACATTTGATGATTTATCAATCATGCAAGGAGTCGAGGGAGGAATTCAGTAATTTAGTCATGTTTGCGTGGCGTACACATGCTTGCGCTCGTGCATGAGCAACTGTATGGTGCCAAAGCGCACCTCTTCCAACCATGCCAGGGCCAAGGAAACATGCCGTGCTTAAGCACATTACGGAGCGCTCCAACTAGTCAAACAATCTGGACAATCTGGACGCGTTCAACATGCTTGGGTATGGAACATATGGCCTACTGTGAGGTCACCATTACATGAATCTGCGCTGCCACCCGTGCATCAATGTGTGTGAACAGGTGACTGTTACAAACGTTGCAAAAGAGCTTTGAGGAGTCATCAGACTTGAGAGGTGCAAGTGTGTTTAGCATTTTATAGGTTTCTCAGAATACAAAAAAAACACTTTTCAGGCTATTATTCAACATCATAACAATAAAGAAACAGATTATGAACATATTTAGATTTTGGTCAGATACCCAAAGGAAAATGCTCATTTTTGGTGCCAATCTTGAAACTGTTGTGATTGCATAGAGTCTGCTAATGGATCCTGCCAATATTGAGCGTCTGGTGATTGTTGTTTGCACTATTTGTCGAAGTTTTCTACTGCTAACTCCATAAAAATGGTCTTTAATGGTCTTCATTTCATGAAGCGCTACTTTTACCAACCTTTTACCAATACAACACCTTTTCTGGTCTGTGGCTGTAAACAACCAAAAGAAATGGAAATTGTAGTTTATCTTGTTTATCTTTTAACTTACACCTAAACACAGTATGTATTTGGGGTAAGACACACCAAAAATAAACAAAAGAGCAACTGCAATACAACAGGGAAATATCTAGGTCAATCGTTACCTCCCTTACTAACGTCTATACAACATGCACTGTTGTGACATGCAAAGTGCACAGTTTCGGCAGGTAACATATAGTGCAAACGGGAAATGAGCCAACATTTGATCAAATGGATGTCACTGGACTACTGTAATTCTTTATTTTCAGGTTGCCCTAACAAAATTTTAAAAACTCTTCAGTTAATCCAAAATGCAGCAGCGCGTGTACTGACTAGAACAAATATCAGGGACCATATTTCCCCCATACTGGCTTCTCTGCACTGGCTCCCAGTTAAATTCAGAATAGAATTTAAAATCCCTGTCCTCACCTACAAAGCAATTCGTGGTCAGTCACCATCTTATCTTGAAGAGCTCATAGTACCCTATCGCCCATCCAGAACCTTACGCTCCCAGGATGCAGGGTTATTGGTGATCCCAAGAATTTCCAAAAGTAGAATGGGAGGCAGAGCTTTCAGCTATCAAGCTCCTCTCCTGGGGAACTATCTTCCAGTTTTGGTACGGGAGGCAGACACAGTCTCTGATTTTAAGAGTAGGCTTAAAACCTTCCTTTTCTATAAAGCTTATAGTTAAGGCTGGCCTATCTAGCCCTTAATTATGCTGCTATAGGCTTAGGTTGCTGGGGGAACACTCCATGATTCACTGAGCTCTCTTCTCTCCCCCCTCTGACTCCAACTCCTTCTCTGCTCCTGTAAATGTCCATATCCTCACACTAACTTTACTTCTTCCCCAGAGTCGTTGTGCTTTACCATCCTGCAGGTTTTTCTAGGTCGCGGTGGGAGGTGCTGCTGTGGTCCTGCCTGATGCCCCCTGGCCACATTAGGAAAGGAGATCCTGTGGCTTGGATCCTGTGACTCGGATCCAAGTGCAAATCGGGACCCACAGATCACAATGGCTTCTGGATCAATAGACTACACCTGCTTCTGGACCACTACACTTCACATATCCCTGGATCTACAGATTCTACATACTCTTGGACTCAGCAACACCCAGATCTTCCTACATGGAGTACAATGACTCCTGGACCAACAGAGTCCACCTGCGTCTGGATCACTAGACTTTCCATACATCCGGACTCATAGAATAGACTTTCCATACATCCGGAATCATAGAATCCACAGACTCTGGGACTCATGGATGTTTTATGCATTCTAGGTGAACTGTTGTTATCATGTTTTTGTGTTCTGTACAAGTGACATTTATTGCACGTCTGTCCATCCTAGGAAGAAGGATCCCTCCTCTGTGGCTCTTCCTGAGGTTTCTTATTTTCCCTCTTTAGGGTTTTTATTAAGTTTTTCCTCACCCGGTTCGAGGGTCTAAGGGCAGAGGATGTCACATCTGTACAGTTTGTCAAAGCCCAGTGAGATAATGTGTAAATTGTGATTTCGGGCTATACAAATAAAATTTGATTTGATTTATCTCCATTCTGTGAACATTTCTCTGCCTGCCTCAGGGCTTCGGGCCTTTGAATGACTCTCAACATGTTGAGGATCAACTCAACCTCTGGCACAGTGTCAGCAAAGATTAACCCTGGGCCAAGCCCCCCCCCCATGAGTGTTGTATATATCCTCATATCACACAAGTGAGTGTATTTCTTTTCGTCAGTGTGCTCAGCAAAACCTGGCCAGAAGTACAGTATTTTGTAGCACATTGCAGATCAGATTAGCACCACAAAATAGAAATATACAATTGAATAAAATGATTCATAGTTACTTTAATTTGTCTTTTCAAAGTCAGTGAACTTAAAATTTCAAGGTGGCTCCAACCTTTACGGTGACCTTTACGGTGAGCAGCAGCAGGGGTTGTGATATTGCACCTCACAAATAGATTACTTATGCAGGAGACACTAATCCAGTCATGTTCAGTTTATGGTGGCGCTTTCCTGCAGTCAGTGATTGGTGGCCACAGAGAGGAGGCATATCCCCTCGGTGCTTCAAAAAGGATCTTTATTTTAGCGTGTAAACTGTAACGTATTGTTGGCAGGAGACACTGGGTGGGGGAGAGGGGGTCACACATGGAAATAGCAAAAATAGTGACAACAATAATTGCATTTAACAACACCAGCTCAGTACCTCAGTGACCACAGTCGACTGGAAGTGCTCAGTGCTGTAGGTCCATCCATCTTTACAGCCCTCCTGCTTCTGACCCAAGAGGAGGATCTCCGGACTCGGTTCCAGCCCTGACAGGTTGTGAACCAGTCCGAGGCCAGATCTGGTTCCAAGTGCAGACAGGTTCTGCACAAGGTCCAGCTCATACCGGCTGCAGCTGCTCCTCTCCGGCAGCCCGGCAACCTGCTGAGCAAGGAAACATCATCATTATCAAACATCATTCCAAACTTGTAAACAA
>KV751321.1:7105463-7131916 GCA_001698575.1 Mola mola
GCCCCGTCGGAGAATTTAGCTCAGGACCCGGGGAGGTCAGGGCTGGCTCTGCATCCACTGCAGTTACATTATAATTATGAGTTTGGTATTTCTCAGCTATGTGTGCTGTGGAGCTGAAGTGAAAATGCAAATGCAATAGGGTTACAGTACTATGATTTCCGAAGACAAACACTAATGTCCTTTTTCCATCATTATCCATTATCAACATTATCCACATGGTTTTCTATTAACTTTCATTATTGGGGCATTAGTTTAATGACACCCAACTAAAGGATTAATTTATTTTAATGTGGCCGACTCCTGATAGTCCCATTAGAGATTCTGTTGCAGATAAATGATGAATTAGAGCTCTGGATGGCCCCGCCTCCTCCCACCTCACCTGCATTGTGAGCCTCCAGCTGTGACAGAGAGTTGACGGCAACTTTGCACAGAGAGCAGTACAGCAGCTTTTTCGCCTTCTCCTCCTCCAACTCCGCCGAGAGAGAGGCATCCTGCGGGGAGGCCTGGGAAGGCGCAGGGGACAAGGAGGAGGCGACTGGAGCCGGAAGAGGCGGACAGGCTTTGGAAGAGGATGAGGAGGAGGAAGAGGAAGAGTAGAGACCCGGGGCGGGGAGAGCGGAGGGAGGACTGGAGGGGGGAGGCTCGCTGCCCGCTCTGTTGGACGATAGGGAGGAGAGGGGAGAGGAGGAGGGGAGCAGGAAAGGCTTTATAGGTGAGGAGGTGTCGATGAGGGCAGATAAGAGGTCTGGAGGAAGAGGAGGAGGAGAAGGAGTGACACGATGATGTAAAAAATGAACTTCTAAAAATCATCATCAGCCACAGCGTTCAGATGAGTTTTAACAGTGAATAACAGCAACCTGTGTGCTGGCTGCTGCTGCCATTGGTCGGGACGGGCGGGGCGGCGGGACCTGGACGGCTCTCTCCAGTGACTGACAGCTTGGCCTTGGCCTTGTTCTCCTGAGACTTGAGCTTCTTAGCGTGACGGCTGCCTCTGTAGTGAGCATCTGCCTGAGACTGAGAAAGAAACATTTTATTGGTTTACTTATTTCTGGATACACAGAACTCAGGTCCTGATGTCACTTCCTGTCCCGCCACTCTGTGATGAGCGTCTGTGACACACGCCCCTCTCACTAAGGGACATTTTCCCCGGTCTTTCTAAAAATCACTAATGTCAGCTGAGAATTAGCTAACTAAATTCATAAAGATGGCAGTGTGGTGGAATATAATAACAACAGGGAGAAAAAACATGACCTTTGTTTTTATAAACAGCCAAACAAAAGAAAAGGCCAGATCCTGTCGTGACGTTGTTCTCTTTTTAGCCGAGTAATTTTTTGAGCTTTTGCTTTGCTGAAGTCAGCTGAATCCTCCCTTCCTGCATTTTAGAGATCTCTGAACCTTACTCCTGCAAACTACAGACCAAACGAATGTGCTGTAATCAGACTAAACAGCTAGTTGAGGTCAGAAATTGATGGATGTGCCAGATTCATCACACAAGGCAAGTAAAATGTTAAAAACGTGCGTAACACGTGCAATAGTAGACTTTGGTGGATAAATTGAGGGAGGTCTCTTTAACAATATGCTAATTTCTAACAAACAAAAGAGTACAGCTTGGGTTGTGTTGAAAATGTGTTTTATTATAAATTATTAAAGATAGCCACACACGCCCTCTTCTTTTAAACTGCAATCTCAGTGTAAACAACCACTGAATCAAGAGTCTACAGTTGTACAACCTGATGCCACCATATTAACACATGTATAATCCAGCGAGTTCTTGGTCTACCATGACGTCTCTTCCCCGGTTGAGCCTGCCCATCCATCCATCTAGAATGACATTCTGTTTACAGGTTTACAGTTTTTTATTCAGCATGCTAATTGTTGCTAATTAGCACGGGACAAACAGCACATAGCTGAGCTGAGCGCTCAGAGCGCCTGTGCGCGTGCATGCAGCCTATTACTGTAGCTCTTACATCTGTTCACACTTTTCTTAATTTCTAACTTAATTCTTTATATAAAATACAGTTAAAGCTGATGGGGATGTTATTAGTATTAAAGTCACAGTACTGAATCAATTAAATTTTGACCTGAGATGAAGCCGGATGAAACGTTATTACCATTGTTTATTTATCGGCCAGATTGCATGCTAACACCACGTGGAGCTGGAGTCCTCGAGCCCATAGTATATTTACGTTGCAGTATATTAGCCGTTCAAACAGTGCTGGGACATGTTCAGTGTCACCACACAGTTTATTGGGCTCTTAGTGTGTCAGCACACGTTGAAAAAGCTCCAGGTTAATTGTGTCCTCAGGTGGCTGTCTGGGAACTCATGACTCAGCTTGGATTCCTTTTATTAGGCTGAGCTAGTGATGACCTCTCCTCAGCAGTGATTCCTGTGTTCATGTTCACTTTTGAATCATGTTTGATTGGCATGACACTAATGAGGCGGCTTGTCACCGCTCAGCAGTCATTATGTGAACGTGCCGAGCACCATATACCGAACGCCGTGCTGATGTATATGGGTAGGGGTTACACCTGTTTAAAAACCTGTCTCTATCATACAGTGCTATGAAAGTACGGAGTATTTGCCCTCTTCTTGATTTCAAATTTTTTTGCATATTTTTCCCGCTTAAATGTTTCACGTCATCAAAAAAATTTTAATATACAACAAAGATAAACAGAGCATATAAAAAAATTCAGTTTTTAAAGAATGATTTTATTATAGAGAAAAAAAGCTATCCAAACCTACCTGGCCCTATGTGTGCCATTAATTTACAGAAGTTGGTAAAATTCATAAAACACTCACATCCGAGTTGAACCTCAGCTGGCAAACGTTACAGGAGATGACCTGCTTCTTCTTGGGCACCAAGGTGACGCCAAACGTGTGGTTGATGACGGCCTTCTGCACCGGATCCATCTGCAAGAGACACACAGGGGTCAGAGGTCACCAGCCTGCCCAGGACAGTGATGACAGAACGACAGGTCTTTTTCCCAAAGTCAGTCTGTACTGCCACACACACAGAGTCGTACCGTGTTAAAGTTTGGGAAAAGTCCGACTGGCGAAGTCGTCTCAACAGGGAAAGGCAGGAACGGCTTCATCATCACTGAGGGACCAGTGGTGGCACCTATGAGGCCTGGCAATGCTCCGCCCACTGCACTACACCCACTTCCTGGAAACAGAGAACAGCAGGTAATAATTGATTATAATAATAATTGATTTTGAATATGTGATTGATGTGACTCTTCAGTTCCTGGGTTGTCACTGGAGGTGAGTGGCAGTTTGTTCTATATAACCGAAGGAGGGTGTATCTGAGCAGCTGAGTAGGTGTGAGATTTCAGTGACATTTCAGCACTGAACCGGCTGTTGCCCCTACTTCAGCATCATCAATTTTAATCAACCTGTCCACAGTACATGAAGTGCTTCATTAATTTGGGCTTCACGTGACGAGACCAACAGGTTGAGTTAGTTTGAAACAGCTCAGAGCAAGTACATTTGTTGCCTCTGCAAACAAAGAAATACACAAAAACTGCTTGGCCGATTTTAATAATTTCATCAGAGGTGTGTCTTGGCACGACATACAACGTAAAATAAAAGGCTTTATGACCTTCATGACTCCAGAAGGAATTGAAGTAGGGAGGTCCAACTGGTGTCATTTTGTAACTGACAGCACTAGCCATAGATAATAAACTTTTGGGATTTCTTTGTCAAAGGTCAAGGGCACTGAAAGGTCAAACACCTTTTTTTGGGCATATCTCCAGAAGGATTTGACACAGAAAGTTCTAACTGGTGTCAATTTCTAAGTAATCTCAGGGTCCATCACCCAGCCAGAAGAACTGTCGGGTGGCGCCAACATGGGCTCTTTTTCAAACCAAATGACCTTGACCTAAAAATCACACTCAGGAATCCTCAAAACAATCACTAATATCACAGTCTGGTAGAAAGCTGAATTTTAGGGAATTTAGTCATGTTGGGAGAGGTAAACTTGTGGATATTTGTGATTCCTGAATCGTTTTATGTAAATAACTAGTGCTTGGTCTGTAACCTTGATGCTGTCACATAACAGGGCTTATCGTTAAACGTGCTAACGGTATCAGCATCAGTTGAGACTGCATACACTGGGGCTTTGACGTGGAAAAAATAAAGAAAGAAAGAATAAATAAATAAATCGACTCACGATTCAAGAATATCAATGAGGTCTGGAAGGCAAATGTATTTTGAGCTGGTCTATTAAGATGTTGCTGATGATTTGGACACTTCTTGGCAAAATAACAATTGGAGGAAACCAATCTGAAATGTATGTCATGTCAGCCTGGAGACCTCGGCAGCTGATGTGTGGCACAGAACCGGCATGAAGAACATATGGATGCAGCTGCTGTGGGCAGAGCGAGGTTTAATGCATAAAGGAAAAGGGGGCAGGAAGGTGAAACGGCAGTTCTCATACAGCGTCCATGTGTTCTGTTGCCATGAGGCCAGTAAGAGTGCATTTCACCCTTCTTCATGTCCATTTAAAGAACCAAAGAGTAGCAAGGAAGTATGTTTACCCCAGCGACAGCACAGTGGTACCCCGCAGTCTCACACATCATAAAACAACAGCTGTGGGAAAAAATAAAGAAAAAAATGTAATCTTGAGTGTCATCCAAAAAGGATTTATCAAGGTCTGACCCAGCTACCAAAGGACATACAAGCACATTATTATTGTGTCATTCATGTGTGCGGTGTGCGGTTGGCTGTTGGAGGAAAGGTGCTTCTCAAGTCAGAGTCCAAATTTAAACCTGCTTCTAACGGTGTGTTCCCAGTTGTTACATATACATAAACAGTATATCAAGAGTAGGTTCGATGAAGACTGTCCATTTATATTTATAGTCACAGCTTGCAGGAGCCCTGCAGTGAGATCTTTCATAACAGAGTGGGTGGAAACACTGAATCAGCCCTGAAAGGGGAGGAGGAGGAGATGTTTTGGTGTCTATCTTTTTATCCACGTGTCCACCTTGAAGACCTCTGGTATATTTTAACCCTGATCCCTAATCCCTATTTCCTGGTTTGTTTAGGCTCCAAAATGTCACAGACTCTTTGTTTGTGAAAAGAACTCCAGGATGGAGTTCGCTAGCTAAAACCATTTACTTGACATTTACTTTACATTTACTTTACTTTTCGCCCCTAACTAATACTGAAAATGTCATTCAAAGTGTCTGGTAACATGGAGTACAAAACCTACAATATAACTTGTGTTCTTTATTCAATAATGTATAAAAAGACTGTTTTTTTCTACCTTTCTCTGCTTTCTGTAACTGAGAGTTGTGCCCCAAACACAACCAGTCAATTGTCATGTTTACAAAAGACAATTGTGTCCCAATTTATACATAATGTCTGAATATTTGGCAGATTACTACACACAAAGTAAATCGTTTAGAATAGACTGAAACATGAGTTTTAAAAAAAAGATATATTCGGTTACATTTTTGGAGACTTTTCCTTTAACTTCACTCTATAATTAACTAATTATTTCCAACCAGTTCAGCATAGCCTGTAAGTAAATTAGGTTTTAATTGTGTTATTTCATTGTAATTGTCCATTCTTACTCATTATGATTCTCAAGAAAATCCAACTACTCCAACAGAATTTTAACTGTGCTACAGCCCTCTAACACACTGCATCTTTATGAAAAGTAAAATATAACCCATTCTTAAGGTCTCATCACTAATTCTGAACAACTGCAAAATCTATAAAGGTGTAGAATATCCTAATTATAGAAATTGTAAATATGAAAAATATGAGCATTATACACTACACTACAACCTACATGTATAATAACTGAAAAATATGAATATACAAAGTTATTTAAAGTTTTAGTGCACAGAAATACTATTTTCAAATTTAGATGCCATATAATACTTTGTAACCAAATATAACTCACTCAAAATGTCAATTCCCCACTTAAGTGCTTTGATCGCTAATGTGTTTTAAATAAAGCTGTAGCCCTGATCAATGTTCGAAATATTGATTGAATAAACTGGGCTGAGAGGTTTGGTGTTAAATTTTGCCCAGACCAGAGCAGGCTGGCTGTTTACGTGTTTTCAGATTGACCTCAGGCTGTGAGGTTGTGAGGTACAGTCGCTGCGTGCCATGCTTCTGCTTGCCGGCTTTATAGCAGAGCTGTGAGACGGCTTCTGTATTAATCACACCAGCTCGTTCATATTATCAAGTTTACAACATTATGACACAGCACAGAGCTCTAATCAAACAACATTCAACAGGTCAAATCACTCAGGATCAGACTGGAGATTATTTATGACAATAAATACAGATTAGCATCTATTTCTAAAGATGGTGTAATGAGACTATTTGGCAGACCAGTTAAAATAACAGCTTCCTATTCAATAATAGATCCACAGTTTAAAAAAAACAAGGGTATTAACACATACATAGTCACTGTTTCTATTAGGAGTACTAAGAAGCAGCTTCCTAAATCAATTTCAATATCGAGATGAGGGCGTTGTCAAGATTTGTACATAGTGTTTATAGTATGAAGGTTTATTAAAAATGGCTGGGCTGTATGACCCTCCAGGCATCTGTGGATTTGTTCATGCGTACTGAGTAACGACTTGTGATCCTATCTCACCTCCCTGCTTTGTATGATAATAAGCAACTATAGTACTTCTTAGTCCAAATGTCTTGCTGTTTTTATCCAGCAGTGGGGAGCATTGCTGTCACTGCGCACATAAAAGAACAGTTCCTGAGTTTTGACAGCAAAGCAGTAGATCTTAGCATGTTGCATAATCCAAAAAATACAAAGCCCTCTTCCAGGCAAACCAAGTTGACCAAAATGTTTAATCCACTCATAATACACCTCATAATACACCTCGATGACCAAGGGGGTCGTTCATTGTAGCCTAGGACACGTTTGCATTCTGCTGTAAGAATGTGGCCCACACTACCTTGAAATGTGGTCTGAGTGATCGGATCCCAGACCTGTATTTAGAAGTGTCCACTTGCGATCCGATCACCCAGAACGCATGTTGGCACCAGGCATGTTAGCGCCTGCGGCTGGGTGTGAGTTTAAGGAATTTAACGCGTCACTGAACTAATGTAGAAGAAATTGCATGCTGTATGCACATCAGATCTTTAAGACAGACCGTTCACACTGTTCAGATCATATCAATATGGCCAGGCATCACCAACCTAACTCATTGCCGTGGGAACAAAATTTGTAGTCAACATAGTAACTGCTTACAGCACACCCAGTGCTGTGACGCTTGAACACGGAAGCATGAGAAATTAAAATATATCAATCACACTGTCAGGCTGTGCAAGTCGTGTTCCATACAGCTCGGCTAGCATGGATTCTGCTCAGCTGCTCTGATGCCCCTCTGCATTTGCTGTTAATGTTGTTTGTCACGTTGCAAGTGACACAAAGGAGCATCCAATTCGAGCATCCAAACAGAGACACATCTGAAAAAATCCAATTTAAATTACATTTCAAACTTGTTTTGTATCTGTTTTAGAATGGAAATCAATCTAGGTATAATCTGAATAAGTCAAGATAAGGAACGTAGTTAAATAATAGACCACATTTTGCTTAACAGTTAAAAAATCATGGGGCTGAACAGCAAAACATCATCACAGTTTGACTGGTGGCTTGTAAGCTGCTATGTTGCTTTTTGGGTGAATCGGGAGGTTTTCCACATTATTGCATTGTCAAACAGAGAAACCCTGCAACCACCTCAGTATTCATTTTAACCACATTAAAACCTGTCAGAAGGAAACATAAGAACATACTAACTAAATTCAAAACCCTTGAACATAAGAACCGAACCACTGAAACCAGTCAAGGAACACATGAGCACCTCTTTTAAGCTGGAAACTTTCTCAAAGACACCTTCAAGGGACATTCTCCTCTGAGTCTTTTTCACAGCTGTCTCAAAGCTCTGTGTTGGAAACCTTATCTCTTCAAGGGCCACTGAAACCACCTTGAGGACCATTTGAACGTGGTTTAAGATTACTAAAACCAGCTTGAAGGACCATCCAAATCTCTTTATGGACTATTACAATCTGCACGAGGAACGTCACAAGGATCAATTCCGGAGCCTTCTCCGGGACTCCTTTCACCCATTTTAAATCCCGGCTTGTCGCTGTCCTGACCGTCTTTTTTCTGTGCACATCAACATCTCTCTCACACATATTAAGGATTTTTAGTTTGGGTTAGTTTAAACTTTAATTTAGTCACTTTCTAAAGTGAATTTACTAGAACCTGAAAACAGATTTATAATGAGTCAGTGGTCTGACGTGGTGTCCAAATGAGCAGTATCAATGGGAGATATCTTTCAGTATGCGTATGATGAATGGTGGGATGACAGAGTTGTCTTCATTCTGTCCTTCTGTCCTCTGAGGTCTGGTTACAACACATGCAGGCACACACACACACACACACACACACACACACAGAGGAACCCTTCTGTCTTACAGTAAGTTGCTGTTCCAGGAGGGTGCTATAAATACTGAAACACATCTGATACAGCTTTCACATGGCCAAAGTCTGTAAACAACTCTGAGAACCAGCCAACAACGAAGTAATGGGCCAGACAGTTTTATTTCAGGCTGCTGGTGATTGATCCGAAAGATTTGAAACCTCTAAACACACCAGCGCTCAAATTTGAAGATTTGTCACAAGTTTCTTTGGATGACTCTTCTTCCATCTGCAGTCCACCAATCTGAGTGGGAATAGAGACAGAAACCTGGCCTCGCACAAAGTGTCACAGCAAAGTTAATCGGCGGATTCTGCCAAAGAGGTTATGTAGGGGCAGCTGCATTTATTTCCCACTGGTATTTTTTGCTCACTGTTATACAACATTTAATACAATGAACAGTTACAGAGGGGGGAAATGAGCTGTCAAACCTAGAAAGCTACTTGTCTCGCTGACAGGACAATGAGTACACAGAGTTTATTATTCAATTCCTGTCAACAACTTCACACAAACCATTTGTCTTTTGTGGCACAGTTTATACTAGAGTAGTGGTTAAAGGTAAAATATAACATATGCCCCTTTTCCACTGCCTGGTACCTCAACTCGTCTTGACTCTAATCACCTTTTTTAGTTTTTCCACTTGGAAGACGGTGCGGTACCTGATACAATTTGTAGTATGATCTCAGTCGAGGTTCCAAGCGAGCCGAAGCATTACCCAAACAGTGATGTAGACCACTGCAGACCACTGATTGGTCAGAGAATCCTCATTACTACACTTTATCTAAAAGACACTACACACCAGTCTTACAGTGGAGGTACACTACAGTTCATTAGTTTGTAATAGTGGACCATTTATGTAAGCATTGATGTGTCCTTTTGCACCGCCTTCACCTTGACATCCAAACACTGAAGTGATATTTCCCACACGCCCTTGTTTCCTCAGCAATCCGTTGTCTTGTTGCCCTCAGCCTCTTCTCAAAGACAATGTGTCTCCCTGCTGTTGCAAACAGCCACACAATAAAAAAAACAATTCCCTTGATATCTTTTATTGTTATTGTTGTTTATAAGATGGCAATTTCGCTGCAGTTCCCTGCAACGTGCCAAACACTCTGGGTTACCAGGGTTATCGGAAACTGATGCTTTGGGTTGGTACAGAGACCGAGCTGCCAAGCCAAATTGCCAGTATTTGAGGCATATCCTCAATTCCCCGGGCAGATAAAGATCGCTGTTCAGGTTGAATGAGCAGAATGTCGCATGAGAGTGTTTTAGGTCATTGAACTCACTCCCACACACTTTTGAGAAGAGCTCTAATTATCTAAAATTAAAGAAATCACCTCTGTGGATATACCATGGGTAGATCCAGAAGCTACAATAAACTTCCTCTAGCTTCCTCCTGTTGCCACTGATTATGGATTGGATCTTCAGCTCCTTTAAAAATGAATAGATATATTGCAGGAGAATTTCACCATTTTAAATACTGGTGCCGCCGAGGCTCACATCAAATAACTTAAACCAGAACATTTACAAAAATTCTAAGTGATCAAAGTCCCTTTGATCTCTCGAGGTGGCGTGTTGGCTGACTTCAGCAGCTGCTGAGACTAAATGTTCTACAAAAAGATTCGAAACCCGTAGTAATTTGCAGCTTCCTGTTTCTTGCTGGTCTGTCCAGTTTAATCTGCAGCGGTGAGATTTATACTGGGTCATCTCTGCCACTCGAACCACACACATATGCACGGAGATCTGCTTGGAGGCTCATATAATTACAATGCAAGAAGCAAAATCTTGCAGTGCTCTGCCGTACCATCAGCCCCGACAACTGATCTGACCAGAAGAACTCTGTGTCGTCTGTCACAAAACCCTGCAATAAAGACAATGAATGTGGTTACCAGGAAGTGTGGCTGAATTTTATGAATCAATTTAGAGGTCCAACAAGTTGTGGACACTGTTGCTCCAACTGGTGCTCAGCCTGAACCTGATACGAACAGAAACTGAGCCACAAAATGATGTGTGGGGAGTCGGGCGAGGAAGAAAAGGTGACGCTTTGTCCCTGACTGGACAAGCTGTCAAGGCTGCCTTGCGTGTCGTCCGAAATCTGACCCCAAATGTAGCCGCTGTCACAACAAAAGGACCGCCAAGTAGGTGTAATTAAAATGAAAGGAGCACATAGCAACCATCTGCTGACCAAAGCCAGTAACCACTCGTATTTCGACTGCACTATGCATGGACTTCATATGTGTGTGTGTGTGTCAGAGAGAGCCGCGTTTCACACTTAACGACAATTTTGAAGCCGTTTATCACTCACTCAGCGTATTTCTGATTTCCTTTGACATACTGCTGCAGGCATGAAGTCATCAAAGTCAATAAACATGGTTGTTTTGTTGTGTATACACTTTATACATGCAGCGTTTTATAAATCAGTGATTTTTTTGTGTCTAGTTCAACTTCGAGCACCTTTGATCAATTTCTGAGGACAGTGCTGATCTTTACAGGAAAAGGAGGAACAGAAACAGATGACAATACTGCATCACAGTTTATTTATGGTGTTGCTGCATCAAGTTTTATTGTGTATCATATTTAATTATCACTCATCTGTCAGAGTATATTCACTGCTTCATAAAAGAGAAATGGCTCACAGTCTCTTGGATAAACGGTGTGAATCCGATTCCCCAATAGCAACCAACTTAATGAGCTTGCTAACTGACATTTAACTGGCATTTAGCAGGCCTGCTATAATTATCCTTCAAAAAATATTGACAAAATATCATCTTTACTCTTGGTACATTAAAATGTTTTCCGAGTCAAATTTAAATGAGAGCCGTAAAACTGACTGTTACATTTTCCTCATAACTGACCGATGATAAAAACTGATAAAAATATTTAATAAAGATATAATGTTTTGAGGCCAAATTGGCTAAGACCACAAGTACAGTGCAAATACAGTGCAAATGCCCATTATGTGATGCAAACAACTCAAAGCTGACAGCAACAGAAACTTTATTACCAAATCAACCAACTCAATTAGTTGATTGAAAGAAAAATGATTGAATATTGTCGTTTCAGTCTTGTTTCATTTGTTGCAACCAGCTTCTTTAAT
This sequence comes from Mola mola, assembly GCA_001698575.1. Taxonomy (NCBI): domain Eukaryota; kingdom Metazoa; phylum Chordata; class Actinopteri; order Tetraodontiformes; family Molidae; genus Mola; species Mola mola. The sequence goes on from KV751321.1 coordinate 7,117,015, forward strand.
GTCAGGATTTGCTGTTTTCTCTTTTTCATTTCTGAAAGTAAAGGAAGTTTATTTGGGTTTTTAACTATTGGTTGGAGTACGGAAGCAATTCAAAGACGTCACTTTGGGCTCTTAAAAAACATGATTAGCCTTTTTAACCATTTCATGAAAATTTATAGAGCACGTTATCAATCGGCATCATGAAAATCATGAAAATAATCGGCAGAATAATCATTAGTTGCAGCTCTAAAAGCAGCAATTGAAAATTATTATGTACTGAACAGATTGCTCTATGTTATATGTTAGAGGCTGTATAACTATCCCAACAGAAGGAAACTCACAGCATACATAATAAAGTTTAAGCTTATTAACAGGAATATTCTGCAGTCTCACAACTGTAACTGAACTGAAATCAGTATAAAAGAATACAAAGCAGCATCAACCTCTTTTTTGGAGCAGGGTGCTTAAATCCCTTCCCTCACTTGATAAGAAGGTGTGCTGGAGCAGGATAAATGTCTATACTTCATCCCGACTGAGCTTCATCATCCAAACCGGCAGAGAGAGGAGAAACATCTGTTAATCAGACAGATTTATCGGAACGGAAGGTGCTGAAGCAAAACGGACAGAGACCGGAGACCTTTCTCACACTGACAGCAGGAAGTGATGAAGTCTGACCACAGGGGAAAGGAGGATGGACAGGTTTCTTACCTGAAACAAACGTCTGTTTTTCTTTGTCCTGATCCAGATTTCCTGTTTCCTAGTTAACTTTTTTAAACCCCACTTCTGTCTGTCTTTATTCTACTGCACTCTGTCTGTCTGTCCACGTTGTTCTGAACCAAAGAGCGACAGCCTAACGGTCCCACCACTCGCCATGTGTGTGTGTTTGTGTGCGTGAGAGAGAGAGAGACAGTGTGTATCAGGTGACCGGGAAAAAGTGGCATGTGTCGCCGCTATGTGAACCCCAAACCCTTCGTGTCAGGTGTATGCTTCTCTGCATGTGTGCTACCTCTTAATCCTCTCCTGCAATTTCCTCCAGGGAGACGAAACTCTATCCTCAGGGATAAGAGAGAGAGAGAGAGAGAGAGAAGGACGACCACACACACTACTTACAGATTATATTGGAGGATTAAAGACTGCCCTGCTGCAGTCACTGCTCGTGTGTGTGTGTGTGTGTGTGTTTGCGTGCACGCGTTGAGATCAAAGAGCAGTTGTTGCTTCACAGTGTCTCCGATTACACAAAACACGTTGTGTGTGTGTGTGTGTGTGTGTGAGAAAGACACACACATAAAAAAGTCAGCTTATGATCCGGAAGTTACTTCACTGGAACTGATTCCTGTCGGCACTGACAGACGCGCAGCCTTCGACAGAAGTGCTGAAAATGGCTGACAAACACCTTTAATATTGGTATGATTTGTAGCATGTTGTCAGTATAAGATTGGGGTATTTCATCAAAGATTCTTAGAATTTGCTAGCTGCATGACAGTAGTGAATGAATGAATGAATGACAGTAGGGGTGTTGAAATGTTACATTTTATAGAAATGTTCAGGATCAACAAAATGTCAGATGTAAAGATTTTGGAGAGTTCCTGATTTTGAGGTTTATGTCATCTGGTTTAAACATGTGCGGCTGTGTAGAAAGCTAGTTTGAAAGTCGGAAGACGACAAAGCAGGTGAGCTCTGACTTCAGGCAGGGTGTGAGGGGGGCGGGGCTAAAACTGCACATTCACAGATGATGAGGAAAAGGTGTGGAATTCCGTTCAAGAGATTCTAAGGCTCCAAATAGTGTTTTTCATGACAAAAAAGTAGTTTTAAATAACAGACATGAGGTTTTGAGAGTTTAATCAATCGTTGAAGCAGGTGTTAAAAGATGCAGTCGGTTAAGTTTGAGAGGAGAGAAACAGAATTGAATGAGCTGCACTCTCACTCTATCTCCCAGGCCGTCCCTGCAGGGAAAACTGCGGGGATTTACTCTACTTGTAAATCCTTCTTTACTGCATGATTTTCTTCAAATATCCCATTGTTTTTTTTTTTGGTGCCTGCATTGTTTGTCTTGGAATAGGCAAGTTTTTCATCTCAGGTTGTCATTTTTCTTCACATTTACATTCGTAACGCTCCTGCCGCTCTCACTGAAGTCACTAAAGCAAGGGGGGTGGGGGTGGGGCTCCTCGCTCACAAGAAATGATACAAGAAATGACACTGAGCCGGATTTTTATCACAGAATGTCTCGCGTATTATTGTCAGTGTTAGAGCTGGTGCGGTGTAAAGTAGACTAGTTCAAAAGTCAAAAGATGAGAGGAAGAGTGGAGCACATTTAAATGTAATTTTAGGCAACAGAAATATATTTTTTTAGGGTTTCATTGATAGCTGGAGAAGGTCTTTAAGAGCAAAAGAACTGCAGTGAGAGATTGGCCAGCTAAGACCTGCATTAATGTCTAGCTCCATGACATAAACCGTCATTTAAACCTTTATTTAAACAGCTTGAGTACAGGCTAAACAAGCAATTTAACAAGCATTATTCTCATAAGTGAGGTGCTGTTATGTTTTTAACTTTAGCCATCAGTCCAATCCTGTTCTTCATGGACAGGTAGAACAATAATATCGACCTCTATCTGAGAAAGAAGACATTTCAAGACATTAAAGAAGACATTAAAATGAGGAACTTTCTTACTCTCTTTTTGACACTGACCAGTTGAAGGTGGGTAAAAGAGAAGCTTTCACAGGTCCAGCTTTTCCCCTGAATATCTTTGTAACACAACTATGATCCCTGACAGGCTTGCAGCTAAGCCTGTGATCCTACTGGGAGGAGAACCCATCTCGCCACCTTCATCTGCATCTTAAACGTTCCGTATCCATGAAGAGCAAGCGAGGTAGAGACACACCGAATGTGTGTGGTTTTGCTGACGGCAGCATTAGACATCACGCTGAATTATTATTATGCACAGAAACACACACATTAGCATAACAAGCCTGTGTGTGTGCGTCTAAGTAGGTCATGTTCAGATCCTTCTTCATCCAAAATAACGCACACACGCACAAGACCAATCAGGAATATGAAGGCAGACAGGAGTGCTCCAGTGTGAGGCTTAGAGGAAGATAGGAGAATCCCACTAACTGATAACACTGTAATAAGATTTCATTAACAACAATGTAAAATTGAGTGTTGGTTGGAGCAGACAACGTGCTGAGGAGTTTTCTAATCTTTAATTTCCCATTAGAAGAGATAAGGATGTAAACCGTCTCCACGGGGTGGTGCAAAAGGCAAGCACAGTAAAATCTGAATATTACATATATACTAAAAAACCAAGATGGATGCTGAATTTGAAGAGAGGCCGCATGAAGAGTCACTAAACACGTCTCTAAAATTGAGCCTTTCTTTTTGTGTCTGTGACGGACAAGCAGCTCTTCTTCTTGTCACCACTGGGATTTGATTCGTAGTGCACGTGTGTTTAAAATGTCTTGTGTAGATGTAAATTGACAATCTATTCAATCTACTGTGCATGTGCGGAAAGTGGACTCCGAGTGGACTCCAGAACGGTATATAAACAGAACCACAATGCATCTGTGGTGTCTGCGGCTGTCCATGTAAGCATCTCTTTGGCCTAAGTGGTTCGTCCTCTGTGGACAATGAAAATCTGACTAGGATTAAAATTTCTCTTTTTGTGATTTCCAACCAAGATTAACAGCCCAGCAAACCAACACAAGGCCACTTTTAAAAGATTTTGACTTATTCGTCATTTTGTCATTCTGGCTAAATGAATATTTTGTATTTTCAAAGCTTGATGTGTATTATATTGGGGAAGTTCGGAGTCTGTGAACTTGACAACATAATTCACAAACATAATGTGAATTAAACTAGAAAAAAAGCACTGCTTTCTGTCCTGAGACGGATAATATTTTAAAATAAAGACAAAAACTCCCACAATCCCACGGTACATAGGCCTACGCGTTTGTTTTCTTGTTTTCTTTCACGAGAACTGTCATGAGATGCTGTGTTCAATCAAATTTATCTCAAAGCTAATTTAAAACTGATCTGATCACAGCGAACAGTCTCAAATATTTTTTGTGAAACCAGGGCCTTGCAACTGCTGCCACAAAAAGAAACCACATGAAACAACACAACATAAAAGGAATTAAAGCCATTAAATTGCATCGTCTGTGTTTATAGTTTTGTATTATAGAAAAGAGAGGCGTGGACCTCAATGAGCAGCAGTATGTGGGTAATCACGGCACTCATGCTACCTATAATGAGAGAATGTCAGACAGACAGGAAGCAGTCACAGACTCCAGGGACAGCCTTAATTTTCGCTTTATTAGATAATTTCTTCCAGGAATGTTCTAGAAATTGATTGTGCAAAAGGATCCATAATGTTAATTCAGTTATTGACATTCCTGACAAACGTCCTGTTACTAGTAAACATCATTCTGTGTGAACAGGCACTTTCCGTACGCAGATTTCCATATTAAGTGCGCGTACGGTAAGATCACATGTACATTACCAGGCCCGTGTTATTTGCTGGTCATTCGCTCATCTGTTCATTTGGTGGTTGAGAGAGATGAGAGGAATGTTTAGTGAGTATCATAGACATGATAAGTGGTTGGAATCACCGCGATGGCATTGTGATTGGGAGAATGTTAATACGGTAATGCTGGCAGTGCTGTGTTTAAGTGTGATGCATTATGCAGGACCCAACATCCCAATTACATCCTAAAAAATAACATCACCAAAGAAAGAGCACTCAGCAGAATGTTTGTCATAACTTCACGGCAATACGGTTGCTTCTAAATACTGCATTTAATGTCCACGGATCCATGATTTTATTTTATTTTATTTTCCTCTCATGCATACAAATTGCCTCATCTGTTTACAAGACACCACATTTATAGAAACAGTGGCTACAAATGTCATGACAATACAGCTTTGCAGATTATATTAACATTTTATCTTAAACTACTTTTCTGCAACCAAAAAAGTCACCAATAGAGGACAGTTTACTAAAAAGATAATGTCCTCATAGGTCTGACTCTAAAACAACAAGTAAATCTCGGTTTCAACTTCACCCAACTCACACTGTAAATGGATTCTATTTTCTTCCTCCTATTTTCAAAGAAGTCAGTATTTAGATATTAAACTAATTACAAACACCCAGTCTTGTAATTAGATATATTTTTTGGTTAACATCATATTCCATCAGCCTGCTTCTTTTGATCATTAGCACTGCGTTTACAGCCAAGAGAAAACAAAATTCCAGCTTCAAACAAAGACATGTCTGCACTGAGATGCACCCGATTGATCAGATGAACGGTAATAATACAGCAACGAAGTAAAACATTTCACAAGAACAATCTGACATTCTGTTGCAATGTGAAAACAACAGCCGATCCTGTCACTTCCACAATAATTCAACCATTTGTGAGACGAGCACACAGCCAGCAGAGAGACCACAGTTTCAGTTCAAGGTTCAAATCCAGGTCAGGTAATCCCCCCTGCCGCCATCTCCCAAAAAACAATACACACATGCAGATACTCTGCACGTGATCGCAGACAGACGAAGGACGCTGACACTGAAAACCAAAGCGGATAAAAACGGAGTTCAAGCACAAACTGACAGATTTCTTACCTCGATTCTGGACTCTACTCCACATCATTGATGGGGAGACAGCTGTCTCAGCTCCTCCTCCCTCCCCCCTGCATCATCGGCTCCCCTGATGATAAAAAGTAATGAAGAGAAAAACCCCAAACAGACAGCAGCGAAGCGCCAACTGGTTTTCTGTTTGTGTGAACGAACAAGGACATGTGTGTGAGCAGGGCGGTTGATGCACACGGCGAGAAAGACAGAGCGCACCATGTACTTGAATCATCGAGGTGATGATATTCAGGGTGAGCGTTGATGACAGCCTCCCCCCACCGTCTCAAAGGAAACCCCAGTTGTTCTGTCTGTGTGCAGCTCACCGGCACTCAGCCGGTTCAGAGCATCATGATTCAGAGGAGGAGGAGGAGGAGAGGAGTCACGAGGATACAACATTTAACTCTCTTCATCATCTCAAACCACATACGAAACTGACTAAATGGAGAGAATGAGGAAGAAAATAGGAAGAAATAAGAAGCAACTGAGGAACTGCAAAAAGAGATGAAGAACTAAACAAGACAGTAAGAATAAAACAAAAGCCTTCCTTTGCCAACAGTCCGAAATGTTTACCAATTCAAAGTCTTTTACTATCGTTTCTGTTCTGCACCGTGACTCCCCCTTCCAGCCCTCCAGCTTCTTCTCCCAGGGAAACTTTGCAGTATGGACTCACTTTCACGACCCCCCAGGCCCCCAGGACTCCGAGTGACTGATTTGGAGGCTTAAACTGGAAGTGCGGCTCAAGACCGTTCACACGCATGTACTGCCCACACTGCGATGTTATAAAGCTAATTAAACTCGGCAATGATTCCCTTTGACCCTGGCTAGACCTATCACTGCCAATCCAGGTAACAAATCCCATAGGGATGCTAGTATTACCAGTTTTCTGATACAGCTGAGCAGCTACAAATTTATGATAAATGGTACATCTAAACTTAGCATTTCTTTGTTGTAACAAAGCTTCTTGGCAATAAATCTTATACCATTGGAAAGCCTGTTTATTTCCCTTTTAAATGGTGCCACATTTGTAAGGAAAATGCATTTGTGGGAGGGGCAGCAGAGCTGAGTACGTGGGTTGCTCCCATAAAAAACTTGCCAAATCTTCTCTGCCAATACCAAACAGCGTATTCTACTATTGATTCTTGTTTGGTGTCATTTAGTTGATTGGATGATTGAATTCTGAAGAATCAAGACATATTGGCTATTGAAAATGTATTTATTTAACAAACAGGGGCCTCAGCAGCATGTGGAAGAACCATACAGAGTCACAACAGCCTGGCACCTCCTCCTCCTGCTGGTCACCAGCTTGGTCACACACTGCTCTGGGAAGGCATCCCGTTCTTCAACCAGCATTTGACGTAAATCAGCCAATGTAGCTGTGTACATACTCGACTCTGCTGCTCAGCCAACATATGCATTCTCAAATGTGACACCATTTAAAAGGGACACACACAGGCTCTCCAACAATATAGCATTGCTAAAACAAAGAAATAATCGACCAAACACAAATTTCCCAACTTTTTGTTTATTTGCAGATGTTGTTGGATAACGAGTCTGTGTGTTTAGGGCCCATCACATTTACTGCAATTTTGTCTGGCTTTAATAGTTACAATTTGTGAGACATCCAACTTTCTATGTGCTTAAGAAATGCCTAAAGAAAAAAATGATAAGTATAAGTGAGTATCATCTGCGTTGCGATGAAATGGAAGATGAGCAGTGTTGGTCTGTGCTCAGAACCTTGTTGGACTCTGTGGCTAACATTTTTGTGTCTGGATGATTCAACATTAACATCTCAAATTAATATCTATCAGATAAGTAAACCAGCTTAATGCAGATCCTTTAAAACTAATTCAGTGTTCCAGCCTCAGTAGAAGGATATGACGGTCACATAATGTCAAATGCTGCAATAAGATCCGACAAGACAATGCAGCGAGGAAGTCATTTGTAACTTTGACCAATGCTGTTTCTGTTTGGGATTAAACCGTCGATCCTCCAATCAGAGGATGGCCTGGTCTGCCCACCCTGAGTCACTGTACTACTTTTGCATTGCTTTCACCAAAATACCCACCGAAATATGTCTATTGCCATAAAATTAAAGAGGGTAATGTTTTATAGCAGTTAATCAAAACAGAGAAGCTTGGGGATAATTCAGATCATTACACATCCAGTAGTGATTGATACTGTTTTGACTAATGAAGGTCCATTCATGTTACATGCAGTGGATCCTTTGAAAACTATTACAACCACCCATTGGTTATAATATTGAATATCCATTTCGAAAATCTAGAGTCGCTGCTTCTCTGAGCTAAAAGGAACCAGCTGAAGTGGTTCAGGCATATCTGAGCCACCTCACATCCTAGATGCCTCCTGGACGTCTCAGACCCAGAACTTGCTGGAGGGATTAAATATGTACCCCAGGAGAAGGTAGAAAATGTTGAGGCATCTGGAATACAGTGACCCAACAAGAACATGATGTGTTAATGGACTTAGAGTCTGTCCACAGCCATCTCAGCTATCAACAGGTTGATGTTACGCAATGTGAATGAATTATTAAAAACAATCATCTAGGCTGGTAAAGCATTAGTAAATATAATATTCCCAAAAATCTTACATTGCTGCTAAACGCAATATATTACTGTAACGCCTTCCTATATGTTGCTACATTTTACTGCTAGACCTCGACTATTACTACATGTGCAAAAATGGTTGTCAATCATGATGGTTCACCACTTTTTGATGATTGAAATAAATCTATAAAACCAAATGTATTAGAAAAAATGAACACACCACATCATGAGATCGAAGCTCATATAACCCATCATGGAGAAAAAAATGTATTTAACCTGTGAGTTTTTAATTTAACCCATTGCATAACTTTGAGGGGCAGAATTCATGATACCACAGTCCACCATCAGGGGGCAATCAAGATGTTTTGACTTCCCTCCTGAGGAATCAACTGTTCTATTTTTTTCTATTTCTAGTATACCTTAACTAGTCCTACCAGCACTGTAACAGAGTCCATTCGTCTCTGCCTGTGTTGACTCTTATGACCCGATCCCCAGTCCCAATACTGTTTGAAACATTGACATATATAAAGACGGATGACATGACATCACCTCTTCCCTCTTCTTTGTTTGAGACGTAGGAGGAGAGGAGAGGTTTGTGACCTAGTGTATCCTGGAGATACTGGAGCCATCCACCAGAGGGCGATCAAGATGACCTGGCCTCACTTTTGGGGAGCACTCGTGTCATCCTTTATAAAGTCTGGTTTATTGCTTGGATCGAATTCACAATAAACAAATACTTACAAAAATCAACCGAGCAAATGAGGTGAAAGATTTAAATACTGTATTTGTATTGTTGGTTTTGTGTGAGAATTAACAGAACAGATTCTGTTTTATCAGTGTTTTATGCGGCATCACAAAATGTTTGGAATCTGGGTTGTGCTAGCCCTAACGGCTTTGCTCAGCCCATTATCCTGCTTGTCCTCAGTAAACCTTTGCTGTGACACTCACACATTCCATTAAACAAACATGAAACGAATCCTACACCAGCAACATCCGTCCTCAGATGGGGTTCATGGGGCCTCAGCATCACGGGTTCAAAGCTGGTCACGTACCAGCCGCTACCTCCCTCCTCACCCTGTGAGCCGACTGTCACCACTGTGAACAGGACTATGACTATCTGGATCTGTCAGCAGCGTCTATTCATACACTGCTGAATACACTGAGGCAAAACCAACAATCAACACCTGCTCGATCTCCGCATTGCTCTCTATGTTTCTCCCTCACACACACACACGCTGCTACATTATGTGCCTATTAATAACTGTCTACTTCTCAACTCATTATACATGTGGGGAATCAGCAAGATGACATGATGACCTTTATTAGCCCCACAGAGTTAATTACAGCTCGCTTACACATACACACACATACACACTACTCCAATGAAAGAGGAGAGAAAGAAATCGATGAACTGGTTTTGATATTTCTGCTGTACAATCCAATCAGAAACAGGTTAACTTTATATTTTACCCAGTGAATGAATTTACTCACTTAAGTAGCCACTTAATATTCTTCAGCATATATTTAGCGCAGTAGAACGCACTGGACCGTCAAAGCACATTAGTGCTGTCTGCAGCACTGGACAACAACCCTGCCCACACGGAATACTGAAAACTGCACAGGGACAGCAGAGGAGTGTGCGTGTGCGCGCGTGTGTGTGTGTGTGTGTGCGTGTGCGTGTGCGTGTGCGTGCGTGCCTGGAAGACTGTGTGTGAGAGTGTATGCTTCCTCCTAGTGGTCACTAACTGCCACTGATGAGAAAACAACACAATAAGAGCATATTTAGAGAGGGCATGTACACAATTGGCATGTTTCATAATGAGTGTCGATGCTGCTTGTCAGCATTCGCGCTATTGTTACCTTCTGTTTCTTTATTATTATTCATTTATTCTTTTGTCTACAAAAGAAAAAACAATTAATCAGACTTACAGTGTGTTGACACAGGGTTGAGTGTACATGTTTTTGAACACCTCTGTCAACCAAGACTCGACTTTGCTTCTGTCTCTATATAGGCATGACACAAATGGTAAATTACGTGTTAAACTAAGAAACCACGCATCCATACAGCACTGCATCTGGCTCCTCATTTCATAATTCTGCAATTAAGCGATTGCCTTCAGCATTTTATTCAGCATCCACATGCATTTTTGGCAAGAAATGCTACATTTCCAGACACGTTATTGAAATAGTATTGGTTTCTCCAAGCCGCTCATCCTCCCAAAGGAATTTCATTATGTAATTCACATCTGTTCCTAGTATACGTACGTATTTTGTTTTATATAATTGACTAATTTAATTTCAAACGTGTGTTTTCACTTTTGTAAATTACGTCTATCACATAAAGAAATTTCCGTGTGAACCTGTCCAAAGCTGACTGAATGCACCACATGTGCAGCCTGTTAGAAATAACTTTATATCCACACTGCCCTGCGCTTCAAATGCCACTTCTTGTGTGTTCAGCTTGATTTATTCTGTGGCTGTGCACCTACGCACACAGCGTGGGCAGAAGAATTCCACCAAATCTCAGGGGGAAATATTGTACTTTTTACTACTTCACTGTACATTTACTACAACAATCTGACAGCGGTCATTTCTTCTGCACGGATTAAAGATAAAGGTAAACACATTAAGCATGTGTCATTTAACTCATCAAGATAATGATAGCATGAGGCTTACAATAATCTAATTGAAATAATTTAGCGTAACAGTGTAATGTTTCACTTTTGTACTCACATGCTCAATAAGGAATCGAAACACGCCTTTCATTTCCTATGACATAACTGTGTTATATAAATGCAGAGAAGTTCTGATGCTCATGTAAGAAGAAAAATAGCAGAAAGCACCAAGTGATCGCCTCGTTTTCTCTGTAGCTTAAGCAACAAAACAACAATCAATTATCAAATACTTGATACTAACATTGATTGAGGAGCTTTATATTTGCTGTGATGTCATCTGACTTGATCGCTGATAGGCTTCTCAGGTCACTGTCACACACACACTCAGAGCTTGGCATAGAGGAGCTAAGTTCAGGCCAAAGAGCATTTCATGGTCGAGCGAGCACCCCGAGAAAGACAGAAAGAGAGCGAGTGAGAGAGAGTGAGAGAGACAAAAGTACATGGGTGTTCAGACTGAGTGGTGTTTGTGTGTGTGTGCAGTAGATAGAGATTTAATCAGTGTTATTGTAGCCTTTTCACTGATGTGGAGACGCAGTATGTAATTACAGCTGCTGGGCACATACACGCACACCTGATTTAATGCGTGTGTCACCGTGAGATTGTTTTTCAGCGTCTTGTCTCTTATGACATCACCATCCTCCCATGTACAGTAATTAGGTGTGTGTGTGTGTTTATCTTTCATTTCCTACCCTGTCACTTAAGTTTTTTTGTTGGTTGATTTGTTTTGTATATTTACCTTTTTGTTTTTTATTTCAATCACTGATGCATTGTTCTCATTCAAAATGAAAGGAAGTCAGCTCCGCTCGGCTCAAATGGCAGATCCCCAGTGCACGTGTTTTTGAGCAAAAAATAAAGACAACAAAGCAATATTATCGGGTGAATCACATGAAGATGTCGACACCGCAGATTATCATGGGCACAGACAGATACATTAAGGAACAAACCCCAAATATGTAAAGTAAGAATAATTGATAAGAACTACTTTAAAAATGTCTTTGAGGGATGTCAGAGTGGTTTCCGAGCAGTGCTACATTATGTCCCAGTTTAATGACCTGCTGCTGCCTGCTCCACTCTTTTACATCTCGCAGCACATTTTGACCAGCTGTTTGACTTTAAAAACTGGGTTTCTCTGAATTTTAGCAGCAGAGCGTGTTGACAACCAGCTGTAACGACTAAACTATACTAGATTAATAAAGAAAATATTAAGATATAGTAATTTGACAGTACTGTTATTTGGTCTATTGGTGAGACTTTGAATTCCATTTTCATGTTTAAGTGTTATTAAGCAGCTACCATCGCACCAATTTAGCAGTTATCTTAGCATAAAGATTAGAAGCAGAGGGGAACAGCTAGTCTGACTGTCTGAAAGTCTTTTGTATCATTCTGAGTCCAATGTGATGTGAGTTGGGCTTGAGACATTTAATCAAAGTTTCGTTTAAAATCACACATTCTAATTTCAGTCTGAAATCTAATCTCCCTTTTTGCATTGACAGATTATTTCATGTTTAGACACATTAGGTATGATGTTTTTTCTTTATAGGGTCTTTTTTGGTCATATTTCTTTCTTTAATTTAACGGTACCCATTTGTTCTTTTCCGCTGAAGTTAAGCCTCGCATTTTCTAAATTTACAACTGCACTTTTAACTCAAGTAATCAATAACTAGTGTTTTTAACCATAAGATCTGACTTTATTTTGCTTTGCTTTCTTCTAGCAAGCTGGGACATACAGTAAAAATTAACGCCACTTTCTGCTTTGATCTAAGTTCGAGACTAACATGAAGTATTTCCCTGAAAAAGTCACTCCATAAATGTCAAGAATAATCCATCCACATTTCTGCAACACTTGCAAGAAACTATATACAAAGAGTGCCCTGTTGCACAAATTTAACCACCCTGTTTATCAGTTTTAATCACTTTTTGATAAGTACCGTACATATTTGTAAGTAATTAAAAACTAAATCACAAAATTGAACACTGAAAACTGTTAATGTAAATGAAATCTCGCAGTCCGCTTGCAGCATCTTCACAGCCAATCAGGGGGCTGCGACCCACACTGACAATCACTGCCCTTCAACATTGTATGCTCCCAAGCAATAAACGCTTAGCTTTCAACAGCTTTCAGGGCTGTAAGCTGTAAGTTACAAAATGACACCACGTGGACCTCTCTATTTAAATTATTTCTGGAGTTATCGCCAAAAAAAACAACAACATGCTTTTTGACCTTTGGCCGCCAAAATCTAACAAGCTATATGTTGGGCCAAGACACAGCTTTGATGAAAATTTCATTGAAATCTGTCTCGTAATTTTTGTGTAATCCTGCTAACAAACAAACAAACAAACAAATAAATGGCAACGGGTAAAATAACCTCTGGTCGGTTTAGTTAACGCTATGTTTATAATCAGGAAAGTTAGCATGCCAAGATTTATTATTTAGCACATTAGTTGTGCATGTATCTGTCATTATTTAACAAAGTATTTGACAAAAAAGAAGTTAGGGATAACCAAAGTTAGTAAAGTTGATCCAAATGTGAAAACATGAAAGTAGTTGTGTCAGGGTCTGCTAGGTTAAAGTGTCTGTCTGTTAGGGTCATTCGGTGTTTCCTGTTTGTGTCTTACTCCCCATGTCCTGTCAAGTGTTGTCCCTAAGGTGCGTTCGATTACGCCCTCTCCCTAATGTGTCTCACCTGTGTCCAATTGTCTACCTCTCCCTCGTGTATTTAACCCCCGTGTTCCTGCGAGCATTCCAGCGTTTATTCCTTGTAAGTCTCCTTGTGTCCGATCTGTATTCCGTGTTTTGATTACCGAGTTTGCCTTATCCTTATCTGTACCTTCGCTTAATTTGAATTCCTGGTTTTGACCTTCATTATTAAAACGAATACCGATTTAGAAAGCCCCCTGTGTGTCTCTGCATTATTGGATCCCCCAGACCTGGTACCTGATAACATCCAGACACTGTCATCCCTTCAGCCATGGTGAAAATTTCACCTCATCAACATGGTGAACATGTGTCTGGGCAGAGCTAACACATACAAAGGCTGAGTGTAAAACCGCAGCAGAGATCTGAGTTAATGAGGGTCAGTTTATCTTTTCAGGGGTCAATCTGAGATCCAGCAGACTCACGCTGCACAAACCCCGACCTCTCTCAGGCAGCAGCAGCTGTCGATGTAGATGAGCCAAATTCACTTTCACTCAGCAGACAGTCAGACTTTACAGATAAATGTCCTGTTTAGCGCTTAATGTCCCACTGGTTACCATGACAACTTGCATCATTTCTCTGCGATGTTGTTTGGATTAAGAGTGCCGACGACTGAGTGAATATTTCCTTTCATGCAGCTCCAAATGGTGTCTCAGCTGTGCTCTGTTTAAGAGAAACTTTAGCAGAGGACGTGAGGTGATGTAAAATATCTGATGAGTCACTGACAGCCATGTCCACCAGGAGCAGATGCAGCAGAGGCACTGGTCCTACCTGTACTGGTGCTGGACCGAGCGCTGAGGACTGGACTGGGGCCTGGGATTGGGGTTAGTCCTGCAGGCTGGGAACCGGGTCCTGTGGCCGTGGGAATAGACCTAGTCCGAGGCCCCACTGAAATCGAAGGCAAAAAGACCCATGAAAACATCCTGCACATCAGAGTTCAAAATAAAGCACTGCTACTGCTGCTGCTGCTGCTTGGAGTTCTACCAGACTGGAAAGAGGACGATGTGAGATCAAGGTCAGTCGTCTGAATCAGTGTTTGTCACTGGACAACAAACCCGACAGGGAGAGGGAGAGTGTCGTAGCCCTTGCATAGCATTAGCCAGGCAACCTTCATATAGCTTAGCGCTTCGGATATAGCTTTAGGTCCTGGTTCAGGTTGATTGACAGTGTGGATCTGAAACATTTGAGTCTCAGCCTGTTCAGAAATTCTACAATTGCTTTTCTAATTTCTAATTCTAATTTGGATATTAGTTTGATTTGATGTTTGTAATAAGGGTTTGTACTGTGCATGTGTTTTCTTTTTAGAGCCATTTTCTTAATTTAAAAGCACCCATTTGCCCATTGTCTGTTAAAGTTTAGCCT
>KV751321.1:7131959-7145421 GCA_001698575.1 Mola mola
AATAATTAATTAAATTTTTTTAGTCATAACATTTTGTTTGATTTTGCTTTCTCCTAGCAAGCTGGGATGTACAGAAACAATTATCTCTAGAAAACACTGCTTACACATCAAGTTTTTTTTCCTGCAAACTCATTTTTCAGCTTTCAAACAACAAAAAAACTTCTATAAACTTAAAAAACGTTACACACCCGCTGCTTGTTGTCCTGTCTCTCCAGCTTGAAGCTGTCTCACTCTCCGGAGGTGAGACTTGCCGTTGTAGTGCAGCTGGGCCTGCGCAGCAGAGGTCAGCTGCAGGTTACAGACCTCGCACAGCGAATAAGCCCCACCCAGACCTGCAAGAAATTAACAGGGACAAATATTAATTTAGAGTAAGCTCCGGAATGATACTGCTCAGACTGTAGGACTGTACCATTCCATCCATACCTGAGGATGGAGTCTGCTGGACAGACAGTCTGACAGTGGTCGGTGTGGGCCTGTCCATCAGCTCTCGGCACATCCCTCCAAAGGCAAAGATCTGCCCGCTCTCCAGTAGCAGAGAAGGGCTGAGAGGAGTCTTCATCACTGAGGGCGAAAATCTCAATCAGTGCTGGATGTTGATAGAAGACAAATTAAAATCAAGCCATCCGTAGTGGTGATACACAACATTTACTATTTGTACATCCCCCTTTACTATTTATAAGCACTTTATTAAGATTAAATTAACATTAGCATTGTATGGTGTATGGTTTATAAGATCACACAATGTCAGAATGTGTATGGCTAATATATATGAGTCATAAGTTATAACATAAAAACTGTGAAGACATATTTCACACCATTGCAAGTGCATTTTCAGTTATGGTGATTCATTCATACACAAGTGTCCACTAACAGGTACCAACAAGGGGAATCGTTTTCGTTGACAAATACACACAAATGCTCTGAAAAGAGGGTTTAATTATGTATTGCTTACAAAGGCAAAATAAAGTCAAACTTAACTTAAAGTCAAACTCCAACCACTGATTCCTTAAAAGTTAATTTCTCCAAATAATAATTATAATTATTATTATGTTTATCATGACAAACCCCCTCTGTGGCCTTAAAAAGGCCTGGATGTTGATTTTTGTCACATCCAGGCTGTGGGGATCTATATCTGGGTCTCCATTAAAATGTACAATTAATTTAAATCGAATTTTCCAAAAATAAAATAAAAGAGAAATGAAAATGCACATTTACAGTATGTGTGTTTCCATCCACTAATGTTATGCAAATATTAGGGGTTAGTTCATGAAGTTAGCCACCAGGTGGCAAACTTTCTTTACCATAGAAGAAGAAGGTGCAACCTGATGACGCTTAAACAGCACATCTAACTGAACAGAGAGGAAGAAGAAAAGCAAACGTAACGAAAATAGCACGGAAATGGACATTGGAAATAGTACAGAATTATGTGCTTTTCATCTCTCTGCAGCAGTGGAAGACGGGTGGCGTTTGGGTCCTTTTGTCCTTTATTCACTTAATCTTATTTGCCTTAACCTTTTATGGATACGCCAACTTTTCCACCTCCCTCAAGCATAGAACCTTGTATTCTATATTTCGGGTTTTTAGCCTGAATTGTTAATTCATGTTTTTTTACACACACATTCAAAATGGGCATAAAAACAGGCTTATGGAAACCCACCTATTGACCATGAAAGCTTAGTCCCGACCTGTCTCTGTCCTATCAACACACCCATGCGGGGACCATATGGGATATGGATATGGGCCCTATCTGGGCTGCCCAGCTGGGTCCCAGTTAGTTTTGTCAGGGGGTTCCATGGTGGCAAGCCCAGATGGGCCTCACATGGGCCCTAGCTAAAACCAACATGGGCAAGCCAGGTTTCTCCCATATGGGGCCCACACTAGCTGGGCCCCATGTGGGCTGATTATGGGTTCCTGCTATACATTGTACCCATAACTATTATCATTATGGGCTAACAAATTCATTTTGGGGCTTATTTTACAGTCAGCCCATACAGTTCTTTAAACAAGCTACAATAAAAAAGAAACCAGGCAGTAATACAATTAATTACCTTTTTATTTAAGTAAAATTAAGAAAGAAATCAAAAAAAAACATGCTTTTGCTCAGTGTTCCCTCACTGTCACAGACAGAATTAGTTACTTTCCACCTCAAATGAGCCTGAAGCCTGAAGTCCTTGTTGAGGGGTTGCCTGTCGGGCCTGTCTATTACCCCCCGGTCCCTAGCACCAGTGAGCCACTTGGAGACCGCCTTCTCGGCATCTTTACGGGTGATTTGGCTGGTCATGGCGTTTTTCTTTAAGCCTCCTGCAAGAAACAAATATAACGGTCACTTACTTCATATGTGCCAACACAATGCTCTGCCAGGACTGTAAAGGCAACTATGTTAAGAAAAGCGCTATATAAATTAAGATTATTATTAGAACTACACACATATTCTTGAACACAGCAGTTAGGCAACTGAGAGACATGTGTGAACACACTGCCCAGCCAGGACAACAAACGCTCCATACACAATATTTAAAATCGACATGTTTATAATGTTAGGGTATTGTGACACCTTTCTACTATCGGTACAGCTTAAAACATTATCCACATGCACACCTCCCATATATTGCTTCAAACAGCTTTAAGGCAGATTCTTACCTGCCTTTTGTCCACACGACACCGTCTTGAACTTGAGGATCCTTAACGGGCAGCAGACGGTACTACTCAAAGGCGGCAATGTGGCATTGCTGGGTGATGGTGGAGCTTTCCAGATGTGTGCGCTGCGCAGTGGAGTGGCACTGCTTCCATTAGGGAAACCGTTAGCAATCATGGTGGAGTAAGTAAATTGCCCACCCCTTAATTAAAGCTTAACGAGCTCAAGCTGACCCCCATCCCGAACCTGCTGGTGCTGCTCACATCTCGCTTCGTCTTCCAGATGACACACAAGCAAGTTCCTACAGATTTCCGCTAAAGCAGCGGGACACACAGAATATCACTGTGTCATTTGGATAGAAAGTGTTGTCTGTTGAAAGTCGTATAGTGGTTAAGACCAATATTAAATTGCTATGGCTACCCTTCTAAATAGCTTAATAGCCTAGTACAATTCATATAACAAGTGGACCTAGCCCAGTGGCTATTGTTAAAATATAACCATAGCATCCATGTCTGACATAATCAATTTTGAATAAAGCCCACTCTGAGGACATGCCCACCTAAAGC
The DNA here is from genome assembly GCA_001698575.1 of Mola mola. Lineage (NCBI taxonomy): Eukaryota > Metazoa > Chordata > Actinopteri > Tetraodontiformes > Molidae > Mola > Mola mola. The sequence goes on from KV751321.1 coordinate 7,135,161, forward strand.
CCAACCAGCCAAGTGAGGCCCATTTGGGCCCAAACTGGACGTGTTTGCAGGGCACCACTCTGCCCCTCGCCCACAGCTGGAGCTTACATGCTCATATATGTCATGTTTTAAACTAGTCTACACAGTGGCCAGTTCTAACATTGGAGTTATTCAACCAAACATGTGTGAACCAGACGGAAGCGCATTGTACATGGATGTTTGCATCAAAGTTGTAGAGTTTCACCTCTACAACATTAAGCCCCACCCCCACAAGTTGTCGTGGTGTCAGAATTTGTTTTTTGGGGACTGATAATGTGTGTCATAGTCAGTAAAAAAAAACAAAAAAACACCATATGGACAAAAGAGGTCAAAAATGTGGTTTTCATCGGATGCAGAAGATGTCAAATACAACACAAGAACAATAGCCGCAAAAAACAAGTAAATGACCTAAAAAGCAGTGCCATGTTTATCCTTAGAGCCAGGCTGTCCTGTGCAGCGGACTGACAGACGGACAGACAGGAATGAGTCCTGAAAGAAACCGGATGCTGAGCGCGGAGAACCAATCGCTCACAGGGAGAGCGATGAAGTAATGAGTAAGAGGAGAGAGGGAGGGTGACATATGTGTTAGTGAATCCAGTGTACAGAGTGTGTGTGTGTGTGTGTAGGTCAGTCCATGACTGTGTCCATCTGTTGGCCTGTCAGTTCCTCCAAGTCACATGACTGCTGACAGGACGCACACACCACACACGTATACACACGGTCGGTTCGTATTCATTTAGTTTTAAATGTTATAATAAATATTACTACTGTATCAACACTTCTTCAATTCACTGTTGGACTTAGATCAGCTTTGGATGAATCAATTTTTGACTTTGAATGAATTAATAAAGTTCTTTTGGTTAATGGCAAATAAAAAAATGTTACCTAATGATAGTTTTTGTATTAATAAATTGTATGACAGCTGTTCATGCCTAAAAGGCCAAAACCGGAACAAATCAGGGTCTATACATTACTAAACCTCGACACACCAGCTGGGCTATGATGGCGATGACATTTAAGCCCTTCTGTGGTAAATCTTTAATGTCGGGCCACATATATATAACCAATTGAGCTGACAATTAGCCAATTAGGCGCCACTGTGTTCTCTGGCGAGGAGCCTACAGCAGCTTTGCTGTGGTGTTTTATCCCTGACTGCATTATAAAGTGTCCTGAACTGCAATGATTGGTCAGATAACTGATCAGCCGATTGTATGGCTGCTATGGCAACCATGGCAAAAATGATCATCACGATTATTTTGGTAAATACTAAAATGATGATGACTCGCTGACTTTGGAAACATGCAAACATTTATTGAACTTTGTTTTACATTTCTTGCCATTTTTCCACCATTTTGACTCGCGCTGATCTTTTAAAAATATAAAACAGAGACAAATTCAGAACAAATAGAAGATGGTAAAACATAATTATATATGTATAGTTATATACTGTATTTGGTAATAATAGTCTCTTCATGATTATGTTGTTACTGTGATATATATCGATCGTAAATATAACGATTTGCTGAAAGAGTCTTTTTGTTTTGGACCTGTTACACAACAGAAGCAATTTTAACATTTAAAATTTTCCAATATTTTGACATTTATGGACAAATAATCGATTCAAAAAATTAGCAGATTAATTGACAATGAAAATAATCACTAGTGGCAGCTGTAGAATATGTTAGATAACTGGAAGTTGTGAAATGGGTTTTAATAACTCTGACCACAAAGATAAATGAGCATGTACTCCATCACTTACTGTACTCACAAACAGCATTCAAGCGATGCCAAACAACACAAACATTCTTTACTGTCCCTGTTCAGATTAAATAAGCGAGCTGCACAGCACAGGGCCGAGTATCATATCATATGGGATGTTGTCTGCGTGAGACACGCCAAGCTTCAGTGTGCCTCCGATGTAAACACAGCACTCAGTGTGAGATGATGAAGGCATCTGCTCGACGTGACAGCTTACGAAGCGCCAACATCCCAGGAGGGGTTGAGGAGGAGGACGCATCCAGCGTGCAGCCAATGCTCACCAGTCTGTTCCCAAACCTGAGCAGGTGGTTTTTCTTCTGCATATGGATCAATGTTACTCAAACAATCAACTGAACGTGACCTGACGTGCCTCTACAACGCATACGAAGCTGACAACGAGAGTGCAGTGGTGGGTCAGGAAGAAGCGCTGGGGTGGTTCTGTGGTTGCGTGATTGGGAGAAATATTTTGCTTTTTTGTTCAGGTGCATGTTTTGTAATAAACTCTGTCTGACAGAGCTAATTAAGTGTATGAGGGCCAAAATTGTTGTAGAAAATAAACACAAGAAAACAAGGATATAGGAAACTGTGAAATAACTTAAATGATAGTAATAAAATGAAATCATCCTCACAATAAGTAAGGTCGCAGTGATCCTTGACCCTCACAATTTAACCAATGAACCCTCATGTCGCCATGTTGGTTTGTGCAAAGTTTGACAAAAATTCCTTGATGCGTTCTTGAGATATTGCGCTCACAAAATCTCAGGTTACCGTGATCTTGACCTTTGACCTCCAAAGCCGAGATCTACCGAACAAAGCCAATTGTCAGTGTCTTTGATTTGGGGTTTTGATATTTCCCAATTCACATGAGACTGCCTTGACCTTGACCTTTGACCTATGACCTCCAAAATCGAATCAGTTCATCCCTGAGTCAGATTGGACATTTGTGCAGATGCTTGAAGAAAGTCCCTCAAAGTGTTCTTGAGATATCGCGAAAACTAAAAATCAAAGTACAATTTGTTGTGGTTATTTATACAGTGTGGCTCGTCACTACCTGTTTTAAGTTTTAGCCACTGTCTGCTGGTTGGTAAGCAAGGTTGTGCAAACACTACTGAATAGATTTCAGTGGTGACAGAGTTTTAAGGCCGATTTGAATAAAGTGGTGGATCCAGGAACTGTAATTTTAGGGGGCTGCTAGGTCTTGGCAGCGGTGCCACTCTAGTTGTTAATATATTATTTGTCTGACTAGATAACCACTAGTATTTTTTTTATTCTTTTATAACTTACGAGCAAGTACAGACAATTTGATCTTCTACAGATGCGAGGGATATTCCAAAAGAAATTCATTACACGCCAACCTGTCCTCTACATTCATTGCTGTCCTAAAACATAACCATCACCATAAAGTAGTAAAGAACTTAAATTAAATGTGAATGCTGTAATCACTATTTGAGTGTGTGCCCTCAGTTTTAGAACGTGTGTGCTGCCATTTGGAATCAGATCCTTCTCGCTTTGGCCTCCAACTTTATCTAATCGTGGATACAAAAGCTTTTTGTTGATGAACCATAAAGTTTTCTTTATGGACCTTCTTCGTCTCTGTATTTTCTCTCTCTTTCGCTCTCTCTCCTGCAGCTGGTTGTTAAAAGTTGATTTTATGTCTGTAGACAGCTGGTTAATCTGCCACTCTGATGAATTAGCTGCAAATGCTCATAAACACACATGCATGGAGCCAGCTGATGCTGACATCAGCTTTAGCAAGGAAGGATTAAATATATCTGCTCTACTGAGCCGGGAATTACTTGTACACAGTAGATACACACACACACACATGCATCCAAGATACGGACAAAGAAAAAGCTAGTCACTGAGCATTTAGCCTCAAAGTGAAATGAAATATGTGTGTCTACCTTTTCTGCTGCAACGTTTGAATGTGAGTCTAATCCAAACTGACCAGCCAGTCGGTAATCAGAGAGGCCAGATGTGGATTATAATCCCACACACACAAATTCACAGAGGCAACAATGTGACTTCTGGCTGAAGTGAAAGAATCGTTTTATGGGTTCAGTGATACACGAAAATCTGAAGTAAATGCTTCAGTCTTTCCAGACGTCAAAGGGACTCAACAGAGTGAGTTTCAGTCTTTGTAAGTCTTCTGATAGCATTGAATTTTAGTTAAACGATGTTGAATCTGGAGGTTCTCTGCAGGTTTCGAGAACATTTGCTTGATAGACCCCAGGCGATCTCTGCTGACGGTCTAAAAACATGCAGTCGAGCTAAAGGCTGGTGTGTACCAGACGATTTAAGGCCTGACTTTGGGCCAGATTCTCCTCCCCAACAATTTCCTGCTCCTAATCGAGTCGTTTGATAGTTGAAATTCCAGTTTGGACTGCCCGCAACAGAATACCAGCAATAGCCAATGAGAACAAGTGGACCCGGGAAGAGTCACCAATAAATAACTACATACTGAATTTGAAACTGTCCAGTTTTATAATTACCTGGCAATTTAGTTAAACAATTCCACTTTCAAACAACATGCAGAGCAACAAAGAGAAAAACTCAGAAGGAAAACGTATACTTCCCTCTTTACAACTGCTTCCAAAGAGGCAGCATGCAGATGCCTAAACAAAAGGAGCTGCGCCTACCAAGAGCACATCTGAACCAAAGTGTGCTGGTGACATCACCTCTCACACTGGTACCCGAGCAACTGGAGGACAAGCTTTGTTGTCTCTCTACCCGGAGCTTTAAAAGCCACAACAGACACATGAAAAGTCTATGTGTGTGCACACCACGAGCTGCTGGTGGCTGTTTATGTGCTGCTTTTGCCACCAAACCTGACATTCATACACTGTAAGTGAAATTTGTGCCAATTCGTCAAACACAGCGCTTGTGCAGGTGTGCAGAGAACATGTTCAGCGCTTAAAATTCTAAGGTAAACTATAATTTTTTTAAAAATCTGTTTTAATTAACTGTACTGCATTTTCCATTTTTTTCTACTTTGAATACTGAGAAATTCCCATAGCTGAGAAATTCCCCCATGAAATTCCCCAATGTGCATGCACCTCCAGGTGGGGGGCCATCTGCCTGGACTGGTGGTAAATGTGTGTAAGCAAACAGGAAATATCCTCCACATCGTGTCACACCTGCTTCTGTACACAGGCAAAACTAGAAGTTCATCACATAAGTAAAGCAAAGATGCACGAAAAATGTGTGTCAGCTTTACTCTGTCTAAAGGATAACTGCTGTATGTGTGTGTGTGTGTGTGTGATTGCTTTTGTTCAGGCCATCATTTCAGCCCATAGAGCCATTATTTGACAACATGGGAAGAGGTTTGCACAATCAGAAAGCTAATCTTTTGTCGCTTGCTCACTGGTTTTTATGTCAGCGAGTGGAGAAATGATGAAGCCCTGAATCCCGCCGGTGAGAAAGATAAAGGCGAGGGGATACGGAGGAGGGCACTAATGTATGTCCCTGTTCCCTAAGAGAGACTGTATAACATAAAATACATACAGAGAGAATAACCCAAAGGGATGACAGGACAAAGAAACTAATGGAGATGTGAAAAGACAGAGAGAGAGGTCTTAGAGTGGCTGTCTCTCGCCCTGAGGTCAGTAGCTGGTAATGGCAGTGGTCAAACAGACGCACACACACACATTGGTCAGCAGCAGCAGAGATGCTGAAACTACTAGAAACGGTTTGATGTTTGTATGTTCATCGCTGCAGGACTCTGCGATCCTACGCTAAGAAGGAACTGGTAGAAACACTGTCTCGCGAACTGTTCTGTTCCACATAAATAGACGGATAAAAATCCAAAGTGACCGATCGTTTCTATTGTTCTCAAATAGCAATCCTTTCGAGAGCCAACACATCCCAGCCGTGTAAAATCAGACCTCGTCTTTATCTGACCGCGCCGGGCTTTCTTTGGGTGACATCCGCCCATGTGAAGCGTCCTCCCAGGCTGCGTGTGACCTCCAACAGGCTCCGCGAGCTCAAATCTCACCGAGCCATTTCTGTCCTAACCTCAAAAACCCAAAGTGGGGCAGTTCAAACCACAAACTTTACACTGGATCCATGAAGCCTGTTGGGAGGAACAATTGCCTGACAGGCTGAATTCAGGGCAAAAGGATATGCTTGTTCACATATGCAGCTACCGAAACTCAGACATTTTTATGTACTTTTTAAATAAAGCTACTCTGAAGTTGACCCGAAGGATGGACGGCCAAATTCACGGTGCCAGGTATGACGAGACATCACTAAGGCATCACCTGACCCCCTCGTACGTTATATCACACATCCGTTTTTCTGCTTTATTGTCATCAAACTGATGAACGTGTTTCTCAGCTGGCTCTCTGAGTCAGTTTGCCTGGAGAAGTAAACAAACATTTCAAACCTCACAAACCTCAAAGTGACACAGCCAGCGACAAGAGCCTGACTGACTTACATCCCTTCATGTGCCGACTGCAGTGAACCTGAAGACCTGACCGAGGCTGTAACCTGAGGACGCTCCGAGGAGACACAAGGTGATTTCCATTTAGCTAATTGTGCTTCCTCTCTCTTGTTGTTTACCATCCAGGATGTTCCTGTCCCACATGAAGAAGAGAGACAAAGCAAAGGCTGTATCACATGAATTTGGTTTTACAAGACGGGAACACTGTTCAGTCACTGGTCTCCTCTATAGAGACACCAAAACAAGTGTCTGCATTATGTCACTTCATTACAGACTACCAGTGGAAATGGCAATGGTGACTCTGACAGTCTGTACTTATTAAATAAAACAAATAGACTTCCATGTGTTCTGGAATATTAATAGCTCATAGAAATACTCTGTGTACTTTTTCTTCACTAGCCAACAACTTTGCCTTGCCAAGAGTACTTTGGCTCGTTCATTTCAAGGAGGCTTCCTATCCAAATAAATATCCACACAGCTGCTGGTCCAATAATATCAGCCTCAAAGACCTTCAACCTCTAAGGAAATATTAAAAGAGATTTTACAAAAAAGTATTTATAGCTGTTTTTAATTTTCTCTCATATCCATTCAGGTCTTTTATTAAAAAAAATAATTTTTTGGTGTTATTTCACATTTTGATCCTGCAGAAGATCTACAGTCAGTATTGAAGCTGCGAAACTGTAGTGAACAGCAAAAAAAAAATTATGTTTTTTTTTTTTACCTGTTAGGGGATCCTCTGCCTTTTTTGATTTCAAAATTAAAACAAAAAAAATCCTGGATTTATATATCCATTCCATGTGACTCACCTATTGGCATCATATTGAACCACAGACTGTATGGATGGATAACAAAGTATGGGTCCTTAGCCCCGCCTCCACTATTAAATAAGTAGAGTCAAAACTAAGAACGCAAAGTACTCCCCAAATAAGCTTTTCCCAAAGATTGTTCCTGTCATCTATAATTGGTGAGATGTCATGATTGACAGCTGGACTCCTGCTCACTACTGCTAAAACTCAGGTTCCAAATGACGTCATAAGACGAAAACACCCACATAACAGGTATTTTGGCCTCATTTTGTATAACAGGAGGAAGTGGGAACGTGTCGCCCATCTTTATTTATATCAATTCACAAAACAAATTCATACAAAAAAAAATACACTGTATATTTTGTGACAAAGAGATGTCTGGTCCCCACAACTGAGTCATCCTCCCAGCCTCCAACTGTTTACAACCTTTTTACAACTTGGTGCTAAGTACCTCACTGATGGAACCAAGAGCCTCTATTAAATAACCAGACACCTGGAAAGGACAGATATACAAGAGAGACTCTGTCTTTTCTCTGCTCTCCTCGGAGCTGGAGCCACAGAGCTCCTGCTGAGGATTCAACAAGCTCAATTTAGCCAGCAGCAGCAGCCAGGCCTGCAGGCAAACCAAAGGGAGTTACTGAAGAGATCAGCACAACTGCTAACTCTGCAAGGAGCAAAGGGGCGACCGGTTTCCTCCAGCACCAGGACAACAAGACAACAAGAAGTGCATTATCCACAAGAGTTGCTCGCAAGAGCCTCAACCTGCACTCTCCATCAAGCCGGGATCTCTTCACCAGGAGAACATCTCTCTCCTTTGAAGGACAGGTAAAGGTGACCTGGGCACATCAACTCAGCACAGCACAGCTAAACATGTAATTGATGAAAGTATTTGTCTTGCATTGTTGAACGGTATTGTTATGACAGGTTATTAATAAGTGGATTAGCCACAATTTTAAATTACGTTTAGTTACCTGACACAGACTCAGGGACTTACATGCAAATAAACATCATCCTTCTAACCTGGAACCACGTCCTCACACCTACACAACAATGTCTTGACACATGCAGGGTCTCAACCAGCAAATGGTCTGAGCCCCCAGTAACAAAGCAACATTTGGTCTGACACTCAAACAGCTTTTGGCCATTTTGCCTTTGTTTAACATCCATCCATCTCTCTTTTACACACACACACACACACACACACACACTTGTATATAAATGTATATAATACTTTATATCCTAGATTAGGCATTGTGTGTTCCTTTTTCTTTATTGTTCATTCTGAAATAAATACTTTTGGATAAACATGCTGTGTGTTTAATGTTGCACGAGAGTGAATTTTGCCAACCTCTACACTGACAAAAAGTCCAACTAGCTGTTGATGAGGGAATGTTGTAATGAGGTTGTAATTATTTAGTTAATTATTGAACATAATTCCAAATTCACAGTTTGGTAGATTTCATGAGACTGATTAATAGAATTGGCTACCTTTTCCCTTCTTTAAGGGTGGCGCCCTGAGGTAATCTAATGCAAATTAGATTTTACCATTCTAATAATCATAAATTATCTATGATAATTATTGGTTAATTTTAGTAGCCAGATTCAACCACTGAGTTGTTGCCTCGTATTGTTAACATAAATGGTGCCCGGTGTGAACATACCAGAGCCCATACAGACATACACATACAGAGTGGGAAATTGTGTTGTTGAAAAATAAATTTCTCAGAGTATCTCGTTAAACAGACTGTTTACAAATGGCCTCAAATCAAGTCTTCTTGTTTCTTATCAGCTGACACAAACGTGGTGATGGCACATCAGCGATAAACTGGTGTAAAGTGGCGTAGCTCTAATTCCTGGGTTGCCGTTGGTCATTTGATCATATCAGCCTCGCTGTTTACCGTGCACTCTCCTTCACACGTGCCACAGCTGGATTAACTACCTGCTGATGCCAACACAGCCAACACTGTGTCACATGGTGACTAACGGGTTGACGCCGTCGCATTAAACTGACACTGGACATTCATGGAAAATGTGACATGTTTTGACAGTAGATCGTCCAAAGCACAGATGAGGTTACACATCAGATGATTACTATGACTGATTGTTATTGTAATTAATGAGGCATTACTGATTACTGGTTCTAGTCTGTTGCTTTCTTTCTGAACAGACAGTTTGACAGTGATGGAGAGTGTGTGTGTGTGTGTGTGCGCGAGTCCAATCCTCTGATGTTTACGCCTCAGTTTGTTGTATAGTTTACATATTGCAGCAGGGATTACACACACACACACACACACACACACACACACACTAGGATGGCAGCGAGGTTGGTTTATCTGTACAACCTTCACTTCAGGACAGCGTGACTTGTGTCCTGTCTTTAAATAGCTGCTCTGCTCCATCAGGATCTGACACCTACTGTTCAAGGTGAAATGAACCACCTCGCTTTCACACATCCATCACAGACCTTAATGACAATGAGGAGAAATAACTGTGTTTTAAATGCTCGTGTGTTTCAGAAACTCGGATTTGTGACTACATTTATAATGAATGTATTGAGTGATCCTAATCTCTTGGGCTCCTGATATACTTGTTTTTGTAATGTGCTAGTGGGACATGTGACCCTGACGTGTGCTTGAAAAGAATGGTTCCACATTTTGAGAAATGTTCTTATTTGTTTTCCTGCTATGAGTTAGATGAGAACATGACCCTATTGCAAATATGAAGCTACAGCCAGGAGGTGGCTATCTTAGCTTAGCATATCAAGACCTGCTCTGTCCAAATGTAAGAAAATCCACCAACCAGCATCTCTAAAGCTCAGTAATCAATATGTCATAGCTCTCCTGTTCAGTCTGTACAAATACATGTATGTCATTTGTACGAGAAAATAAGTAAACATTTGTGATCTGATTCCTGTCTGAACAGGAAGCTTTGGAATCACAGAGACAAACCAGATGTTCCTCCATCATAAACTGTCAGGGCTTAACACACACACACACACACACACACACACACACACACACACACACGTATGTAGGTTGCCCGGCAGGCTGTGCAGGATTTGGTGGGACATGATTGGGTGACCCAGAAGGGGATTGCGGGACTGGGATTATAACCTACAGATAAGTGTGTGTGTGTGTGTGTGTGTGTGTGTGTGTGTGTGTTGTAGTTCAGTTAGTGTATAATCTGTGGTCTAATAATAAAGATTACCAGTTGCACTCTTCTGAATGTCTACTGACAT
>KV751321.1:7145679-7160296 GCA_001698575.1 Mola mola
CCTGTAACCTCCTTGGGACTCAGTGTGTGTACGTGTGTGTGTGTGTCAGTTGAGGAACCTCAGAAGATAAACACTAAAGGTTGACTGTAGGACTCCATTAAGCAAATCAATCTATGTCAGGTGTCACCACGGCTCAAGGTTAAGGGGTTTTGCTGTAGTTGACGTGCGCCCTCTTAAAAATTTAACAAGCCAGGGTTTATAGTGGCTACAGAAATAAAACATGAAGAATACAGGAGCTGTGATTGGCCAGCTTAGACTGTTTGGAACCACACTGAGTCTGCAAGACATGGAAATGAGGGTCTGGCCTTAACTATCCCCTTTCAGCTCATAACATATAGGCCTCCTTGTTTTACTCTTTGATAGGCTAATTTCCCATCTCAGGTCCAATATAAATATGGTATGTTTAGTCACATTTCCACCAAGCAGTACGGTTCAGTTTGGTTTGGCATGGTACACATTTTTTCATTTCCATTGTCAAAAGCTGTGAGTGGTGCCCTTAAATAGTGAACTGTACTATGCCATCCAGAGCTATCCTGTACCACAAAGAGAGGGGCTAGACCCACTGCAGTCCGCTAATAGGTCCAAAGAATCGTTGTGGCATGCAGCTTTTTCTCAAACAGAGCCTGTCCACTCTGTGTGATGTATGTCTACAGGAAACAACAGGAAATGCTGGATGTTCTCTATTGTTTCCTTTGTTTGTTGTCCAGGTTTCGTTGTCAACTTTATTAGAGGGATTCACTGTGTCAGTGTTTCTTTGATGTCTCGCTACCTATGTAGCTGGCGCAGTCAGGTCACCCCACACACCAGGTAAAGGTACGGTCGCCAATAGAAACACACACCTGTAATGAGCCCACGGTTCCCAAGTGTGCCGTACTGGACTAAACTGAACCGTACTGCTTGGTGGAAACGTGGCTGATGTATAAGTTATGTAGACCAGGTTCTGCTGGTCAACAGCTGGCCTGAGTTCTGGGGTTGATTCTCAGCACAAATCATCTAAATCAACACCCCCTAAAATTAAACTGTTCAACGTCTGTGCCACAGAGATAGAGTATAGATCATATAGTACTCTGAGGGTCGTACCCTGCCAACTCCCCAAGCCAGCTCAGTGCTATTTAACATTATGACATTTCAACACCACAGCATGCAGTCTGTCTGTCTAAAAATCTGTCTAAAATATCTCAGCATCAACAAAACACTTGTGGTTCTCAGGTGATGAACCCCAAGAACCTGGATGATGTCCTCACTGTCCTCCCCTACCATAACAGTGACGTTCATGAGTTTTAATGAACACTTCATTAATGACTGGATGGAAAGCCATGAAAACTGGTGCCAGGAGTCACGTTGAGATTGAAAATGAAATTTAAACACGAAGACAACGACTAGAAACTTTAGAGATGTTGAAAATTTTTGAGGAAAGATTATGGAAGTATTTAACAGCCTCACCTTCAACGCTGTCCCTGATCAGGTACTTTGTCACTGTCTCTTCCACGGTCGTCATCTTTGCTGTTATCGTCTAACCTTCGAATCTTGCGTCTTTTGTTGCCAGTAACTTTTGACTGTGAGCTGCCTCCTATGGATGTACTGCTTCCATCCATGCCAACATAACGAACGCATGGAAATATGTGGGCAGTTATGATAATATCGTTTGAAACGGACGTATTCATTTACGGAGGTAAAGGGAGCATGAATGAGCCTTAAATGCAACTATCTGTTTCTTAATGCGAAGAGCACGATCTGCAGTTCCCAAAAAGAGTCACTAGATGGCAGGTACCTTCTTTGACTCTTCTTCTTTTGTTTACTGTTTGTTCTCAACTGACCAATAAAACAAGTTCACCTTTATATTGTAAATAAATCATTTAGATTAGACAATCAGGCCTTAGTGTGTTATATCATTCATGACACCGTCTGGCCCTCTTTTGAATTATGAATAAAAAATTTAATTTGTGACCTTAAAATTGAGAATAGAATCAAATTAAGGATGTGGACAATTATGACACCCCTATTCAGTAGTAAAACTTATTGTCACAAATCTCCTATAAAGCTGAAAGTTCACAGTGAAATAAGGCTGATATGTGAATGAGCAGACAGGAACACCGCAATGAAACAAATGTCCAAAACAGGCCGATGCTAAGATGTCTGTCCGGTCTCCAGAACACAAATGAAAAGAGAAGAAACACATCAAGGTTTGGTCACAGTTGGCCCTGCTAGCAGAACTACAGTAGCACGGCTAATCCTGACCAACCTGAGGTAATGGGAAAACCCAGCTGGTTTTACCTGTAAGTTTGTCATCAGTGTGTATTTAGTGTGCAATTCCCCAGTATTTTGTTTGCAGCATCAATCCAAAGTCTATAAAGTTCCATTGTTGTGTACCTTTGAGTAGAACACAAACGGATCTTAGGACAGAGCGAGTTTATTGCAGATTCAGATTCACCGGTTCGTGTCAGCCAAGACACCAACATGCGAACCCTGCGCTAGAGGCCACTGCTCCAATGAACTACAAACACTGCAGTGTTCACAAACGAAGCCGCTGCCGGAAAAGACTAACCTGACCTGAAAGATGAGAAGATGGCGATGACATCACTTCCTTCTCAACATGCTGACTCATCAAACATTCAACACCTTCGTGCACTCAACTAATGGAAGAGGCAACAGGAGACGAGCGCACACCTGGGAAGGCGAGTGTTTTAGAGTTGCTTTTTTCTACTCTTTTTGGCAGTTTTAAGCTGACAGAGACTGAGGCCATGTCTCAGGTTCTATAACGGCTCTCCATGTAGGACGCTGTGACTGTGTTTGATGAGATCAACCCTACTGAAACTTTCCCGCTGACGTCCAGACGCTGTCTGTTTGTCTATGTGACTGTCAGTAAGTAATGTCGGAGCTAAATCAGGAGACAAATCTTCTTGCTTTTTCATTTTTGGGCGGATTTGTCCATCCTGTCCAATTTAAGGCACAAGGTTTCTTGGGTGTCATGCACTCTACAGATTCTCCAGCAAAACTGTCATATTGGGCTTTAAATAAAATATTACGACTACGTAAAATGACTCGTCTTTCGAATTTTCACACTTAAAAACTAAAACCTCTTGGAGGCCAAGAGGTGACATTGGTGAAAACAAAACAAAAAAAACATAAAATGTGATCATGAGTTGGGAACCAGATCCTCAAGTTGTAGCCATGTGTTATTACAGTTTGTTGAATCATCATTAATAGCTGCAGGCTCCAAAAATGGCCAAGTTTCATCTGATTTCATTTTATTTCAGCGTCTGAATGAAATATCGTGAACATAAAACAGCGCAATGCTGATGAATCAAAAAACTATAATGACACAGGGCCACAACTTAAGAATCTTGTTCTTCCCAACTTGTGGCTTGTGACGCTTTGTTTATGTTTTTCACCACTGTCACCTCCTGGGCTCTGTACTGTAGGGGAAAGTTATTAATGCAAGGCCACAACTTAACGGATCGCGTTCCGACGCATTATTTTTTTATTTTTATCTTTGACAGAGTGGAATACATTTTCTAATACAAGGCCAGAATATGCTCCCAAATGGATGCACAGTGAGGACAGTACAGACATGGAGTAGTTCAGTTTGTGTCATTTCCTGTGCTCAGCTCGTTCTGCAGTGGCATTAGGGTGAAGGACTTACTTCAAATCTATGTCATGTGGATGGCAGCAGACCTGCGTACTCGCTGGCACAGAAAGTACAGAACTTTGCACCAGAAAGGGGAACAGCTGTACGGCCCAAAACTTTTCCTTGAACTAGATAAAGCCGTTTTTCCTTTTATTGAAGCAACCTGAATATACAACAGAGCTTGTGGACCATCTTCAGGCTGCGCTTGTTATTATTGTTGATGCAGTTTGTCCGTCTGACTGCTGCTGCAGCCTCTGGTGACAAAATGAGTGTATACGTGTCAGTCTGACCTTGTGTGTGTATGTGTGTGTCTGTAATACCTCAGAGACACAAGACGCCAAGAACACTTCATCACTGCTGTCCTATCTAAACATACTCTGTCTCATCCACACACACACACACACCTGATCAGCTGCTTTCATACACTCTCCTGATTCTCTCTCTCGGGCCTTCAGGCCTCTAATTGTGTTTTCATTATAATCATCTGATCACATTTCATTAATGTCATTACTTTCTCTTTCTCGCATGAAGGGGCAATGATTAAAAGCTCCAGAGACGACACAGGAGCAGGTGCACACACACAAACACACACACAGGTGGCCTCATAAATCACCACAGACAGAATGAGAGTAATGAGGTGGCTGTTAGCGCTCACCTTCAGCAGCTACGTAGCCGAGCATTCTGATATATCTACCTTTACGGTAGACCCTCACACACACACACTGCAGTGCTCTCAGTGTCACCGCTAAAGGACAAGAACACATATAGTGCAGGTTACCACTGTTTTCACCACAAGTAGTGTGTGTTTGGTGTCAACAACAACAAAAACACTTGGAAGTAAGCACACACAGAATTCGAGAGGTGACCACGTTCAACAAAGACACTAATTCATGAGTTCAGAATAACTTTGCTTTATTTTCTTAAAGGAGTAATTCAACATTTTGCGCAGCATGTTTTTCTTCTTTCTTGCCAGGTGTTGGATAGGAGGACTGTTTCCACAGCACTCTCAGACATAACATGTCACCTCATTAGTGAGATTTAGAGGGGCTGGTTGGAGCCGGTAGATGTTTTTTTAAAGTCTTTGGACAGGTTAGCATTTTCCCATGCTAAGATAACCGGCTGCGGGCTGCCTTAAATCCTCTTATCTGTCTGTAAAGCACATATGTAAGCGGCCCACTGATACCCAGATGATAATTCATAGTTACTGTTTACTACAGGAGATAGAGACCAAACTAGGCCTATACGTTTCTTAAATTTAAATTCTAAGCATTGTACACTGTAACTTAGTATACTGAACTCCCTGTTCTGGTCCTCCATCAGCAGATCTCGCTCATGTTCAAAATTCCCTTGTGTTTGTATACCTATTTTTGACTATAGAGAGGATATTTCGTGCAGAGCCAATGACATAAAGAAAGATGTCTCCAATTCCTCCAATTGTGCAAAAATCCAGCCAAAATATTTCAAATAAGAGGGCCGCCGTCTTGCACTGGTGATGTCATTTAGAGTCGCACCCCCGTTTTTATGCACCAAACTAAACCAAACTGATGAGAAAAAGGGGCAAACGTGAGCATGATAAGTAATGAGAGAAAGTATCTTTGGGAAAATTTATTTGAGGTGCACTTTGAGCTTTTAGTTTGACCTACTTGATATATTTGAGGGGGAGGAGTTTTTGAGCTATACTGCAGCCCACCACCAGGAGGCGAATGAGACGTTTTGGCCTCCAATTTTTATAGACTGTCAATGTGAAGCGTTAATAGGTGGAAATGCACTGTTCAATTCTCTCCACCAGGTGATACCTATGAGCAAGTGATCGCAGTTAAAGAATTCTTTCTCAGTATATCATCATTGTTATCAGTCCTTTGTTGAAGAAAGAAGAGAGCAACAAAACTACAGAATTACAGAAATATCGCCAACAGCGTTGCAACTGAATTAATTAATTTGAAGATTATTTTACTCAATTTAAAATTTTCTTTATAAATTGTCAGACAATAGTGAAAAATGTTTTTCAGAGCCCAGAGTGACAAATTCAGATATGTTCTTTACACCAAACAACAGTTAAAAATCCAAAGACTCCTCATTTCCTGCCAGACAGGACAAAAGAAAAAGCAGCAAATCGTGACATTTAAGAAGCTGGAACCAAGAAATGTGTCATCATTTGGCACAAAACAAGACCGACAAAATTATCTAATTATCAAAATATTCATTCAATTCCAATTCATTACCGATGATTGATAACCGATTAATCATCGCAGCTCTAAAAGTCACTGCGAGCGGAACCACATCCCTGCGTCTGCTTCCAACTGCGACTGCAACACAGACACGTTTTCCAAAAAAAATATAAACTGCTCCTTTAGTTAGAATTTGCCACATGTATTACGGGCAGACATACGAAGGGGCACGAAGAGCTGTTAGAGTTCATGGAGAAAACTGTTTGCGTTGCATCCAGGCTTTATCGTGTGTGTGTGTGTGCCTGCGCTCTCTCTGCAGGTTTCTAAACTAATCTGTCCTGACGTAACAACATGCTGCTCCTCAATCTGCCCACTGCCGGAGACCTGGCACACTCACACACGCAGTGTTTAGTAATGTTGTCACGCTCCATAAATAGCTAAAATTGATTTGTGTGGAGGAGAGCGAGGAGAGTGTGTGTGTGTGTGTCACAGTGAGACAAATTTACTTTTACTGTACAACGGACACTTTTATTGCTATCCGACAATTTATTAGTGCAACCTTGCAAACATTTAGCCAATCTTCAGGCGTTAGTGAGTCCAAAAGCCAGTTTGTGTGGTCTCACAGCTAAAACAAATCGGCAGATTAATACAGTTACAACATGATACCAGTATTGTGCGCGCTAAGGACTGGTTAGTCCTCTCAGGACAGCAGCAGATTACCATGGGCTAACAGCTGGTTATGTGGTCCCTGGGACCCCTTGGCTCTGATTGGTCGTTCAGCTCAGCGTGAATGTGCTCCACGCTCTCACCAGACCTCCAGCTCCCCTCCTCCGTTTTAAACAGGAGACATCAGCTTTAATTAAGGTGATTAGTGTTAATTAAAGTCGCAGAGACCTGAGACACACACGCTGTGGGTCCAAACATCCAAACAGAGAGCGGCAGGCAGCGCTACAACAGGAGGAGACAACCTGAGGGAAGAAAAGGAGGATGGAAGAGGAGGTGAACAGAGAAAAGAAGGTGGTGAAGGTGGAAATGTACAGGTGAGAACGCAATGGAGGTGGAGAGACACCAGAGGGAATGGAGGAGACAGAGGAAAGTGGAGGAATCATAAGCTTGGGCTTCATAAGGGGAAAGTTGGGGGAGTTATGGCAGGAAAAAAGGAGGTAAAGAAGGAGAGGAAGAAGAAGGATGAAGGTAAGGAAGGGTGGGGGGAGAGAAGGAGTAATAAATAGTAAAGGGGATGAGTAGGTGACCGAGGTGCTGGAAAAGGAGAGAAAAATGCTTTCTGGTCTGTTTTTGTCCAAACTGCAGGTGGCGCTACAGTCCAGGATCTCTCTCTCTCACACACACACACACACACACACACAAAAGCACACACACTGCCATACTGTCACCTATGTGGAAATTAAAAACATGTCTGTGAGAGAGAGGACTGCTCCAGACTCAGTGTGTGTACAGTCTTTGTCAGGGATTATCTGACAATACTGAAGTGTGTTACACACACACAAGAGATTATACCGTCTGTCTTCAGTCCTGATCAGCTGGACTTTGATTTGTTCTACAACGATGACCAAAAAATATCATCTAGATTTCCCAGTTGCAACTAAATGCCCGAATAAACTTTAGAGTCCTTTCAAAAATATTAAGACAAGACAAAGCTGCAGATCTAATGTTTTCTGCACTTGACGATTCTAATAACAGCACGTTAACATGATATCACTGAACTATTACATTCATTTTACATTCCATAAGTACAAAAATGTGAATATGGAAGAATTAAACGGATAAAATTCGAAGATTTTCCCTCTCTCTGATTTTGACTGAATACTGACAGAAAAGACACGTATCTTCATGTACAAAGTAAAAGTACTAAATGCAAAAAATGCGCATGTATTATGAAGTACAGGACATATTCTTTTCATATCATTACGTAACATATACTATAATAATATATATACACCTAAAAGTAAAAGTCGCTTTACAAAGCCTTTACTCAAGTACAAAAGAAATACTAGATTGAAAATGCACATTAAGTGAAAAAACTAAGTTCGTTAAAACTTATTTTACAAGATTTTCTGAGGATCTCACAACAGGTGTGGCTGCCCAAACTGACAATAAACTGAGTCCATATCGCCGATTATCAACTCTAAGTATACGACAGCCTTCGTCTGTTTGGCCTCACTGCAGTAAAAAGACACCATTGACCACATCTGCGGAAGCAAAACTCACACACAGAGACGAGAGAAGGGTCACTGTACACATGTAGGACGAAGGCCAAACACTGTGCCACAGGTGGACGTCCTCACCTGTCCGCCCTCAGCAATGACCAATGACAACTGTCCCACTACGACCAGTCCAGAGAGCCTGGAAACCAAAGAATGCACACACGCACACTGAGATGCTGAAAAACACACACTGAGGCTCGTCAAAGGACGACACACAGTCAATATGGGCCGAGCGAATCCAGCCAGGAGGCCTAAAATCTGAGAGATCAGGATTACAGAGAGAGACCCCCCACAGATCCTGAGAACTAAAGCAAGGAGGTTTCATCCACCAGCACCATTAATGTCAAAAAGTGAGGTTGGTTTTTTTTTAGGTCACAAATATGCAAGTATAGTTAAATGATTCATATTCTTAGAATAAAATAAAGGTTTAAGTCTAATGGTTTGGAATTGATTATTTCCATTTTACTTGCCTGAAGTCCAGTTAGATGATCCTGATATTTTACAGCCACAAATAAAGATGAACTTCCCCAACTACTGTTTGGGGGTTTTTTTTTGTGATTTTGGATAAAAACCCAAAAGGGGACGAGTTACGAAGAGACGCGGCTCGAACAAAATGAGCTGCAGGACGAGCTGACAGTTAAAAAGTGTGATTTCTGTTTTCTGACTGACCGGTTGGTGTGAATCCTCCGCTGACCTAAACCCGGGTAAGAAGAGAGAGAGAAAAGCAGTGAGGAAGAGGAGGAAGAGACGGAGACTGACCGTAGGAGGAGCAGGAGGAGGTGATGGACGGATGAAGAAAGTCCTGTCCGGTGGCTTGAAGCGCTCAACTCCACTCACGCACGCTGCCGGCTGCCGATCATTAATCAATAATCAATAATCACTAGGGTCAGAGTCACCCGACCGAGAGTCAGCGCGAGGTCTGATTGATGACACTACCCGTCCATCCATCCATCCATCAGACCATCCAACCAACCGGCTGGTGTCGGTCGGAGCTGCGGAGAGCCGGACCGAGCAGCGGCCAGAGCGCGCATGCGCCGCACCGAGCGAGAGGGAGAGAGAGAGAGAGAGAGGGAGAGAGAGAGAGGGTGAAAGGGGAGAGAGATAGGGAGAGAGAGAGAGTGAAAGGGGAGAGATATAGGGAGAGAGAGAGAAAGGGGGACAGAGAGAGAGAGAGAGAGAGAGAGAGAGAGAGAGAGAGAGAGAGAGAGAGGGAGGGAGGGAGAGAGGGAAGAGAGAGAGAGAGAGAGAGAGAGAGAGAGGGAGGGAGGGAGAGAGGGGGGATAGAGAGAAAGAGGGAGAGAGAGAGAGAGAGGGGGAGGGATAGAGAGAGAGGGAGAGGGGGGGAAAGAGGAAGAGGGGGAGAGAGAGAGAGTGGGAGAGAGAGGGGGAGAGAGGGAGAGAGAGGGGGAGGATAAATGGTATCAACTACAAATACTGAGAACTGGACGGATTTGTGAGGAAAAGTGTGCGTGCGTTTGTGCCCGTGGGTTTGTGTGGGTGTGTTTGTGTGTGTAATAGAGACAGAGGGAAAGTGAGAACAGCAGGTTACAGTTGACTTGTGTCCAAGTTTTGTTGGCACAAAAAAAGACAGATAACGTGCAGCTAGTATTTATTTCAGAACCATAAATACTGGCTGCACCACACACACACACACACACACACACACACAGAAGTCTCTGTGGAGCTCCACGTTTTCTACCCGTCTGTGTGTGTTTACTGTCAACTCACCTGTTCCTGAAGCCAAGAAGCATCAAGCTAAGCTATTATCTGCACCAAAAAGCGCTAGACAAAACAAATCAGTAGCAAGTTTGGCAGAAAACTGTGTTCATATTAGCCGCCATTGCGCAGTGTAAGAGGTCAAGATGTTTTCCACTGGGCCTTTAAATGTATTTCTTTATCTGTTCTTAGATTCACGTCTGATTGTTTTTAAAAAACGGAAAAATAGTTCATGCATCAAACA
The DNA here is from genome assembly GCA_001698575.1 of Mola mola. Taxonomy (NCBI): domain Eukaryota; kingdom Metazoa; phylum Chordata; class Actinopteri; order Tetraodontiformes; family Molidae; genus Mola; species Mola mola. The sequence goes on from KV751321.1 coordinate 7,155,661, forward strand.
CAACACTGCACACAGTGGAGTTTCAAGCCAGAAACACTTTAAATAATAAATTGGCTTTTTACCACTTATTAATTCTTGTGTTGCCTTCAGGGTCCAACTAGAGCTGCCGCTATGCTTAAAGCTGTGGTATTTAATTTATTTTGGTGTCATTGGGCAAAAATCATATCGTAACCTTGTTGTAATTCAAGGGGTCTGACTAAATATAAGTTTTCTCACCTCGTCTAGGTTCTGTGCTCAGGCTTTACGTTTCAGCCAATCACGGGTCATTTCAGAGACAGGTGTTCCTACTGGCTGTTCTACAAAGGTAGATGTGAGTGCACGTCCCCATAAATTGATCTCCAGCAGTTACAAACACCTTTAATAGCAGAGAAAATCTATGATCTTTTTTTTTTTTTTTTTTTTTTTTAACTTAAAAAAAAAATTAAAAACAAAACATTAGAAAAAGTCAAACACTGCTTTTATATATAGTTCCATGAGAGCTGTACAACTACTAGCGCGGGTAAACTTTTCTAAAAATCGTGATTAAGAAAATTTACAAAACAGAAGCCTTATGCAAGCGGTGAGACATTTAGAATACGTGTGCCACTGACTGATCTCAGACAAAACTAGAACATTCTGATGCAGGTGCGGCGTCTCCGATCCATGAACCCTCACCTGTTCACAGTTTGAAGAGTTGACAGGTGAAAAAAAAGAAAATTTCAGACAAGAACAAACATTTCTTCAAAGCATTGTTTACTAATGGTGAGTGCAGTCAAAGAGGCGGTCGTCTGCTGCAGAAGTGAAGGTCATGAGTGTTCACCTCTTTGCTGGCGACACGCGGATCTCTTTCACATGTCCAGGACGAAGTAGAGAATGATTCCAGAGAACAGGATGCGTCTGTACAGCTCAGTTCATACAGGACAACACAGAGTGGAAGTTGGGTTTTTTGTTTTGTCTTTATCAGATCAGTCAGTTTAAATCATTAGCGTTTGTGGTAATGATTCAGTGAGCGCTGCTACCTTCTGAAGAACAACTTCCTTTTCTTGACAAGTAATGTGAGGTCCAATGCAGGATCTATACACCAGCCAAAGAAAAGATATGGACATGCGCTTTCCAAGTCTATTTGACTTCTCAAAGCACTTTTATAATGTTTGTTCCATTCACAAACATGGGTGGAAGCGTAGAAGTTGGGAATTGGGAGTGAAGAAACCATTCACACAGCACTGGGAGCAATTTGCGGTTCACTGTCTCGCCCAAGGACCCTTCCCGGCACTCACTGCACAGGTCGGAGATGGAAGCACCAATCCTCCAGCCAGAGGACAATCCACTCTAACCCCTGAGCCGCGGTCAGCCTGCATTGCATTTCAGTTGTACCGAAAGACTAAAAATTGAAAGTTTTCCTCACCAGATGCTGCGTGCCAGATGCATTTCGATCAACTCTGTCCTCACTTCCTGCCAGACGGAACAAAGACGCTGTTCGGACAGAATTTAGTTACTAACCAGAAATATTAAAAGTGAAATTATGCTTCAGAGTGCATTGCCACGTATTTCACAAATTCTTCAGAGCCCGACGAGTAACATCCACCGAGATGAGTAACATGATGTCAGAGAGCCGAGACATTCCTCACGACTGTGCCGCCGACTGTCTCCCTCCGGAGGTCAGAGATGTTGGCTCCATGGAGACTCGGACAGCCGACCCATCCCTCTCAGAGTCCACACTGAAGTACTGTAAGTCCAAAACAGAAGGCAAACCAACGTTGAACAACCACCGTGTGTTTGTGTATCCATCCATAATGCCCATCTGTGTCGCAGAGCTGTGCAAAGAGTGACACATGCTCTCACACTGGATGACCTGGTTGCTTCCAGGAAAATGTAAGCACTCATTCCTGGTGCGTTGCTGCCCTCTGTGGCTGAATGTTTCCCCTCTGGGTGTGGCCAGGCGTGGTCAGGTGTTGTCATCAAGCTGTGCCGAGCAGTGATGTAACAGCAGGACGGTTTCAGGCAGGTTTTAAATTACTCCTGGTGTTCCTTTAAAAGGGTTAGTCACCACAGCTAATACACAGAACTAGTTACACGTGAGAGACGTCCCAAGTCTGCATTTCCCTGTAGCTCCATGGAATAGTTTAGGATCTTTCGGTGTGTTGTTTTGGTTCTCATGGTTTCTGTTCATATGCGTGGCAGTTGTTTCAGCAGAACGCTCAAAAGTCCCACTAACCTTCAGCACGTAGCAGTTATAGAACAACACATTGTTCACAGGTGGTGGTAGAGACCAAACGCAGAGCTAAAAGAGAGGAAATGTTGCATCAAGCTCGCCAGACAACTGTGACTGGATGTGCAACTAAACAACTGCTTGCTAACAAATTGTCTTTATTTGTGGAAGACGATTAGGATCAGCCATAAGCAAAACATTCTGAGAGCATTTTTTTGTTTGTGTGAATGAAAGGGATGCAAGTGGAACAGTGAGGTTACAGGTAGCAGAGGTGGAAAAAGGACATGAGTTTAAGTACTTGGGGTCAACTGTTCAGAGCAACAGGGAGTCTGGTAAAGAGATGAAAGTGAGTGCAGGCAGGGTGGAGTGGGTGGAGAAACGTATCAGGAGTGATCTGTGACAAAAGAGTAGAAGCAAAAGTGAAAAGAAAGGTTTAGTGAGACCAGAAATGTTGTTTGGTTTGGAGATGGTGGCACTGACCAAAAGACAGGAGGCAGAGCTGGAGGCGGCAGTTAAAGATGTTGAGATTCTCTTTGGGAGTAACGAGGATTGACAGGACTAGGAACAAGCACATCACAGGGACAGCAAAGGGTCGGACGTTTTTCTAATAGACAAAATTTGTAACTAAACCCAAATCTCAAGTACAGTTTCACCAGTTCATCTGTACAAGGCACTTTGTAAATGAGCGGTTTACAGTCTTAAAAGGCCGAATTTAATCCTCAATATTTTGACTTTTTGCTCAAAGTGCATGATGAAAAAATTCAGCGTCCTCTCATAATATTTCTCCCATGTCTGGCTGTAATCCTCTTCAGTTCTTTATCAACTGTATAAGGCAATATATTAGCTTGTTTGTTGCCTTGACGGTCAATGTGAATGTGGGAATTGATCCGATAATTGGGAATTTTATTGGGATATCTAGGGAGAAGCAATGGAAGAAACAGCTTCTCTATCTCAAAAAGCTGATCAGTTACCGTATGCAAGTTAAAAAAAAAAAAACGTCAAGCAAGCACAAAAACTAAGGTTTGCCACATCTGTCAACGTTTTACATAAATAAAACATTTGTAGAAACATGGCAACTGTCTGAAAATGTTACATAGACATACAAAGCAAATATTTATTAGAAGCTCTGTTCACACACTTTATGAAATAAGAAATGGCAAAATTTAAATTAAACATATCTTGTATCATTTTGTTGACATTCTCAAACATTCAGTCCAACATCTTTGTGAGGAAAAGAATCCAAAAGAAGAGAAGTCCATCCCTCATCTTGTGATTCTCCACAGCCTTCTCTATCCTTTCTCTGTGCTCTGTTCACTTTTCACTCATTCACTCCCTCATTTCTCACCTCCACCACCCCCAACTCCCTCTGCAAAGGACCTTGCTGTGGTTTCCCAGAGTTCCTTGCAGCCAACTCCCAGTAGATCCGTTCTTCTATTCGCCGCTGCAGCAGCAAGTCGAGCCAGTTCCTCTGTGCTTCTCAGGACATCCAACCAATCACAACCACTGCTGCAATGACCCATTTACACATGCAGGCATCTACCCCTCTCACCTTGATCACCTCAAGGTTGTACAAGGATACAGCACGGTGTGTGTGTGTGTGTGAGAGAGAGAGAGAGAGAGAGATGATGATCATCATCATTAAAAACAGATTTAATAACATTTTCTGGGCACAAACATCCTCATCTGGAAAAAGCAGATTCCAGAAAGACACTGACACACATGTATGGCTGCTTATGGAACAGGCTTATTGATGATGTTATGGCTGACAGGAGTATCAGGATGAATTCTGAGGTGTATAGGGCTCACGTTTAGCCAAATGCTGCAAAAATGATAGGACGGTGCTTCACAGTGCATGATAATGGCCTATAAACATACTGAGAAAGCAAATCAAGACTTTTTGAAGGTAAAGAAATGGAATATTCTTCAATGATCAAGTCAGTTACCTGATCACAACCAAATAGAGCAGCATTTCAGTTACTGAATAAAAAAATTAAAGGCAGAAGGACCCAGAAACAAGCAGCAAATAATGGTGGCTGCAGAGAAGGCCTAGCAGAGCACCTCCAGGGAGGGATTTCAGTGCTGTCAGTGGGCTCCAGATTTCAGGCAGTCATTGACTGCAAAGGATTTTCAACAAAGTATTAAAATCTATAGCTATATTTACAATTATGAGCACCTGAAAGCGGAGGTATTCTGTATAAAATGGCTGTGATTCCTAAATGGTAAATGCCGGATTTTTTCAAATTTTTTTTTTTTAATCCATTATGGTGCTGTATAGAGGCAAAATAATTAAAAATTGTTTCACCGTCCAAATACTTCTGGACCTTTTTTTTTAACAGATTAACCATGTAAATTAGTTAGCTTTAAAGGTACTTTCCAGTATCATTGAGTATATAACCCCAGTGTATTTTGTGGGTTTTTTTTAAACTTTTAAACAAAGATCCTTGTTTC
>KV751321.1:7170426-7183825 GCA_001698575.1 Mola mola
CTGCTCTTGTCAGAGATTTGCTGCTGCATCATGCGCAGCTTGGCAGGGGGGATGTAAGCTCCACCCGTCCTCGTCAGAATTGGGTCGATCTCTTCCTTCTTCTTCTTGACTGGTGGTTCGTCGGCCACCGCCGGCTCCTTGTCGGCCGGAGGGGAGCGAGAGCGGCCTCGCCTCCTGTGATCCGACTCTGCCTCACGATTGTACCGTTGGTCAAAGCGCCCACTCCTGTTATCGTAGCGATTACCATAGCGATCCCTGGACAGAACAGAGACGAGGGAGAAAAGCGAAACTTCAGAACAGAATGTTTGTAAATTTCATTCATTTATTTATGAATTTATGAAATATTTTTTCAAAAAGTCCCTTGATAAAATTGTTACAAGCTAATTAAAAGCTGCTTGGGATATAAAACTGCTGTCTCTGTTACCGAGCATAGCGCCCTCTGTTGTTGCGATCCCGGTCTCTCTCTCTGGACCTGGACCGGTCTCGTCCTCTGGATCTGTCTCGTCCTCTCGACCCGGACCTGTCGCGTCTTCTCGAGCCAAACCTGTCGCGTCCTCTCGACCCCGACCTGTCGCGTCCTCTCGACCCCGACCTGTCGCGTCCTCTCGACCCGGACCTGTCGCGTCCTCTCGACCCGGACCGGTCTCGTCCTCTCGACCCGGACCTGTCGCGTCCTCTCGACCCGGACCTGTCGCGTCCTCTCGACCCGGACCTGTCGCGTCCTCTCGACCCGGACCTGTCGCGTCCTCTTGACCCGGACCTGTCTCTGGATCTGTCTCTCTCTCCGGATACTGACCGATCTTTTTCCTTGGATATGGATCCGTCTTGCTCCTTGGATCTTGATCTCTAGACAACAAATGAAACTAAGATTGTCAGCACTGGAGCACATCTTTGAGTCACCACAATATCAAAATGATGTGGATAGTCACCAAATGCAGGACGCATAACTCAACTTGAAATGAGAGTAAATCTGTGTTGTTATTTCCCTCAGCAAGCTGCGTCTGTATAAAGTGGAGATGTTTCCAGTATTTCCCTAACTGCTCACAGGTCTGTTCGTGTTCATTTCACAGATCTGCTAAAATAGAAACTTAGAAAAGACTAGCAAGGTTTGCATAATCAGTTCAGTTTTGTAAAATAATGAAGTCACATATCAGGGAGACAGATTATGCTAAACCATGTTCTCTTTGCTACAGTCGTTAGAAAATACATTTATTTATTTTTACATAAGGCTAGATATGAAAAGTGACTCCCTTGAAAAACACTCTCCTGTTGGTTCACCCTTTCTCACTCTCATTGTAAAATATGGAGCTGCTGAGGAAGATAAGGCACATTGGTGGAATAGGGCCAGATAAGCAAAAAAAGAAGAAAAAAAAGAAAAAAATTCCATCTAGGCTGAAATCGGTCCATCACCAATCAGGATTTTGCAAACCATCTTAATATCGAAACCACTTCTATGCAATTAACACTGTGTTATCTTTTTGGTCATCAATTTCCTTATCTTGGGAGAATAACACAATTGATATACTGAGCAAGCATCTGCAAAACAAACCGGACATGGATTAAGTGAGACAGCACATAAGAGACTGAGGACATCACTCTACCACACACTGACGGGCTGTTGTTGCTGTTAGGGCACTGCTCCTTACTGGGGAATGATGTCCAAAGATTATTATCATTATAACTAAAATCAGTGACTCTACCAAGACCATATTATCAGTAAATTTATGAACAGTTGTTAAAGCCAAGATAGTCTGAAATAATCTGACACAATTCTTTTCTTGTCCCTGAAGTTGAGTGTAGACAAAATATTTCTCTCATTGGTGTGTTTGTTAACAGGACGGTGGCATAAAACAGATCTGTAAACTCGAGTCTGAGCAAAATGCAATTTTTGGGGCTGATATGACACCAATATTAGGAAATTTAAAAAGTTCTTATATCAATATATGATCCATCAAATGAGGTTATCAAATATTTGCAATAATAATATACAGCAGAGGCAGAATATTTTACAGATTAACAATAACTCTTCTGTAAACACACAAAATGTCAGGAACATCCACATTAGACCATGCTTACTTTGATTTGAGCCACACTGCTTCTAATCTTCCTCAGCGCCCCTTGCTCTTCATCCTCATCATCACTGCTGCCACTGCAGCTACCTGAGCCACTGGAGTCAGATCTTCTGGAAGCGGGTCCGCCTGCAGGACTGGCCTGAGGTGGTAGCCTTTCTTTGGGACTTCTCTCAACTGAGTCGGCCTGCTGAGGCTTCTCTGCTGCTGGACTAGATGTGTCTTCTGAAGATCCTGAAGACAGAAAGACAGCAGTAATGTCAAGACTACAGTCACCAGCACTAACAGTAATTCTGTTACTAAAACTACTTAAAGTAATGACAGTAATTATTACTCACCCCCGTGTTCTCTCTGTGCAGGACTAGAACTTCGACCAGGAGAGTCCATTCCTGAAAAGAATATATCCACATTTCTGACTGGAACAGGAATTGGAACAGATTAATTAATACATACATTTTTAAGGCCCACTTTTGATTGCTGTAGAAAATGAGGCATCCCAATGGCTCATTTCCCAACTATTGGATATTCCTATATTCAAAAGACTGTGCTTGGATTTTGTGCCACTACATCCGAGGAAACATTTGCTCATTAACAGTGGCAGATCATGTTTTTCATATTCAAATACAACTGGCCACTGAAATGATTAACTCTCCCCAGCTCTCTGCCCTGGTCAAGGCAGCCTTACCTTCCGTTTCCTCCATCATTGTCAACATCTTGAACTCTTCCTTAATACCTGGCATCTATCCATCTTCCCTCAAAATTGCCTCAGTTGCTCACATTCTGAAAAAACCCGGTCTGGACACGGTTGACCTTAACAACTACCGGCCAAACTCCTACATTCCTTTCCTCAGCAAAATCCTGGAAAGAGCACCTTCACCAACATATGTCCAACCATGAGCTCTATGAACCCCTTCTTCAACCCTCGCTACAGCACTGAGTCCTCATCAAAATCCCCAACAACATCCTCATCTCTGCTGAGTCTGGCCTCATTACTATACTCGTCCTCTTAGACCTCTCTGCAGCCTTTGAGACCGTTTCCCACGCCATTCTCCTCACCTGCCTGTCCGACTACCTTGGTCTCACTGATAGAGCTCTGGCTTTCTTCCAGTCATTCCTCTCTGACCGGGAACAGTTTGTGACCCATGCTAGCTGTTCCTCCCCCTTCACCTCTGTCAACCACGGTGTCCCCCAAAGCTCAGTGCTTGGCCCCCTTCTTTTTATTATTCACATGCTTCCGCTAGGTGAGACTGTCCACCGCCATGGTCTCCACTTCCACTCCTACGCCGACAGCACCCAACTCTACATCAGCACAAAACATTCTGCCCACCTCCCCCTCATCCTGTTAACTGCCTTTACGAAATAAAAACCTGGATGACATCTAACATTCTCAAACTCAACAGCAATAAAACAGAGCTCATGGTTGTGGCGCCCAAGGCACTGCTCAGGAAGGTTGGAGATCTGTGGATCGCCATTGATGGATCCACCATCTCACCATCACCTGAGGTCCGCAACCTAGGAGTGATCATGGACTCCACCCTTTCATTCCAGTCCCATATTAAATCCGCCACCAAGTCCTTCTTCTTTCACCTCAAAAACAGACTCTGCCCTTTGCTCCCTGATCCTGTTGCACAAAAACCCATCCACGTCTTCATCTCCTCGTGCCTTGATTACTGTAATGGTGTCTCTGCCTCCAACAAAGCCTTGGACAGGCTCCAGTATGTCCAGAACTCTGCTCCCAGGGTACTCACCCGTACAAAGACCTGGCAGCACATTACATCATATGAATTTAAGTAAATAATAATATTTTCTATATCAAAAGATCTATCATTGTAAGGGTTGTATTCAGGTTTGTTGGTCTTATAACACAGAACAGGGTACAGGATATTGAATATGGAAAGTAGGGCCGCAACTAACTGAGATCCGGTTAACAAAACATCGACAAGCTGCGGAAAAGGGAAATGTCAGTTTTAATCCCATAAAACCAAAAAAACGAAATCAATGACTATCAAAACAAAAAGTAACTTTGTCAGTTTATCAATGATATCTCGATGAAAGATATTGTCCAACCACTGCAGAAAGAGAAACTACTTAGGCCCCTCCTGTTTTATTATTATTTGACCCTCTGAGGACATTTAGTGTTTGGAAAGATTCGGGTAAATCCGATCAATTTTAGAAAAAGGAGTTGAGACCTGTAGCTAGCATTGCAAGAGACCATATCTTTGACATGGCACAAAATGGAAAAGTCCGTTAAAATAAATCACTTTCAAAGTTACTGCAAATTGGTAACTAAACCAATACTATTGCCTACAAACGACAAAATCACCTTAAACGAACGTCTTATATTGACGCCATGTGTGCTTTCGGCTGAGCTAAAGTTAGCTGGTCTGCTAATCCCATGTTGGACTCTTGTGTTTAACTATGCTGTTATGTTTGTTACTCTATTGTCAAAACATAGTTGATTTTTTTCAGCCTTTGTGGTAAAACTGTTCTTCTTCTGGCTTTATTTGTGTCTTAATATTCTCTTACCGGTGCAGTTTAGTTCCTTTGACGAGGAATCGTTATATGGCGGAAAACTTCCTACGATAAGCCAAAACACTTCCGGGTCAAGAAAACTTCCGGACTTCAAATTAAAAGCTCCCGTTCTACAGCAGAGCACTTGTTCCCGCATCGCCCACTGTTGGTTTTAACAGTAACTACAGAACCTCCTTGGCGGTAGCAAGTGCGTCTCAAGAAATTAATATATCATGATGTTTTAAGTTATTCAAGAAAGTGAACATTTTAAATATTCTAGACTCGTGATATGTCACGTAAAATGCAAGCACTTTGCAATTTTCATTTTCTATAATTATGGTTTACAGCTTTAAAAAAAGTCAAAATATTAGAATTTTTCATTGTAACTGTATATGCTATAATCATCACAGTTAAAATAAAAGATTGAAACTATTTCACATAAGGACATGTTTAATAATACAGAAGATATGATAGTTTAACTCTAAAACCGACAAGGCGTGAACTTCTCCATGATATTCAAATTTTGGAGATACACTGTATATAGTGGTTTGTAGAAGATACATGAAAAAAAATCATGACCATGATGGAGGAAATCCCAGAAAATCCTGAGAAATGTTGTGCAATCATTTGAATATTTCCAAATACAAAAAAATTATTATTTTTTTTTTTAGGTGAGTGCTCAATTCCATTTTACGGATAGACGTTAAAAAAACCCCAACCTGTAAATTGACACAATGTCAAATAGTTTAGACACAATTAAAAGAGAAAGCTATAGAGAATAAATAAGCTGTGTATAAAATAGTAAATACTATATCATAACAATTGAAATAGTAAATAATATGCTATTAAATATGGCTATATTATTTCTGAAAAAAGAAAATAGGATTAAGATTAAGGACTGAATGAAGTTGCTGAACATAAGCTAGAGATTTGGTTTCAACTAATAAAAAGAGTTAGGAATAGTTAATTCTTTAACAATGCATCACATATTACTATAAACATCAAGTGCAGTACACTCACCTTTTAAAAGTGCATTACTGTACATCTTTCTAAAAAGCCAAACAGTAATCAACACTGGTGCAGCCTTGGCAGAGCTGTGAGTACTTTCTCTACCCTCGTGTGTATGTCCACAGCTTAAAATGGCTGTTCCACCCAACACACACACTCAAACAAACAATTTTTAAAAATGATGCCACACTCATCTGTACTGAAAATAAATACATCTTTATTATTCTCATCTCTACACAGTGATCCTTCCCCTGCATCGTGCTGACAAGACATCAATAAAAAATACACATCATCATTAATAAACATCAACAGAAATTATGACACCAACAGTGAATTGTAATTAAATGTGTGTGAAGGATTTTCTTTATCTGTTTAAAAAAAAAAAAGGAAAGCACGTGGAACCTTAGGGCTCACGTCGAGTGTTGGTCCAACAGAGCAGTGATCAGTGAACATGAGAAGAAATCTAAAAACATCAGGTCAAACGGTGAAAAGATTCAAATGTCAAAGGTGTCATTTTTAAAGAGTAATGATCTTGAGCATTCACATGACTGAAAGTTCACATTTAGCTCACCTGGTGACACCTGAGCCAGTTCTAATAGCTAAATAAAGACTGGCTAAAAGCTCAAAATCATTAATAAGTGCACCTTTGAGCTTAGAATCTCCTCATACTCTGTTGTTCCCAAAAATCAAAGTCAAAACATCATTCAAAGTTCAGCTTTCAATATATGTAAGAGCAAGTCTGTGTGGATATTTTCAGAATCATTGTTCCGTGAATCAGATAAAATGGAGGTATTTAGGAGTGTGCTTGTCTCGACTCAAATGTCTCTCAGCCAATCACACTCAGTGATGACATGCTGAATGCTTGTTTCCCGTCAGTTACTCCCCTCTAGGTTGAAGATATTCTAGAGCTGACAGTAAATGCAGAAGCCTGTGAAGGACCACACAGATAATGCACCCACACTTTAATGCTAAAGACAACAGTTGATCAGCAATCTGTAATTAGTAAATAGCTGTTCAGTGATCAAGCAGTTATGTGGATTAGGTGTAAAGGAAAAAGGAGGACGAAGAAAAGAATAGTTTTCTGCTGCAGAGTCATGCATGTAGACAGTTTGTGCCGAAGGTGTGCAGGGTGATTTACTGATTTATCAACAGTCTCAGTGAAAGTGAATATGTTCATATTATTGCACACAAATTCGTCCTCGGACAGCTAACATGCTAACACCACTAAAGTTCAGACTACACTGTCCAATCACCAAACAGCTACGTTCCTCTTTTGCTCTAACGTCACCATCACCACCATCATCATCATTATCATCATCACCATCAACATGACAACTTATTGAAACCTGCTGCGAAATAACCTTTGACCTCTACACCTAACCACAGTTCCTCTTGACACCACACACTTAGCTCATCGCCTGCTCAGTGACAACCAGCACACCCGCAAAGCAAGGTCTGTCAGTGTTTAGCCTAGCTTAGCACAAACACTGGAACCAAGGGGGAAACTGCTAGCCTAGCTCAACCAAGACAAAAAACAGGACACTTTCTAGGCTGTCTGATATCATTATCTTGTGTACTATGCAGGTGTAGACATTAAGTATTTTTTAAAAAAAGTTTTTAACAGCTAGCCTTGTGGCTATTTGTTGATCGACCACTTTAGGGAGCTGCGTGCTACATCTCAATATCTGCTTCCTACAGGCCTGGTTACAGTGCAGATCCTCTGATATGTTTGCCGTGGCTTTTAGAGCTCAGATTCTTTTAATATGGGAAATATAAATGTTCATCCATAAAGTTTGTGCAGGTTCATCCATAAAAAGTCCACTGGTAAACTGACCAGTAGGGGGAGCCTTACATGATAGGAAACCGTGAGGGAGTCTGGAGGAATATATACTCACACAGACGAGGAAGATGATGTTGATGATGCTAATGATAAATGGAATGTTGACAGCTGTAGAACCATAATCCTACAAGCCCTGTCTGAAGCTTTTAGATGAAGGTGAAATGTGCATAGATTGAGTAACTTTAATCTTACTGGAGATTAAAGAATATAAAAAAGGCGTGCAAGCATAGATTAAGGCATTAGCTATATTTTTGAGAGGAAGCTGGTCCCCCGTGTGTTACTCTTATGACATATCAAAGGCTCAATTCAGCAAAATGACACTTTCATCTTGTGGAATCTCTTTATGATGAGGGATTGTTTTGAGGCATTTGCCTGAGATTTCTGCCTCCACCCAAATATCAGGAAAACAGATCCATTTCAGCTGTAGTGTTTAAAGCATGGATAACATTTAATACCTGGAACATCTAGATTTTTGCTACATAAAACCCTGTTGCTGTTATGATTTTTTGCTCAGCATGTTTATATAATAGCCATTATTACATGTATTTTCAGACAGTAATTACCTCTCTAATAGATTTGTAAATGGCATCATTAGTGGATGGGATTCAAAGGACCTACCCACCACAAAAAGATAGCTGCTTCACTGTCTTCACTTACCTCTTTAGGCTAAAGCTAACAGAACAGATTCTACTGCTGCTGTGTCACATTATTACTGTAGCATTCAATACTAAAATGCTTCCTATGACATGTTTCTGTTTAATAAATACCTAATTCCAGATATTTGGGTGTCGACACAAATCGCACAGACAATAAAAGGAAGACAGTATATCTTTTTTTCATTTGCATGAACCAACTGTTTAACTTCTGTAGTTCTGAAGAATTTCAATTAACAGGATCCGAAAGAGGTTTACCTTAAAGTGATGAATGTGATTGAAGCTACAAACTACTGATTATTTCATTGTTGTCATCGTCATCTGTTTATGTCCTGATCTGATCACTTGTAGTGTTGGAATTAGTAGAGCACTGTTAGCAGTACTGAATGTAGTAGTAGAAGTGCTAGTGGTAGTAGATTTAGGTTTGTTTGGGAACAGAGAACAAAAGAACACATTGTCACTGATGGTTCGCACTGTTAGCAGTACTGAATGTAGTAGTAGAAGTGCTTGTGGTAGTAGATTTAGGTTTGTTTGGGAACAGAGAACAAAAGAACACATCGTCACTGATGGTTCGCATGGACAGGCTGGCTCAGGACTGACCTTCCCGGCATGCATCACACCCGGACATTCGACCTAACGTCCTGGTCAGGCTCGTCCTGTCTGAGGTTCCGCCCTATGACTCGACGTGCGTGCTTGTTAACAGCAGGCCGGTTCACAGGTGGGTCGGACGAGGTTTGTCATCATCTCATCGTCAGTGTACAGACATACAGTGATACTCATCTATACAGTGTTGCTGCTCTGGCGTTGGTGACTAAAGCTGATGGCGACAGGGCCCGTGCTCTGCTGTTGCTGTGACTACAGGGGGTGTTGCCTGGAAGGCAGTGGTGACACAGTAGCCAGCAGCTCGCTGTAAATCTCCTTTCGAATTTCCTGTGCCACGCTCTCTCGAATCTGGGAAACAACAGGGACAGAACGTTTGAAACATTTTCTGATAGCCAGTAAAAATGCCTTAGCTCGGTTCCTTGAGTTTAAAGAGCCTTAGATGAGCTCCGCCTTCCTATTGAATGTACAGACATGAGAATGGTACGCATCTTCTTAAAATGCCAAACCACTGCCTGCTTCCAGATGCTCCAGATTTGTAACAAGGTTCAAAAGGCTCTTAAAAAAACCCCCAAAAAACCAACTAGCATGAGTAGTAATAAGACCTCATTCAGTTGCTGGTAAATTTGTGCTCATGCTAAACCGGCATCTCGACCACAAGCCGTTCAGAAGTGGTTTTCACCACTGACTCATGCGACAGATCAGCTCTCATTTACGATCATCGCAGCTGTCTGCAGAGGCATCGTACAGGCTCGCATCTCAGCTGCAATAATCTATGCTTCAGGTCTCATTTCTCGGCCATACGGGCATTACTGTTCGCGGCCAATCGAAAGACACTGAATAAATACATCGAACTTGAAACCTGAGGAAGCAGAGTATCTGCGGTTTAATCTCCACAGCAGCTGCTAAGTGAGATGGGAACTTCTTGAATATTGAAGAACATCCGAGGTTATTCAAGCAAACAGGAGCCTGCACTGTGCATTTACATCCACTCCACATTGTTTTCCCTCAGCTTCGAATCGCAAGCACACACCTGTCGGGCCTGAGCCCACTGCTACGGCCTTGCTTTTGCTCACAGTCTCACTATGAGTCATGCTAATCTTCAAACATTATCAAACTGATCAGTGCTGATGGAAAAATAGTTGGGAAATATCCACACACGTAACACATATACCTGTCAATCCTGTCAAAAACATGTATACTAATGTGAAAAACAGACAGAAATACAGACACAGATGTTTTCTAATTGTCCCTATTTGAATATGTTCTTCCTCAGTACACATAGTATACATTTGCATAATACAGTAAACCTAAGTACGTTTACTGTAAAATAAAGAGACAATAACCTGTCTGATGAGCTGCTGCAGGTTCTCCACTTTGATATTTCCTACTGCTCCTTCCACCTCTGGTATTTTCACTCCTCCTTCATCCTTCTCTCCCTCCTCTTCCTCCTCCTCCTCCTCCTCAGTGTGGATCTTAGGTCGTGGAGGGGGGGTGGGGGTGATGTTAATGGATGCCCGGTACATGCTCGGTCTCTGCTCGCCATCTCCTCCCTCTTCTCGGACCAGACTGGAAGAGCAGGAAGAGCGCCTGGAGGAGGAGGCGCGGCCGTCGTAGGTGATTTCTGACTGGAGGAAGAACTGCTCTCTCAGCAGGTCTGACACCTGGGCAGCCAGAAAAAGGCTGGACTTTAGGACAATGTTGATTTGGATGACAAACCTGCATGCTTGCTTTTATTATTTCCTTCCTGAAGAACAATTGTATTTGTGAACAGTGAGACTGTTTGAAGGTGTGTGTGTGTGTGTTTGTGTGAACAAACCGGCTCAATGGCTCTCAATGCAGAGGCAGAGGACAGACTGTCAATACTGCTGTCTCTATGGAGAGCCTAAACAAGAGACGACAGGAGACAAGTTCAGGTTTATCATTCAGCCCTAAATAACATATGATGTGTTTTTATAGCCTAACCTGGGCTCATACACTATATAATAACCCTAATTCCAAAATAGTTCGGATGTTGTGCAAAAAAAACAGAATACTGTTATTTGCAAATACTTTTCAACCCATAATCAATTGAATACAGCACAACGACAAGATCCCCTCCTGGAACCGCCACCTTACCGTGGTGGAGGGGTTTGGGTGCCCTAATAATCCTAGGAGTCGGGGGCTGTTTGCCCCTGGTAGGGTCACCCAAGGCAAATTGGTCTTAGGTGAGGGGCCAGACAAAGCACGGTTCGAAGACTTCTATGATGGTGAATAATAACAAGGACTTGTGTACCCTGCCCGGAGGGATACCGGGACCCCGCCCTGGAGCCAGGCCTGGGGAAGGGGTCCGTAGGCGAGCGCCTGGTGGCCGGGCCTTTTTCCATGGGGTCCGGTCGGGCTCAGCCCGAAGAGGAAACATGGGTCTGCCCTCATGTGGGCCCACCACCCACAGGAGGAGCCATAGAGGTCCGGTGCTATGTGGATCGGGTGGCAGTCAAAGGCAGGGGCCTTGGCGGTCCGATCCCCGGTTGCTGAAGCTGGCTATCGGAACATGGAATGTTACCTCTCTGATGGGGAAGGAACCTGAGCTTGTGCGTGAGGTTGAGAGATACCGGCTAGATATAGTCGGCCTAACCTCAACGCACAGTTCGGGTTCTGGAACCAGTCTTCTTGAGAGGGGTTGGGCTTTGTTCTATGCTGGAGTTGTCCCAGGTGGGAGGCGGAGAGCAGGCGTGGGCTTATTACTAGCTCCCCGGCTCTCAGCCAATGTGTTGGAGTTTACCCCCGTGGACGAAAGGGTTGCTTCCCTGCGCCTTCGGGTTGGGGAACGGGACCTGACTGTGGTTTGTGCCTATGCGCCAAATAGCAGTTCAGAGTACCCACCCTTTTTGGAGTCCTTGGAAAAGGTACTGGAGAGTGCCCCTACTGGGGACTCCATCGTCCTACTGGGAGACTTCAACGCTCATGTGGGCAATGACAGCGAGACCTGGAGGGGTGTGATTGGGAGGAACGGACTGCCCGATCTGATCCCGAGTGGTGTTCAGTTATTGGATTTCTGTGCTAGTCACAGTTTGTTCATAACTAACACCATGTTCAGCCATAAGAGTGTCCATAGGTGCACTTGGCATCAGGACACCCTAGGTCGACAGTCAATGATTGACTTTGTAGTCGTATCATCTGATCTGCGACCGTATGTGCTGGACACTCGGGTAAAGAGAGGAGCAGAGCTGTCAACTGATCACCACCTGGTGGCTAGTTGGATCAGGTGGCGGGGGAGGAAGCCGGACAGACCAGGTAGGCCCAAGCGAATAGTGAGGGTCTGCTGGGAACGTCTGGCTGAGGACCCTGTGAAAATGGTCTTCAACTCCCACCTCCGGAGGAGCTTCAACCACATCCCGGAGGAAGTGGGGAGCATGGAATCCGAGTGGGCCATGTTCCGCGCTGCAAATGTCGAGGCGGCTGCTCGAAGCTGTGGTAGCAAGATCGCTGGTGCTAGTCGTGGCGGTACCCCCAGGACCCGCTGGTGGACACCAGAGGTGAAAGGGGCCGTCAAGCTGAAGAAGGAGACTTACAGGTCATGGCTGGCCTGTGGGACTCCCGAGGCAGCAGACAGCTACCGGCAGGCCAAGCGATCTGCGGCTCAGGTGGTCACCGAGGCAAAAATCCGGGTGTGGGAGGAGTTTGGTGAGGCCATGGAACAAGACTTCCAGTCGGCGCCGAAGAAATTCTGGCAAACTGTTCGGTGGCTCAGGAGGGGAAAGCGAAGCCCCGTCCACACAGTCTTCGGTGTGGGAGGGGAGTTGCTGAGCTCAACTGAGTCTATAGTTCGGCGGTGGAAGGAATACTTCGAAGATCTCCTCAATCCCACCAACACGCATTCTGAAGAAGAGGCAGAGCCGGAGGACTTTGGGCTGGGCTCTCCCATCACTGGGGTCGAGGTCATTGGGGCTGTCAAACAACTCCGCAGCGGCAGTGCCCTGGGGTTGATGAGATCCGTCCCGAGCTCCTGAAGGCTCTGGATGTTGTAGAGCTGTCATGGTTGACACGCCTCTGCAACATTGCGTGGACATCGGGGACTGTGCCTTTGGAGTGGCAGACAGGTGTGGTTGTCTCCCTTTTCAAGAAGGGGGACCAGAGAGTGTGTTCCAACTACCGGGGAATCACACTCCTCAGCCTCCCTGGGAAGGTCTACTCCAGGGTGCTGGAGAGGAGAGTGCGGCTGCTAGTTGAACCTCGGATTCAAGAGGAGCAATGTGGTTTTCGTCCGGGCTGTGGAACACTGGAACAGCTCTATACTCTCGCGAGGGTACTGGAGGGGGCATGGGAGTTTGCCCAACCAGTCCACATGTGTTTTGTGGATCTGGAGAAGGCTTATGACCGTGTCCCCCAAGGTATCCTGTGGGGGGTGCTCCGGGAGTATGGGGTAGATGGCCTTTTGTTACGGGCTATTCAATCTCTGTATTGTCGGAGTCAGAGCTTGGTTCGCATTGCCGGCAGTAAGTCAGACCCGTTCCCAGTCAGGGTTGGTCTCCGCCAAGGCTGTCCTTTGTCACCGGTTCTGTTCATAATTTTTATGGACAGAATTTCTAGGCGCAGCCAAGCGGCGGAGGGAGTCGGGTTCGGTGGCCTCCGGATTCCGTCTCTGCTATTTGCAGATGACGTGGTCCTGTTGGCCTCATCGAACAGTGACCTCCAGCTCTCACTGGGACGGTTTGCAGCCGAGTGTCAAGCGGCAG
>KV751321.1:7197528-7209388 GCA_001698575.1 Mola mola
AGGATCCCAAAACAGGAAGTGAGGAATAAGAGAAAACTACACATTCTCTCTCTTTTTTTTCTATTCATCCCAAGAGATCCTTTCTGATGGTGAGCACAGAGCTTATATAACAAACAACTACACACACACACACACACACACACACACACACACACACACACACACACACACACACACACACACACACACACACACACACACACACACGTGTCTAGGATCCAGGGAACCAGTGGAACAGTATGAGAATGTTCTGGAAAAGAAGAAGGCTTCCAGGAACCACAGACAGACCAGAGGCTGTTAAAGGAGCATTGCGGTAAAAAGAAATCCAAAACTTCATCAGGCTCCACAATGGGATCATATTAGTGTCAGTATGCTTCAAATGAAGAGCAGCATCTAAAATCCCTTATCTTATGTGTTGTCAGAAATGGGGAAAACTTTGCATTCTAAACTTTAATCCACTTTTTGCAATGATTGGCTCTGAGGTGGGAACATAAACAGGATTTAAAATTCTCTCTCAAACTACCTCCACACCATTTCATCCCTTTTCATGTGGCCAACATTGCACATGCTCTTTACGGGGGAATTTCCAAAAAGAATGTCCTACTTGCCAACACATCTTGTCCCTCTCTATGAAACATATGTGATACACATTGTGTGGCTATTTGACAAAGTCTAGTAACAGTTTTGTTCTCAAATGCGGCGGAATGCTATGCCTATACAAATTAATTAATTTTAAACGCACGCACATAAAAAAAAAAAAAAAAAAAAAAAAGACCAAAAAAAATCAAGGCAAAAACTACCTTTTCGTTTAAACGGTTTTGTTTAAACTCTGTGAAAGCTTCTAAATCAAACTATGGTGCACAACCAGACTGAGACTAAATGAAAAGGAGGTGACCCTAAACTACTGTAGCATCCATCTGCCTATTCTGAACTGTTCCGGAGGTGATACTGTAATAAGCAACAATATATACAGTACTTATTAATCATTTGGTAACTATGGTAGCATACCACAGGAGTACAGAGATTTTCCCTGATCAAAGAGACATCATATAATAACGTAACACTTGAATTTACTACAGCCAGCAATGAGAGGAAATTGAGAGACAATAGTGGGGAAAAAAACAGAAGGTCAGAAGAGAAGTCCATATCCTGTAGTTCATGCACATTTTAAAGGAATTAATGCTAAGCTGTAGTGACCAAATATGGAATATCTATATCCCATTGCTCTAGTAACATTTATTGTGTTAAAACTCAGACTTTTGCAATCCTTATTTGAGCAGAACCTGTAGTGCAAATTGCAAATGCGGTTATTCTCTGGAATTGTAAAAACCATCCACACCAGTATTGACATGTTTGGATCTCTACATTTGTGTGGCTGCACCATTGACTTTATACAGCATGGGCTGTACCCAAGTGCAGCAGTTTAAAACAATGAGTGCAACAACTGAGTCTTTGTTTTGTTCTCCTTTTTCTGTAGTCGTCAGTATATCAAATAACAACTTTAAAACTACATACTATTAACCAAAGACTGCATCATATTGTGTAGATGCTGCGTTTATCAAGTTATTAAAAGCAAGCTGGCTTTGTAGTATCAGCTCCTTAACTCTTTATTTGCTCAGTGTAATCAGTCATCTCTAGATTACATCAAGAACAATAGGTTCAACAGTAAGATTAAAGTGTAAACCAAAACCATGAAGACTCTGAATTACTTTCAGCTATAGAGCGATTCATCTTCTTACACACAGAGGATCTTTGGTTAAGCCTTTTAACAGCAGCAAGACAGTCAAACTGTCAAGAAAAGGAGAATGAGCTCTGTGTCTGTATGTGTGTGTACGTGCATGTATGCATGTGTTTAATTAGGGAGACAGTTTTTTTCCTGCAAACTTGGGTATGAAAACAAAAAGAGGCCAGGATGTTAGAGGAGCAGGTCTGTGTGTGTGTGTGTACATGCGAACATGTGTGTTTGTGTGTGAGTGTGTCAGGGACAAACAGATCTTTGTCCTTGCTGGCTAAGTTGTCCAGGCAGTTGGCAGACCAGCTCAAAGAGCTGACGGACCCCACAAAACATTGTGATACAAATGACTGGGAAGAGAATACACACATTGCGAAGCTTGAGCTTCACTTCCTCTGTCTACATTTTCAGGACATAAACTTCTGAGCTTCCCATCACTACTTAAACTTCCATCTGCAGTACTGAGGTGTTGGGACCCATCTGTAACACACTACTCAACACACTGTTGAATATATGGAGAGTATTCTCATAACGACTTGAACAGATGCATTAATATTTTAGATGGCATGCAGGTACATACTAGTCAAAGCGTAGTTGGGGTTCTCCAGTTCCATGCGCTGCAGCTGAGCTCCAAGGTAGACCTATATGAAAGGAATCAATGTCATTATAAGAAGACTCTCTGAGCAGGATTAAAAGCAGAATGCAGTAAATTTATCTGGTGTGTGAATACGTTATTTTTGTGTCAAGTTGTTTTTGTAGTCATTATACTGTCATTCACTTGTGTCCAGACTGAAAACGACTAAACAACTCAATTTAGTTAAGATAAATAAATTGGACAGACTATGTTTGTGTGTAACACTCTGTTCTAGGTGACCAGGCTTAGGAATTTATGGATACAAAGGATTCTACAGTGCAACAGCTTCTTATTCCAAAGGCCCATCACCATGACCAAGACCAAAATGTACTCACTACACCGGCATGTCTGTCCTCTCTGTAAGGATACCGTACCAGTGAACAAGACTGGTTTAAAGGTTGATCACAACTTGGAGCAGATATGATGATCTGAGCATTTTTTAGAACGTGTATACAGTCTGTAAAATCTGACAGCATGATTATCAGTTCTATTTATTATCCTGATAAGATGTGATAATGTTAATTATCAGGTGATATCTTATTTCAAGTTTGGAATTTTGCGTGGATCTGAATCTGATCAGTATTAGACTAGATTATTATAAGGATAAAATCAGTCTCGAGATTCACAAATGCATTTTGGGATTTATATGTAAATAACTCTCTCCACAAAAATATTACTCATTCCATATAAATGTAAGAACCAACATGTAAATTACAAATATATTTCTGATGCACACACAAATATTTCTTGTTTTAAATATATATAATGGAAAACCATATATGTATTTAAAATAATTAGCAATGTTTATTTAAAAAAAATATCTATGTTGTAACTTTTATACACAAACTGTTGAATCTCTATTGGTTTGTGAACTTCACTGAATTTTGTGTGTGGGATTTTTGAGACTGTCCATTCAACAGGGAATTATCTGTAACCAATCAGATGTCTCCCTCCTTTCAGCTGTGCAGATGTGTTCATGTGATTTGCTGAAAAAAAAAAAAAAAAAGAAAAACATACCCAGGTGGGAGTGTTTTACTTTTTTGCAAATCATATGAACGCATCTACAAAGCAATACCTGAATAATTATGTTATCAAAATAAGGTTGGTATGTTTATTTACTGAGGATCAAACGTCTGCAGCTAAATCCATTTTCCATCTCAGTATCATCATGATTACAGTATCAGTACTGACAATACAGTACAGAACTGACATTATTAAAGGTAGCTATCCTGTATGATCAGACATCTCATGTTGATCACTTGGTAGTTTTCATTGTCCAACATCATATATTGTTTGCAGCATTAGCTGACATAAGCCACACATTAGCTGCAGTACTGAAATACTGTACTGGTTTACTGGAAAATAGGTTTAGCTACAGATGTTCACCCTTCAGTAAATAAACATACCAACCCCATGTCAGTACATAAAAATTCAGGGACCACATATTCAGGTCATTTACTGTATATAGAAGGAAAAATTCATTCATTTGTATGCATTGAGAGTGATTTTTTTATAGAGAGTGTGATTTACATATAAATCTATAAATCCCAAAATGTATTTGTGAATTGAGTTAAGCAGCTGAAATTCTACATTAAGCAAGAACGGGAAAATACTTTTAACGGTTGTTAAAAGACAAGGTGATGCAACAGAGTGATTAACATGACCCTGTCCAAACTTTTTTGTTGGGACAGACGTTATTGACATCAAATTCTGAATAAATGAGGATATAATTTACAAACCCAATGAAATTTCTCAGTTTCAACATTTTCATGTTGTTTATGTGTTATTTACATTGCTTTGCAAATCCTCACATTATGTTTCTATTTAGAGTTAACGTGTCCCAGCCTTTTTGGAAATTGTGTTGTATTTGTGTGGCAGTAAACAGCAGTTGAACACGTCATAAAATCACAGCATTTTCATTTAGAGTTTGTTTCAAGAGTTATCACACTGTTGTCATCAGTACCTTGATGTCGATGCCGCGGGCCGAAGAAGCACTGTTGATGAACCTAGAGGGAACCCTGGAGGAAGGGTCCGGTTCTTCTCGGCCAAAACCAAGATTTAAGAGGATTTCTTCAGGGTCCTCCTCGTACAAGTCCAGCAGTTCTGACACACTGTTGACACACAAACAGGCAGTCAGCCACTCAGTCAGCAAGTTAGTCAGCCGCTCACTCCGTTAGCTGACGAGTTAGTCTGCTGGTTAGTTTAGTCCATCTAACCGCAGATTGAGGAGGATCGCCTCAGGTTGCTCCTCTGACTCCTCTAGCACCTTTGTAACACTACAAAGACACAGACAGCTAGTTAGTTCTTCTCACATACCACTTGCCTTCAGAGGGTTAGTGAAGAATTATGTTATTTAGTTAGTAAGATAGTAAGTGTGATGGTTCTTCTCCTTTCCCAGTTCCTCAACAGCCCTTCCTAGAGGGGGAAGACACCAGAAGAAACCTGACCAGCATCCACTCGAGGGTCCTTAAAGTTATTCTGTGAGTACTGTATTTTTGTAGAAGCATTTTAAACAATGTGCAATTATTATTGGTTAATGAATCATCAGTTATTTCCATAATGTGCTTTAAATGTTAAGTGAAGGGCAAAAAATGTATAACCTTCCTTCAGTGCAAAATCTATTCAAAGTTCCGACACTTCATGTGAGGCATGAGGGATCTTTGAATTTCCAGTATTACCCAGTAAAAAGATTACAGCACTAACTATTTTGATGTTCATGAATCTTGTTTAAAGACATACCTATCCTATGTGAACCGATCCTCTAATGAACCAGAAATGGATGAGGTGTTTCTGTAGAAAACTGCTCTATAGTTTTTCACCATAAAAGGGTTTGATTAATTTCAGACACACACAGAAACCTGTTCAGTCCTTCAATCTCCTGCAAAATGTTGTCATAGTGCAGGAGTTGATCACACCTTGTATCAACAACAGTATGGATTACTCCTGATGCATCACCCATAGCGCTTCATGAACTATTATACACAAAAGCCCATTCACCCCCAACTGCTGGAGCGATGTCTACAGCCTAGAACGAGCAGCCCCACCCCCTGCCTTGACTTTATTGCCTTGCTTCTCCTCACCTGCCAAAATTTCTTGATCGAGCAGCAACACTGTGAGCTTTTATTATCAAAACCAGTCAAATTTCACAGGGAGGAGTTTTAACAAATCTTTACATATTAATAAACATCTCACATATAGTCTTTCATTAAAAGGTCATAATGTTCCATAATGTTTGTGACCTCTTGTAATGATGGAATCTTTACCTTAGTGTGACTATATTCTGAATTTTGATGCCCATACCCATGCTGACATTTAAGAGTTAAAGAAATCTGATAACATGTTAATAAATGTTATTACTTTTTCAGAAATGCATGACATAAGGACACATTTTCTGTGATCTTCACTTGTTTTCCTTTAAGTCTATAAAGTCAATTTAGAAACTGTAATGTAACAGACACTGTTTCTAAACAAAGAAACATATAATTTTACATTTTTGTTCTACACAGTGATTAGTTTGCTGAGCAGCAGGAACTGTGCTACCAATCATGTGCTAGCTATGTTGTTCTTGGAATAGTTAATTGACAGTCAAATTCAAATCAAAATTACCATTTAATTTGCATTTTTGATGTACAATTGCAGTCATTGCTATCATGAGTCACAAATGTTTTTTAGACTGCCTCACAATAAAAGTCACATATGTTTTGCCAGTTTAATGCTTTCAATGATAAGTATGAAATGTTTTGTTAGCACTATTAGCAGCAACATAATATAAACAATACGACTGTAGTAGAGTAAACAGTAAAAGGTGAGGTTTTGTGAGGTTGAAATGAATAATATCAAAATCAAAATATAAACACTATATTACACAGATTGTTTTCAGTGAATTCTACATCCATATCAATTTTACAAGAAACGCAATAAAGGTGGACTCCGTCACTAAAATGATGATTAACAAAAAATAATAATAATCATGCGAAAGGGGAGCTGCTGACCTCAACTGAGTGTATAGTTGGGCGCTGGAAGTAATACTTCAATGATCTCCTCAATCCCACCAACATGCATTCCATGGAGGAAGCAGAGCCAGAGCACTCTGGGGTGGGCTCTCTCCTCACTGGGGTCAAGGCCGCTGAGGCTGTTAAACAGCTCTGTAGTGGCAGCGCCCTGGGGTTGGATGAGATTTTCCCCGAGTTCCAAAAGGATGTTGTACGGCTGTCCTGGCTGAAAGGCTTCTGTAACATTGCATGGACATGGGGGAAAGTGCCTTTGGAGTGGCAGACAGGGTTAGTGGTTCCCCTTTTCAAAAGGTGACCAGGGGGTGTGTTCCAACTACCGGGGGATCACACTCCTCAGCTTCCCTGGGAAGGTCTACGTCAGGGTGCTGGAGAGGAGAGCCGGCTGTTAGCTGAACCTCAGACTCAAGAGGAGCAATGTGGTTTTTATCCTGGCCATGGAACCCTGGACCAGCTCTATACCCTGGCGAGGATATAGGAGGGGGCATGGGAGTTTGCCCAACCAGTCAATATGTGTTTTGTGGATCCAAATGGCCTTTAGTTACGGGCCATTTGATCTCTGTATTGTCGGAGCCAGAGCTTGGTCTGCACTGCCAGCAAATTTCTTCCAAGTTAGGGTTGGTCTCCACCAGGGCTCTCCTTTGACACCAGTTCTGTTCATAATTTTTATGGACAGAATTTCTAAGCGCAGCGAAGAGGCAGAGGGAGTCAAGTTCAGTGACCTACGGATTCCATCTCTGATTTTTGCAGATGACATGGTCTTGTTGGCCTCATCAAACAGTGACCTCCAGCTCGCGCTGGGAAGGTTTGCAGCGTGAAGTGGGAAGCGGCGGGAATGAGGATCAGCAACTCTAAATACCATGGTTCTCATGGTCAAGAGTTGCTTACTCAAGTGGAGGAATTCAAGTATTGCGGGGTCTTGTTCAAGAGTGAGTGGAAAATGGAGCGGGAGATTGACAGATGGATTGGGGTGGCATCGGCAGTGATGTTGATGCTAAAACGGTCTGTTGTGGTGAAGAGAGAGATGAGCCAGAAGGCGAAGCTTTCAATTTACCAGTCAATCTACTTTCCAACTCTCACCTATGGTCATGAGCTCTGGGCAGTGATCGAAAGAATGAGATTGCTAATACAAGAGGCTGAAATGAGTTTCCTTCGTAGAGGGGCTAGGAGGATGTCCGAGCATCCCATTTCAGACTTTTGTCCCCGCCACAGGGGTGGCAGAAAATTAATGAACGAACAAACGAACAAGCAAACGAGCGAACGTACAATGATAATCATAGATCTTGAAAAGGCTATAGGAAGGAAAATGAAAAAAGTATCCAGATCTATGGCAAGAAAAACGCAAACAAACTTTATTTATGAAATTGTCCTTTTGTGTAAATTATTTTTTTTTTAAATAAATTACTTTTGTTATTTTGGGTTAGGTGCTACTTCTCCACACATACCTGTGCCTCCAAAGTGTTGCATAAGCACAAACATAACAGCTCTCTGTGTCTCAGCCCAGCTCTACCTTAGATCACCTCCCCCCCCCCCAAGTCTGACAGCATTACGGACAAGGTGAACAGACCTGGACACAGTGCTGCTCTTTCCTGACCCTGTGGAGTTCATACTTCTTGCTCCTTCTTTAAACCGACTCCTCTTCTGATCTGCTGCAAGACCAAAACTACAGACACACAATAAAAATCATGCAAAAATGTTCCTACCAGGTGAAGAAACTAAGAGAGCCTAAACCAATTACAGAGTGTAGAGAATTTTTAAAAAATGAACTCACCAGGATTCAGTTTTATTGTTACTGGAGTGAAGATGGTTAGCTGTGGGGGAAAACAAGGAAACAAAAATATAAATAATAAAATAACCAAAGAAAAAAATATTTTGATGATCAGACCATAGTACATTAGAATAACACCTGTTTTTACTTTTAATTAATAGAGGCTTAACAATACTCAGTGAAGACTAATGATTCCTTCCATTTAGGATACATAGGAAACAATTTGATATGTACACAACATATTAATATAACCAAATTTTTATTTTTTAATTCTTTGAACAGTAGTACATTAAATTATACTGATTTTCTACAATTGCACAAAGATAAGATTGGTACAATAATTTAATTTTCAGGAGGTTTCTTGTTACCTTCCTGTACATATTGTAAATCATCTATGCAGTTCTTGTGAAATAAGTCGTCCTTTCTATATTAAATAACGGTACACATTTTAAAATCCCATACGATTCAACTGATGCTTCATGACACAATTATCGTGATTTATGATGTACTGTTACACCCGTATTAATTCATTTGTCAATATTTTTTCAATTGACAAGTGAATTATTTAGTAAATTCAAGTCAGAAAACTGAAAAATGCAGATTACAGGAGCAACTAAGCACTTCTCTTACTAGCTACAGAAACCGGTTTTACAGCAGTCATATTGACAAGAAAATACAGGTACACGCAGCCATAATTAATAAAAATAAGGTTCTGTTCCATTTAGTTTAGCAGAGCTGACCCAGTGAGTCAACATGCACAATAGCAGCTATCTGCCTGTATTTGAACTGAATGGAAAAGAACCTAACACTTGTGTTTACATAATTCTTGCTAGTGCTGTCAATCTTAATCTCTAATCCAATTTGAATTTAATTTTTTGTTTGTTGTCATATTCAAATTATACGTGACTTTTTAATGCTCAAATTTTTTTCGTAATATTTACCGTGTATGCTAATAAACAGCGTGTGTTCCTAACTGAAATGGCTACAGCTGGCCTAGAAGCTTATTTGATTGCAAAATGTGAGTAAATTACAGGCCAAAACGAGTACGGTGAGATTAGCAAATAAACACATTTATAAAATTTAAAATACTCATTCAATTAGCAAGTTCAGCATTTGAATATTAATGACCTCTCAACAATTTGAATCATATTCAAACCCCGAAATTCATTCCAACAACCCTAATTCCCACCAAAATGGCTGCAGTGAAAACGGTTTATTAGTTTGTAGGGTTACAGATAATGACTACTATATACATTTATGTAAGTATGTACTGTTTTATACAGTATACTTAGCCTATATACTACACATTCACTTGGCAAAGTTAAAACTAACTTTGTGGGGCTTTGTATCTTTTGTAGATATTTAAGCACTCCAGTATCGTCAGCTAACATTAACAAGCATAGTGTTGAATTTGCAACACAAGGGTTAACCCTCATCCTCAAGGTCTTTCTTTGAGTAATGTAGAAGTGAAAATAAACTGTTTGAAAATAGGAACAAAAATGTAAGTAATGCTGCCAAACAGTCTGATCTGACTCCCTCTACACCCTCATCTTACTTAGCGAAGGAATAACTATCCTACACTTGAACATAAAAACACCACAATTTCTTTATTTACATTTCTTTGGCACTTTGTTTGACTTTGGCCCTGTGAGTGTTCTGTGTACACACAGTCAGCACCAACATTATAAGCACTGGCAAGAGAAGTAAATAACAATGATCATCTTGTGACAAATCAATGGTCAGCTGGGAAACTTTGGGTCCTGGTAATCATGAGGATGTTACTTTAACATGTACCACAGACCTAAACATTATAACGTTACAGCAGTACACCTCTTCATAGCAACAGCAGTTCACAAGGTATTGACCTCTCCTCCAAACTCCTCAGATCCAAAATCATTTGAGCAATCTTTGGATACAATGGAAAAAATGAATGGATGAGAGGCCCTCCTCACCACTCCAAAGGATCCAATGCCAATCTCATGGCCCATGTACCATAGGACAGCCTCAAAAGTCCCCTGTCCATTTCTTGACCTTTGACATAAATAAAGATGGATGATGCCTTGCCACTACCTCCTATTATACAAATATAAAGGCAATCAAGAAGCTTTGACTACATTTCACTTGAGGAGCTCTCAAGTCCTCGATGTTTATATACTGCAGAGTGTACAGGCCTGGTGGGCCGGAAGGCCAATGACACCACCTGCTAGTCCAACATCAGTCCTGATGTTTTTAAATGTTTCATTTTATTTTTTTAATATATGCTAAATACTGTCAATTTCTCACTCACTTATTGGGCTAGGTCAAATGACAATATATATTGTGGGACAAGAGCAAATATTTATCAGCATATATTTCCTATATCTTTTATATTGCCATTCTAGCAAAGCGGCGGCTGCCTGACCTGACTCACTGCAGTGTTTTACACCATTCAGCTCCCACTTCACATTCCTCACATGCGATCTCAAGTATCAACAGACATGGGGGAGCGAGACACAGAGAATCCCCCCACAACAATCCTAGCAGTGCTGATTTCGTTAAGGAAAACAAACTTTTTTACATGAAAGAGACGAGACACTGATGAGCTAAAAAAAGTTAATTGATAACAAAAACTATCATTAATATGTACGTTAAGTTTTTGTTAACAAGACTAAAATGTTAGCGGTGGATGAACGGACATTAAGAATGATGTCATTCCACTTGTCTACTCTATCAGTCATAATATGAGTGATGAGTGCAGATTAAATGTCAGGGTCAAAGTTTTCCTCTGTCGGTAGGGGAAAAGGGAGATGTGCATCAGAAATAACCTCTTCACTTTCAGCAGCATTAGTGAAACAGCACATAGCAGACTCCACCTTCATTCTTTAATCCACAGGACTATCAAAATAATAAGTTTTCATGAAGGATGTGGTTATTTTGTATTGGCATAATTTCATGAAATATACAGAAAACGTGCTATATCGTGATATATATCGTTATTGTGGTATGAAATGATCCATATAGTGAAGTAAGATCTTGACTATATTGGAAATAATCATTTGCATTTGGGAGCCTCTCTGTTGGCCTTTCTCTCTGTGTCTTCCCAATGGCCCACAGGGACAACAATTTTGCTCATAATCTCTGGAGCCACAAAGTACTGGTGGGGAAGAAGGGAGAGGACGGATGTGGGGGAAAAATGAGAAAAGAAAATCGTGTGGGCGCATCATCTCTACCAGCTCTTGCCAGTGGGCCTAAAAAAATTCCAGAGGAAACACTGTACTGTCTATATTTCTGTCATGTCAGAGCTGTTTTGGTGGAATTAAAGAGACTATTACAATATCACTTATCAATTAGGCATGTGGTTTCAATGATATAGCCTATCAGTATAATATCCTGTATGTAGAAACAAAGTGGATCTTAAGGCAATTTACAAGATTCTTATTCTAAAATAAGTCATCTGTGAACAGAAAGTTACCCAGAGAAGGTGCCGTCAACCAACTAATGACGTTAATGTTATTTAGCCAGCTAGCAAGCTTTAGCAGGTAGAAATATTCAGCCTGTCAGAGAACTGAAAGTCATCACAAGCTGGAGGTGTGACTATTTTTCAGTTCAAATAACCTGTTGGGACCTGCAGCTGTCGGTCTCCCTCTCTACTTCCCTCTTCATTTCCAGTTAATTTCTTCTTGTTTCTTTCAATCCAAAGTGTTTCCTTCTCTGAACGAAAACAGGATTAGAGGAGA
>KV751321.1:7231671-7245650 GCA_001698575.1 Mola mola
CCCTGTTACTCCAAAACCCAGAAACTGTCAAAGATCGAGACACTCCGCCTCGCAAAGAACTACATCTGGGCCTTGAGTGAGATCCTGCGCTCGGGGAAAGCACCCGACCTCATGAGCTTCGTCCAGGCACTCTGCAAAGGTTAGCATCTCCTTACAGTCAGCGGGCAGGGTTTATTGAACGCTGATTCAGCACTGCAGTCTGATTCCTCCTCATATAAATGTAGTATTAAGGGAACCACAGATTATTATTTTTATCATCGTAATGTCAGTGAGCGCCCCCTAGAGCCAAATTTGTGAGTACAATTGGGCGCAAAAAACAATTGGCAGTATTTGCATCTAAAGAATTCTTTGAACATAAATGTGAAGCAATATTTTTTTAATTCCAAGAAATTAAAAAAGCTAGCACCTTGAAAAGGTAAAATCTTTTAAATGAACATAAAGTGGGTAAGTTGAATTCTCCTCCACCTTAAAATAAGGACATTGTTACACTGTAAAATCAGAGTTGTTTTAACTAAAATAAAATTTAAAAAAAGCATCATGGCTCCTGTGAAATTTTAACTTAACAGGCTGTTAATCTGTATAGCATATTCATTACATAAATGCAACTACTCTTTGGATATTGTCAGAATTTGGTGAGGAAGAAAAAAAACAATTTAGTCAGCCTTCGTAAAAAAACAAAAAAACATCATAAATATGACGCATAAGCAGTTTTAACAGTAAACAATATTTAAGGTTTTCACAGACTTTTTTAAAGCAGGTGT
This sequence comes from Mola mola, assembly GCA_001698575.1. Lineage (NCBI taxonomy): Eukaryota > Metazoa > Chordata > Actinopteri > Tetraodontiformes > Molidae > Mola > Mola mola. The sequence goes on from KV751321.1 coordinate 7,232,433, forward strand.
TGAAATATATTTACATTTAATGTGTTGTCAGGTAGCAATATTATATAATTCATAAAAATGATTAAATACCAGCTACATTAAGTGGCATAAATTCGTATTTGGAAGAAAAGTAACCAAAATTACTGTTGTGCATTGATTAGTACTTTCGTTGTAATGATTACATTTAGTGTATTTATTTCTATGTTACCAGATCAGGTCATCCATATTGATCACTATTAACTGATACGTTGTCGGTCTGTCCTCAGGTCTTTCTCAGCCAACCACCAACCTCGTGGCGGGCTGCCTGCAGCTGAATCCTCGGACTTTCTTGCCGGAGCAGACGCCTGACCTGCCGGCCCATCTGACCCCTGCCGGTGCCGTCGCCTACCCAGGACACTTCTCCTACCAGAGCCCCGGGCTGACGCCCGGCCTGCCCAGCCCGCCCTACGGTACCATGGAGCCCTCCCACATCTTCCACCAGGTCAAAGGTCAACCCTATGGCCCGCTGGAGCCCTTCTTTGACAGCGTCCTAGTGTCGGACGGTCCGGCGTAAGCCCCCCGCTGAGCATCAATGGAAACTTCTCGTCCTTCAAGCAAGAGGGCGTGGCAGCTGCCGACTACGACAAGAGCTTCGCCTTCAGTGTGCACTACGGGGGAGGAGGACCTGGGGGACACGGCAACATCTATGGCGGCGGGGGGACCAACCCGCGGTGCGGCGAGCTGCAGGTGGACGGGCTGATGGGCTTTGATGGACACTCGCACCACGAGCGGCTGATGAACGCCCAGCTCAACGCCATCTTCCACGACTCCTGAGGATGTGGTGAAGGACAGAGACGAACAGAGAGACCGTCATGCGGAGGGACAGTTCTGTGCATTTCTATTGTTTCATGGCTGTCTTTCTTTCCGTCCTTCTGTCTTTTTTTCTTTCCGTTTGCGTTAGGCTCTACGCCTCCTCTGCGTGGTCACCAAGACGTTGGCGATGACGTCACGCCGATGGTATAAATTTCTTCGTAGCGCTTCAACCCGCAGGAGACGCTCCCTGAATGTCTCGCTATTATCCACGTTATCACTTAAAAATAATCAATAAGCAATAATCAGAAGGAAACTATGCAATTTTGTTAAGACCTGAGCTATGCTCTGTGATAATTCCAAATGTTAAAGAATTACAAATTCTCTATTTTTGGGTCAGTGTGTAAGGCGTTGTTGACTGTTTTGATGTCGTTCACGTGGTTTTTACGTTTTTGCTTTTTATAACATTCCTGTAGCTTTCTGTCAACATTTCATGTGACTCATATTTTATAAAATAGATGTTTATAAAGGCCTTTCATTAAAGGAATTCAGTGTGATTCATCCAATTCATCTATTTATCGGTTTAACCAGCTTTGTGTACTCCAGTTTATGGCGTTTATATCCAGTTTGTGTCAGGTTACGTTCTTCTAGTTCATACAGCTTCACTCCAGTTAAGTTCAACTCTCTTTTAAACACTTTAAAATGGATTTAAACATGAAACTCAAATAGAAAAATCTCAGCACTTAATAACGGAACAATGTTATTCAATAAACAAAATATATTGTGACATAACACTCTGGTGTACAGTATGTGCTTAACACTCACAAAGCTCTACTAAAGTTCTCATATCCACTCACAAACTCAAGACATTTAACCATTTTTTTTTTTAAAAGCAACAAAGCCCATATTTCCCCTATTGTAAGCCTTTTCAAATTAAAATATTCTTCTATGAACCGAAGATCTTTCAGTTTCAGGCAGTTGATTTCTTGAATCCTCAACAGATAAAATGATAATCAAAGTCATGTTTGGTGCGCTAGATTTCGAGTAGCTCTGTGGCTGACAATGTCCTGCAGCTGAAAGGGCCCATAAATTGTGGTGTTAGGAGGAGAATTTAGATTAAGACGATAAGGTTGACGTCTCAGAGATCGAGAGTATTACTTTAAGTGGATTTTATAGGTTTTAAGTTTGATAAAAACACGAGGAGAAAACTCGGATCCCCTTACAGAGAAAACCCTGTTAACATGTTAACTACATTATCCCAGCGTCTGCTGAAAGACAAAACCTGAATCACTGGGCCCGTGTGTGTGTGAAGGACACAGATGTTCGTTCTGCAGGCGAGATTTTAATTTATGAAAATGATCCTGTTTATGCATGAGAGCCCCCTCCTCAATGCCCACTGCTGTCCTGCTGTGCACGGGCGTGTGAGTGTGTGAGCAATTGCGTATGAGTGAGTGTAAAAGTCAACAGGGACAATATGTTGGCCATATCCCACCATTTAGCTGCCCTGTTGAAACCGAACAATCATGATAAAATATCAGATTCATCCTATTAAAAAACACAGAACTGAAAATTAGGGTAAAAAGATTGAAAAGACACAACATAAGAAGAGTCATTTCAGGGGAGACATTTTACATGGAAAAAAAAATGGAGCTACAAAATGAACCTTTTACTCTATTTTGTAGAAGATTGTTAACAGGATGTAATCACAGAGCTCGTGCAGCAGCAGCATCATTGTCAGTGTTAATAGAAGTTCCTCTAGGAGTCTTTGTGATAGAGGTTTTGTGTTTCAGCCTGTTGGCTGATCATAACACTGATTAATGCAGCTTAAACTCAGCCATCTGCCGCGGACACACACAATGGTGTTTATGCCACGGCCAGGGTACATGCTGCTCTCTGATTGGTTGGCAGGTGTCTGTTACAGTCATATAGACTGAGGACACCTCCAGCAATCGGTGCTCAGTGTGGTTTATTAAACTTCAGAATCTGTTAGCGGTAAAGTGGACGTGTGAAATGAGCCTAAACATCAGTCAACATGACTAGAACAGACACAAAACTACAATCAGAGGCTCTTTTTGTTCATGTCAGTGTTTCGACAGAGGAGGCAACAACTGGCACCTCCAGTTATTAACTCAGTCAACGACGGTCTTCGCCCAGCTTACAGTTGATTAGGATTTGATGGCCAAAGGTCAACGGTCAAGGTCACTTAAAGATCAAAAGCATGTTTGGTGCCATAACTCCAGTAAAGAAGTGAAACATTGAGGACCAAAAGTCAAGGTCATTTAAAGGTTATTAACTATATTTTTTGGCCATTTCTCCTGAATGATTTAACATAGAGAGGTCCAAGTATTATCATCTCACAGTGGCTACAGATAATTAACTTTTGGACTTTGTAGGTCAAAGGTCAACATCACTGCCAGGCCAAATCCATTTTTTGGATTTTTTCTCCAGACAGAATTGACATAGAGAGGTCTAACTGGTGTTCATGCGCTACCTATCAGATGCACCAACATGTAATGTTTTCCACACCAAAAGAAGCCTTGACTAAAAAAAAACACCTCGGAATGCTCGAAACAAATACTATTATCACAGTCTGGTAGGAAGCTGAAATATGAGCTAACAGAAAAAAAAAAAAAAAAAAAAAGACCTTGAAAGGAAAGCATTTATTCTTGGGAAGCACATGTTATAAGAAATGTAGCTGTGTTGGTGGAAGTTTGCACTCTCTGAGTGCATTCTCTCTAGTTGCGTTGTTTTGCTACTCATAAAATCTATATTGTGAGAATATTGTACTTTAAGTGGTCTGAATAAAGATTAGACTTCTGCACTGTCTCTAGACTCTGTATTCAGGCTTTCCTAAAACCTAAAAAAAACATACTTTTTGGACATCCATAGGCCATTTCAGAGCGATGGTGTTCCTATTGTCACATCCCTACAGATGGTGAAAGACTAATAAAATGTTGGTCATTTTATGGCTCTGTGATTTTTTTAATGGATGGGGTGGAGCCGCGGAGCTCAAACAGAGAGGGGAGCAGGAGCAGAGTTTCATGCTTCATTCCCATAGTTACAAACCCCAGCTTTAAAGTCCACCTGAAATGGATGTGTGGAGAGTATCTCAATGCCGTGTCCTGATGTATTTCCTACTGAAAGGGGAAAGAACCAATTACAGGACAGAAGGCACGACATAACGTTGGGATGAATCTGGAAAGCTAATAACTGCAGCAACGGCCGTAGCTCCACAAAGCTCTGCTGAACTCAGCTAAACGTGGTTTGATTGACAGCTGGATGGTTGAAATTGGCTCGTACATGGTGATGTGATTTCGTGTGACATCTGGTTTTACCGATATTGGATTTTAATATAAGAATACAAAGAAATGTTTTTTTCGTCTTTTTTTTTGTCATATATGGCTCTTTATGCGACAGTATGATGGAGGATGTGATCTAAATGGGTTAAAATGACAGTTTTTTAATTTCAGAATAAGAGTGAAAAGTATGAGTGAAACTAAAATTGTTTTTTAAAACAATTTTTTAAAATTTCATTAGCATCAGTAAAATTAACCTCCCGCTCCAGTAGAGCTCTATTTCACCTTATTTTCCAGGCCAGGTGTTACAAACCCTGGCTAAAACCTAATCAAACCTCTTGTTTGATTCTGATTCTTGAGTCTGTGATTGAAATCTTTTCTGTTTTGGCTTTCTAACATTACATTTTTCCCCCAAAAAAAGTCCCAGGAAGGCTGGACAAGTACCTGGGCTTGCCTTGATGAGAGAGAGAGTGTTTGATGTCTCGACAGTCAGGACAACCCAGTGCTAACTTAATACTACTGTACCTACAGATTTATGCTGTGATGAGACGTCTGTTATTAACATAGTGGAGCTTCACTCTTTGACAAAAATGTAGTCCAGTAAAAGTTGCAAAAATTAAAAAAAAGTAAAGCATAAAACACTTATTTTTGTGTACTTGTTTACTTGTTTGTTCACAAACTGATGGACTGTATTTTCGATGTGTACTTCCATGTGTCCAGCGCGACGTACACGGGCACGCGCACGACCTGCCGCGTGGCCGAGCCGAGCGTCCGGTAAAGCCGCAGCCTGTCTCCATAGCGACGAGACCCGGAAATACACCGTAACCTGGCGGCGGGGATCAGCTTAGCGCATGTTTATCTAACGCTTTGTTTATCAAACACGAACAACTCATAACCGCCGACTTTGTTTGTTTGTTTGTTTTCGTTGGTTGAGGCGGTAAACATGTCGGAGGTCGAAGAGGAGCTGCGGGGCGAGGAGAGAGACAGCACGAAGAGGAAGAAGAAGGACAAACTGAGCGGGAAGAAGAGGAAGGAGAAGCGGAGGGAAGAGGAGCAGCAGCAGGTGGAGGAAGAGGATGAGGAACAGAGGTGAGCGCCTCTTCTGTGGTTCCTTCACGTCAGGGCTCGACACGGAACCACACGAGAGCTCTCTGGTTCACACACACACACACACACACCTGATGAATGAGTTTACACGATAAGATTCCCGAATCTTTCATTTCGGTATTTTAAAAAAGGCCACAACTTGCAAGCCTTCAAAATAAAAGCATGCAGTCAGCAGAGTAAAATGATTAAGGTTTAAGGGTACCTAGAAAATACCCAACATGCATTTCCTATCTGTCAGATCAACACTCATCAATTACAGGAGAATTCCAGTATTTCTCAACTTAGGTCCCCTGTCTAGATTTTTAGGCTCTAAAATTCTGCAAAATTTGTATTAAAAAGTAAAAAATGACATCAGGTCGGTAGGATCAATTTGCTTGACAAAGCTATACAATGCCACGGAAATGGGCAAGTGAAAACTAACAACACTTAAAATGTTGCTGCAAGTGTCAGATAAAATGAGTAGATACCTATACTGAAACTTCTGTGTGTTTTTGACTCAAAAACTGTAAAAAATACTGTATAAAACAAATGTTTGAGCAGACATTTTCCCAACTACAAACAAATTTGTGTAGATTTATTAAAAAGTAGTGCCTGATATTATAGCCAATTATCACAGTCTGGAATAGATAGTCATAAATAAACCTACACAAATTAGTTTGTTGGAACTCCTGCACTGACTTTACTTTTCAGAACTGTTATTTTCTGTCCTGTTATTATACTGTATGATCAAAAATAAACAGCCGGTGGCATCCATTCACCAGCTGTGTGCCAATAATGATGACACAGCGATGTTTAAGAACCTTGTGGACAGAGTCAAAGAATGTTTGATTTCATTAGACAGTCTGACAGAAACATCTCAAGAGATTGATTTATGAGCCACTTACATCATAATTACACAGCATGTCAACCAAATAATTAATTCATATCAATTTTAGAGCCCTGATCTGTTGAATAAACTGTCGGTGTGTGTCAGTGAGTGTGTTGTGCTGCGTGGGATCTTCAAGCTGGGGAAGAAGAGTCACGATGTCCTGCTCACCCGAACCAGACTGACCTGGACCCCCATTATCCCAGAGACCCCAACAGGTGAGCTGATACAATGACGAGTTGTCATGGTGATCAGTTGTCTTGCATACAGATATAGAGGCAGACACTCAAGTGTATCAACTTTTGGATTCATTGTCAACATAAAACCTTATGATTTTTGATTAACTTTTTCCATTATTTTTTTTCCAGAATTTAAACGTTTTTATCGGATAAGCATGTCACACTGTCAGGTTTAATCCAAACATTTTAGATTTCTTTTAATCCAAAAATACTCAAAAAAAGGAAAAAAAATGACATTAGCCTGAATTGCATTGACACACTAATTAAGATGATGTCAAGTAAAATGGGAACACTGTAATATCATACCTGCTAAATGGCAGGATTTTATAATGTTGCTGAATAAAGTAAAGTACATTGATGGAATGGAAACATTTTAGAGTGGGGTTATGAGATACAGTATATCACCGGAGTAAAGAAAATGAAAAAAAAAAAAAAAAAAAAAACCCCGGGAAAAAAAAAAAAAAAAAAAAAAAAAAAAAAAAATCCCATCCCTGCCAAAAGGCCTCAACCAATCAAAAGACAGCTGCAGTGTTGCCTAAAACCATCTCAGCCAGTGTCCAAGGAGAAGCAGTGTGGAAAATCTGTCCGATCATCGACATATGCATATGCAAGAAGACTGTTTGAGCAAAGCATCACAAATTTGAGTACAAGCAGTGCAAAATCTGAAATAAATGCTCCTGAACTGAAAAAATACCATTAGAGACAACCTAACAATTATTTTGATTATCCATTAATTTAGAGGTCATTTTAAACATTAATCGATTAATCATTTACTTTATAAATTGTGGGAAAGTGGAAAATGCCCATCACATTTTTTCAGAATTCACTGTGACACTTCAATACTGTCAGAAATGACAAAGAAAAACAGCAAACCCTGACATTTAAACACCTTCAACAAATCACTGTTAAATAATTTTGCTCAAAACAAAACTGAAACGATTATGTGTTTATCAAAATTGTTATCGATTAATTTTCTCTCGATGGATTAATCAATTCGTAAGTGAACGATTTCCGCATAATGAGTCCACTGTATGTGCATGATGTACACAATCCAACAGTTAAAAAACCCACAAAAATGGATTTTTCGACATCTACGTATCAATTCAAAATCATATGGAATAAAAACTGCAAATGCCTTTCCAGTCTTATGTCCATTTCTTCTTTGTTGACCTGTACCACCTGACTGCAGGGCCACCCCCATCCTTCAGATGCCGTGTTGACTTCCTGCAGCTCTGATCACAGCAGACGCTGGCAGAGAGAGAGATCCCATCTTGTGTTTTGTCAGGCAGAAGCTCTAACATTTCCAGGATCTAAAACAAAGCGCAGCCAAAACACACATGCTTAAAGACAGGTTTATGCTTTATTCCGAAGTGTATGGATACGAAATAACTAGGAAAAGAGCTTCCTACAGTTTGGAACAGTGCGTCTAATCCTCGTCTGATATTGTGGTGATATATTGGCTTGAATGTGATGACATTAAAGCGTTGTTTTGTGTGTTTTGTTAATGTGTTCTGTGTTAGTTTTTGGTTGAAAACCATTCAGGCAGAGCTGGTTAGTGGAAGGTGTGAATACAGTGTGTGTGTGTGGTTCCAGCCAATTTGTTTTGCTGTATTTCGTCCAAACTAATATCATTAAGCCAGCCCTCTATATGTGTGTGCATGAATGTGTGTGTTGGCAGTAGTATTGAGCAGTTGGGTCAGCCCATGGGGGGTTATTAGAGTCTCTCAGTGTGAAGAGATTAACACACACACACACAGCCTGTCAGCATGTTGTGTGTGTGTGTTGATGAGATATTTCTATATAAACAAATCAGCTGTTGTTGTTTATTTCTACATAAAATTTGTCCTGTCTCACCCAGCAGCCTGTCTGTCTGTCTGTCTCTCTGTCTCTCTCTGTGTCAGGGATGTTTGAGCTGTGTCAAACAGACGGGCATCATTCAGAAACTCAAGCATACCCGCTGTCCCGTAACGACTTGATTGCATTACAATCATAATATACTAGTGTATAATCAACATACTATCATAAAATCTGTGAAGCATATACTACGATTTACAGCCGTACTGTATGTGACCCTTTGTTAGTTTGGATGTTGCGACTCTCAGTTGGAATGTTCATAAATGATGAAGAATAGTGACAAAAATGTTCAAGTCCCAGCTCCTCAAAGTGTAGATATGCTGTGTTAATGCAAGTACAGTATTTCATATTATTGGGTTTTGGAACATAAAAGAGCATTTTTTTTCTTGAATGCTTTTAGCCCTGAAACATTTTCCCTGTTGTTGTCTCATGGTGACTTATGCATGTCGAGATAAAAAAGCTGTTACACAGCATGAAACTGGCAATAATTGTGGGATCAATACAAATTGATTCGATGTGATCAGGTGCTGCAACAGTTAGACAGACAGGGAAGGCAAGAAAGACCAGACTAAGTACACAGATATCATACCTGGGGAAACACTAGATGACTTAAGACAGGACTTTGTATAGGTTTCCATTTGTGCTGAATCCATCCCAGTCATCTTTGGTGGTGGGCAGTTGCTGTAGCAAGTCGGCGCCAGAATCTGCAAGTGTATGAAGGAGTGCAGACTCAAATCAGCATGTGTGTGAGTGGACTCCTCACGACATGAGTTGGGACGATCAGACATGTTCGATTTTGTGTTTCACAGTCGTGCAGGGTTCACTGGTCACCAACCCGACTGAGGAACTCGCACTGCGGGCTCGCAGGGTTTTTATCAGAGTTTGGTGTGTTTGGTTTACTTCAGTTGAAGTGATAAGTCGTGCAGTCTGTGATCGTTCATCTGCTGCAGTCGTTAATTGTGTGATCCCCTGTTTTTCAGGCATCAAAAATAATCTGCTGAAGCCATTCGGTCAGCGTTTCCTCCCAGTCCTTTCATAATCTGCTAAGATTGTGATAGCCATGCAGTGAATCCCCAGTTGATTTCTGTATTTTATTGATTAAATTAATACATCAATTCAGATTGCTGATAGATATGTAGATTGACAGCCAGTTGTGAATTTTCCCCTCAAAGATTAAATCAGAAATGTAGTGCAGAGACAGATGGCTCTTTAGAACCCATGAGAGATTGAGTAAAATATTTTTGGAACATAAAATTTGAGCCATGGGCACTGTTTTGCTTTTGGATGAAGTCTCTCTGGTACGTGAATTTATTATATTATATTTCTTATAATATCTACATCAATTTTCATAAAAATGCACTTTATATTTTTAGAAATTAACAAAACACCCACTATAAATGATAATGAATTGACAACAGATGTTGGTCATATTTATAAGGTCATCGTGTTTATAGCACAATGGAAATACTGTAGTCGTCTCCTCAGTACGTAGGTATGTGCATTTTTTTTTTAGCTTTTGCATTCAGTTTAACTTAAAATAAATTAACACACAAAAATACATCATTTGGGGTGAGGTATTTTAATGTTTTATGGGTTTCAACGTCTATTGCTCATATATAGGCATATATCTTTATAAGGTGAAGATGGGCTGACATTAGGTTTTGTCAAGCTTCACAGTTAGGACAAGGCAAGCAGTGGTTGGGGTCTCTATAAATTTATGTAGATCAATGGAAAGTGACCGTGTTTGTGTGTGTGTGTTTTTGCACATTTGTGTAAATTATGATCCATAACTCCCCACAGTGAGCCACATGGCCAGGTCACCATGGGACTGGACTGCCACTGTGTGTGTGTGTGTTTGTGTGAGTGTGTGTGCTGCTCGTGTTGTGGAGCCGTTCTGTAGGTTTTTATGATTTATTTTTGGGCTTACACGTATTGTTGTGCTAGTTGGTCAAAGGTCCTCACGACTGTAGTAGTACCAGTTTATATACACTGCATATACTGTAGTTATATTGTGTATGTGTGTGTGTGTGTGTTAGCACGGTGGGTCAGTGGGGGCATGATGGGGAACTCATCTCCATCTGGAACCATCCAGCACACCTGTGATGGGATCTACACTCTGTAGGTTCCATCAACTCATATCAGACTCATCTTTATCGGGTGGATGGGGGACACGTCTTCCTCTTTCAGTTTCATTTCATCATTGATATTATTCATTTTATTAAGACAAAGTGATGCATACTTCAGAGGGGTGTACTATGAAGCAGGTACAGCAGAGCCAGGCCCACTTTGTGAGAGCTGGCTCGACTTTAAACTGATGCAGAAGATTCCAACATTACACTGCACTTAGCTCTGTCCCATACTGAACACTTGAAATTACAACTCAAAGTCAAAATGTTGTTAACAAATGAACATTATCATCTTAGTACCAGGACTCCATCAACACAGCTAATTTCTCTAAAACATATGCTCCTCGCCAATACATAAATGCTTACCTTTCAAGCTCAGTTTTTTTTTCCTGGGAGCTTATATTTCAGTTTAGTGCCAGAGTGTGATATTAGTGTTTGGTTTGGACATCATTTGGTATGAAAAGGAGCACATTTGTGCTTCACCTGACGGGTGGCACAGAGACACAGACCCAGAGCCAGCTGGACCAGGCTATGTGATGGACCCTGGGATTAATTACAAAATGACACCAGTTAGACCTCTGTATGTCAATTCCTTCTGGAGAAATGTCCAAAAAATGTGTTTGACCTTTCAGCGACCTTGAAAAACCAAAAGTTAATCTTGTAAAGGCAGTTTTGTCAGCTACAAAATGATACCAGATGGATCTCTCAATTTCTTTTTGGAATTATGGCCAAAAAATCTGTTTTTTTACCTTTGGCCAACAAAATCTAGTCAGCTATAGGTTGGGCAAAGACACGAGTCTGTTGAAAATTTCATCGAAACCATCCAAGTAGTTTTCGTGTAATCTGGCTAACCAACCAACCAACCAACAAAATAACAAACAAACAGACTTCTCAGTGAGTTGTGAAGACAGTCAATCTCCAGTAGCTGCGTGACAAATGAGCTTTTTGACCGACATGTTAGCATTCATAGCCAAGTTGAAAATTAAGTTGAAAGATAAAACCCATTAAAAACCTGTCATGCAGGTGTGCCTACAACTTATACACTTGTTTAATATTCATATTCTGATATGAACAAAAGAAGCTGAGAATGCAGCAGCACTGTCAGACCACTGCCTCACACGCTGGGACCCTGACATGAATGCTGGCCTCTCCGGGTTGAAGGCAGGTGGGTGGTTTTCGGTATTTGGCATTTGATAACAGCAGGAGGATGTTTCACAGAGAGAGGGGGGATTTGTTCATCATCAAACCATCATATATTTTCTGATGATCTGTCCCCTCTTAGTGGTTCAGGTTGTTTGGTATATTTTTTACGAATTGTTGTTTGTTTTTTTTTAACCTTTGATTTTTTTTTTATTATTACTATAAACTCAATTTATCACATCTTGGATAATAATTACATTTGTGTTAGCAGAGCAGCTACTAATTTCTCTTTACAATTTTATTCCCTCACAATAGAAGTTTCTTAAGTACTGTCCTCAACCTTATGAGCAACTTGTACACGATATGAAATACTGTTAAATAGATTATGAAACACATCAGTGTTGTTGGGTTGTTGTGGCACGTTGGCAATTTGTGATGCCCTCTTTGGCTGCGTTTTTGCTGTAAGTTTGCAAAGTTTGATGAGTTCTCATTATTTGAGTTGTTTAAAAAATTAAATGAATTTCTTAATTGAAAGGGGCAAACAGGCACGGGCTGGCTGCTATGCTGTATCAGCTCTGTTCATAGATAACATGAGGTGTGTGTTTGTGTATGTGTGTGTGTGTGTGTTATGTAACTCAGTATTGTCTGAGCTTTACTGATTATCTGTGGAGGATTAATCTGAAATTGACCAATCACATCTCAGAATCCCTCTCCGATTACACTGATTGATTGACAGGTGCTACTGTGTGTTCTGCTGATCGATGGATTAGTGAATAACACAGCTAATGATATTATATAATGTCAACGTGAATGAACCGTGAGCAGTGTGAAAGAGGGAGAAATTGCTATCCTAGCTCCACCAAAGCTGGAACAAAATAGTGGATTTCCAAAGATCTTTTAAGTTCACAATAGAATTGATAATTTGATAATTGTTCATTACCAAGTGTTGTAGGCAATATAGTATGGGATAATATTGAAAAGCTATAAAAAAAAAAAGAAAATCCCTTTTAACTGAAAGCAGCAAATATTTTAATATTATTACAAATGTTTATGGTACTTAGTCAATAAATTAGTGTTGTCGCTCTGTGTTAGAATGCTATTCATTTGGCCTAACCGTCGTTTCTGAGCTGCTAGCATGTCTGTAGACTGTGTCCAGTTTTGCCCCTGCACTGTTCATCCCTTGACCTACGCGTAAGAATTCGGGTCCTCTTCAATGTGAGATGTGTTGTCTCTCCCATCCTCCGTGCAGGCAAGACGTGCGTGTCGCAGCCCCGCATGATGCTGCTGCAGGACGTGTTTGCTGTGAAGGTGAAGCGGCGGCGAGCGGCGGGCCAGCAGTCCGGGGGAGCTGTGCTCGGCGTGGCCCTGTTCTCCTGCAGGAGGAGAGGGAAGAGGCTGGTGGAGGACACGCTACACCTCCACAACTCTTCTGCGGAGCACACACACCGCTGGTACAACACCTTAAAAGACCAGCTCACAGGTAACACACACATTAACACACAGACGTTCAGATTACAGGTGGATTGCTTATGACCAGTGACACTGGCGTGGAAGGATGTTTAGTTTATGGTGCGTTCCATTTACCTCAGATGTCGGAGTTGGGACAACAACAGGTGACAACAACACACTACAATATCGTTTGCATGTAAAAGCAGCATAAGAACACATCCACAGTTACAGGTTGCATATTACTGCCTGTATGATTGATGAAATTGAACAAAAACAAGACTAAGTTTCTAATATACACCATAATGTACAGCTTTTGGTATGTTGACGCTCAGAGCAACCATCTTGGATTTCATGGGTTTCCCGAAATTCGAGTT
>KV751321.1:7245706-7256121 GCA_001698575.1 Mola mola
ATGAGGTCAAACGGATTGCACCATTAGACGGTGAAGCCATTTCAACTGGGGCTGGTAGTTTGATTCCTGTCTTTTCTTGTAAAGAAGTGTTCTCAAACAAGACACCAAACCTCACTATACTGTGAAGTTTGCTTTGGCCATAATCTTTAATGTGTGGAAGGGAAATGCTAATTTTAGGCATTTTTAGTACCATAAGCCAAGTTAACTGACCAACTTTGACAAATCAAACATAAATATCTGTATAGTGAGATAACATTTAGTGACTTGGCATACATTGGGGTTTTTTTTTAATTTGGCTGAACCAACTTCAGCAATACAGATAATCCACTTGGGGCCCATCACAATGAGATTGACACACATATATTATGTAAAGTAATAATGTTATTACCAACCTTTTATCATTTTATGTATTCATTTGTTCATCAAACATATAGACTGATAGATACATTTATTTTGCACTATTACCTTACTATCTTAGTTATTTGTTTTCTTTCTTTCTGTCTTTCTTCACTTCTAACATCAGAACATGTAAATATATTCTTGATGGCCATTTGGCACCGCAGCTGTCCATAAAGTGTGTCTTGAAAATGAAACTCCTTTTTCTACTGCGACTCTTCCTACAGTTTGGCGCTCAGTCGGCATTATAGGGAAAAAAAATCACTGTGAACATGAAGCAAATTTTTATTTCATCATTGTGAGCTAGTTGTTAGCCAGAGGTAGTGCTAGCTGCTTGGATTATAATTTCGTTGTTTTCTCTCAGCCTCTCTCAGTTTAATGAGGTGAGTCATGGTTGAATCAGACAATTGAGCTAATCTGCTAATCCACCGGAACAGAACAGAAGCCACAGATTATACACATGCACACACACACACACATTCAGCACTACTGAGTTAGCAACGTGCTGTCAGCAGTTTGAATCATGTTGTCTCTAAGAGAGATTAAATGAAATATTGTCTGCACACACACGTGTAAATACAGTATGTGCTCACAGTGAAAAAAACACCCTGCAAAGACTTTAGCGATAATATGCTACATGGCCAGATGTATGTGGACACTGATACACTGTGATAGTTTATTTTTTTGAGCCTAGCTGCAGAGATTTGCTCCAATTTGGTCACAGTAGTTTTAGTGAGACCCATCACTGATGTTGGGTTATAAAGCCAGACCAATCGCGGGCATCCTAGTGTATCCCAAAGGCACTTGGTGCATTTTATCCATGGCAACTCTAAAGCCATAATTCCAGACATAATTGACATAGAGAGGTCCAGCTGGTGTCATTTTTGAGATAACAGTACTGGCTACAAATGATTAAATTTGGGGCTTTCAAGGTCAAGGGTGAAGGTCATTGATAGGTCCAAAAAGTTTTTAGTTTTTTTTCACTCCTGAATGAACGGATTCTTTGGGAGTGATGAGGATGGACAGGATTAGGAACGAGCACATGACAGCACAGGTCAGACATTTTGGAGAAGAAGTTAGAGAGGCCAGATTTGATGGTTCGGACATGTCCAGAGGAGGGACAGTGGAAATATTGGTAGAAGGATGCTCAAGATGGAGCTATGAGGCAAGAGGCAAAGCGAAAGAGCTAATAAAAAAAAATTCATGGATGTGGTGAGAAAGGACATGCAGATAGTTGGTCTAAGAGAAGAAGATGCAGAGGACAGGGAGAGATGGCCGATTATTCGCTGTGTGGCAACTCCCAGAAAAACCTAGGTAAAGCCGAAAGAGGTAGAAGAAGAACTCCTGAAAGAATTATCAAAGAGAGATCTAATTGGTGTCATTTGGCGCTGGCTAAAGATGATTATGTTTGGGCTTTCTAGAGCAAAGTTCAAGGTCATTGAAAGGTCAAACAAATTTTTGGTCATATCTCCAAGAGAAATTGACATACAGAGGTAGGAATGGTGTCATTTTGTAGCTAATTTTGGCAAACTGCTGGCTCTGCTGTTCATCCATCGTCAAGCATCACAACATGTGCTTTTTTCTGACCAAATGATCTTGACTTAAAAAACAAAAGACATTTAGGAATAACCAAATGCGAAAACTGATACCATAGCATACAAGATTAGCAAATGTTTGTGCTGTGCTTACAGCTTGTGCTAGTAAAAATTAGATTTTCTCTCTGCATAAACTATAGAAGTCTCCTGTTCCTACATGTAGATCCCCCTGTTAACTTCTCAGCTGATTCCTACCTGTAAGGGAAAATAGTAGTTGTCAATGAGAGGGTATCAGCTATTTCTAATTTCTTGTTTCTAATAAAGTCAGTGATTGACTATAAGCTATTTCTTGCTCTGGATGTTGCTGCAGACTGAACTTCCCAGACGCTGGTTTCCCAGGTGCACTGTAGTGGGCGGTGCCTGGCTGACACTTAACACACAATAGAAGTGATGGAGCGCTGTGTGTATGGATTTAACTCTCGCGGGCACTCTTTTCAGGACAGATTTTATGTGTTCGGCCATGATGTTGACTCAAACGGAGATGTTACAAGCTATCCATAAATGAGGAGGTCAAAGGTCTCACACATGCGCTACCGTCGTCCTGTCACCATGGCATCGGTTTGACATATTATCGCTGGTCACCTGTCTGTCCCTCCGTCTGTCCGTCCATCAAACCAGCTTACCCCTGAGACCCTGCAGCAAAGTCACAACTTCGTTAAGTGCTGGCCTCACACGCACACACATATGAATGAATGGCTCGCAGGTCGTGTGTCAGCTCGCGTGGTCACACTGCACATCAAACTGTGGCGGCTTTTGTGACTTTACACACCGCGACAGGGGAGCCTGTGTGTGCATGGAAGGTAAACACAGTCGGTCGCTCTGCCGCCGTGTGGACATTAAGCCTATTTTCCAGCCAGAGGTCACAGTGAAAAGCGCATTGTTTTGCGAATCGTGGCGTTGCAGAGCAGGCAGTGCTGCCACTGCAGACACCGGCGCCACTTCTTAACCTACAGGTCCGAACTCTCAGCTGCACAATGGTGAGCAGAGAGCAGACACTCTCTGTTTCCACAGCGTTATTCTGTCCTGTCTGCCGTGTGAAGCAGCTGCAGAACGCCGCATGGAGCATGAAAGGCCGTCAGCATGACAAAAGGCGCGCGGTGATGCTGTATAGAGTCTGCTTCCATACATGCAGTCAAACAGAGGAATGGATTGGCTGCAGTTGTTTAACAGCACAACAGAGTTGCAGGCTGTTGGAATCTGCGGCGCTCATTGGATGGCCGAAGGGAACTTGCCCAGGCCGGCATGAGCTCCCAGGTCCATTGTCTCGTCAGTTAATAAATCAAGTGGCAAATGAACGTGACTCTGGATTTGCTGTATTATGCATGAGGTCAAAACATTTACAGAATAATGCTTTCTATGTTACTCTTTGTTGGACTTAAAAACAACTATATGGTGTCATTTATTTCAAGATTTTTGCAAAGCTGTGATTAACAGTATTACAGCAACAGTATTATGTTGGTTGAAATGTTACCATTACTGACAGTCATCATTGACTGACGTATATAGGCTCGACCTCCAGTTCACAATTAGTTTGAGCTGCAACCAATGATTCTTAATATTATTAAAATTGTTTTGTCTACAAGATGTGATAATAGTAAAAATACCCAACAGCATGATAGCCCAAGATGACACCTTCAGACTTCAAATGATTATTACTGTCCACTGTACTCAGATGGCGTCTGCACTGATGTACGATCTGTTTTCAGCAACATCCAAGTCTTCAGTTTTCTGTCAGAAATTCAGCGCTTCTTCTTAACAACGATGGGATTGTTCACCATGGTAACGTTTTTGCAGTGCATAGCAACCTGGTGCTGGCTGAGGATGGGAGATGATCTGATGGACATTTGATCTCTATGTCTACCCAAATGTCCACACTTCTTCTGAGAAAAAATATCAGCAAACTGAAAAAGTTCAGATAAGAGGCCATAATCTGAAGCAACAGGTGAATAGTGTCCTTCCTGTGAAAAGGAAATGTAATATTGGCATGGGAAAAAGGTAAAGGTAAAAAGGTGAATATGTTGGCAAACTGATACCATGAAAATTAGGCCAAATTAGCTGTTTTATTTTTAATTGTGTTTATTGGTTCTAATGAATGTACAGGCAAATATCACTAAATCACTTTGAGAATGAAGAAACTGTAAATACATAATGATTCTTAAGGAACCCCTGGAAATATAAGTAGGGTATTTTTTAATGATTTTATGATGATTTATTGACATTGCCTTGCTTCGGAACGACTAATTCTTTTGTGCCTTTTCTTTTTAAATAGCGTGATACTGTTCAAGTAGCTTCAGTTAAGAGTTTATCAAGAAAAAGTTTTAATTTAGACATAATCCAGCTTTGGAAAAAAAGCAGAGGCTAAGAAAGAAGAAAATGCATTTATTGCATAGTTGTGACACAAGCCATATAAAAAACTCAATGAGTGCAAGCCTCTGCCAATGTGGCTATATTCCCTACAACTTTTACTCATATTTCAGGTTTCTACCAGACTGTGGTATTAGTGTCTGACATGAGCATCCCTAAGTGTGATTTTGTAGGTCAAGGTCATTTGGTGCCAAAACGAGTACAGATTGGCGCCACATGATGGGTGACGTGTGATCTGCATAGCTAGCTGGCTGTGGCTATGTGATAGACCCTGGGATTTGCTACAAAATAACACCAGTTAGACCTCTCTATGTCAATTCCTTCTGGAGATACGTCCAAAAAATATATATGACCTTGTGCTCTCAGCTACACGATGACACCATATTGAACTTTATATTTCAATCCATTGTGGAGTTACAGTTAGGTCCAGAAGTGTTTGGACAGTGACACAGTTTTTATCATTTTGCCTCTATACACAACCACAATGGATTTGAAATACAACAATTAAGATTTAACTTTCAGCTTTAATTAAAGAGGTTTCACAAAAATATGTTATTTACTGTTAAGGAATTGCAAACATTTTATGCAGAGTACCTCCATTTACATGGGCTCAAAAGTATTTGGACAATTGACTGACAAGCAGTTTCATGGCCATGCGTGGTCTGTTCCCACGTTATTTCAAGCCAAATGAAGCAGATGAAAGTTCTGGAGTTTATTTCAGATGTTGAATTGGAATTTGGCAGCTGATTGACTGGAGCTGTCAATGTGAACTCCAAGGGGATATCAACGCAAGTGAAGGCCATCATTAGGCTTAAAAAAACTAAATCTATCAAAGAGATAGAACAAACTTTAGAAGTGGCCAGATCAACAATTTGGTACATTCTTAAAAAGAAAGAATGCTTTGGCATACTCAAAAGGCCTGAAAGACCACAAAAGACAACTAAAGTGGATGAAGGCAGAATCCCTTCTATGGCAAAAGAAAAACCCCTTCACAACACAGACGCAAGTCAAGAATATTCTGGAGAAGGTAGGTGTATCATTGTCTAAGCCAACAATGGGGAGATGCCTTCAAGAACGTAAATATGGGTTTAGAACAAGTTGAAAATCCCTGTTAACATTTAGGAACAGGAAGTCCAGATTAGACTTTGCCAAAAAACATTTAAATATACGTCCAAAATTCTGGAATTATATTCTTTGGATAAATGAAACCAAGATGATCTTGTATCAGAATGATAGGATCACATCATGTGTAAAACATGGTGGAGGTAGTGTTATTACATGGGCATGCATGGACGCCAGTGGAGCAGGTTCACTGGTGTTTAATGATGATGTGACTGCTGAAAGAAGTATCAGGATGAATTCTGAGGTGTATAGGACTATACCTTCTGCTCACATTCAGCAAAATGCTACAAAAGTGATAGGACGGCGCTTCATAGTACAGATGGATATTCACCCTAAACATACTGCAAAGGCAAGTCAAGACTTTTTGAAGGCAAGAAATGGAATATTTTTCAATAGCCAAGTCAGTCACCTGATCTAAACCAAAAAGAGCAGCTTTTCAGTTACATTACTTTACGTTATAATAGATTATTTTTCAGGGTTTTTCTCCACTGTAGCTACCAGTGCACCTTCACTAATTTCAGATGCAGCCATCTGGGGCTGATGATTGACTTCTGGGCTGAAATCTCAGTTGAAATCTCAGTTGTCGTTAGGTTTAGGCTCTATAAATACTTTAGTGGTTTGAGCTCACAAGGGAAATGTTGGCTAGCCTGGGATTAAGCCTAAATTTATTGGGGGCACTGAAAAATGGTTTGAAATTCTGGCAACAGTGGGGTCCAGTAGAGAGAATAGCGGTGGGGGTGGTGAGTGACTCCTGACAGGAACTCCAGATAACCTGGCCCGAGCTGCAGGGTGGAGTGATGGCAGGAGGTGCACTGTGTGTGTGGATGTGTGAGGTCATTAACGGGGGCGAGGTCATGGCCTTTTGGGAGCAGATTATAGCAATGAGCTGGATAATGGAGCTGGTGTGTGTGTGTATATTGATCTGTGCTGGCCCATGGGGATTTATAATGTGGTCTCTAAATCTGTCTAATGATGAGATGTACAGGGGGTCAGAGTGTGTGTGTATGTGTGTGTCTGTAGTTTACAGTCAATACTGTCTAACCACAAAATACACACTCGCCCATCAGTGGCGGTGATGTAACCAGCATTCTGAATCTTTAGCTTTAAATGGGCTTCTTTCAGATGTTACGACAGTTTACAGGTGTCTGTTACTGTACAGTGTTTACATTTATTTGATTAATTATTTAGCACTGATATGGAGATTCTGGGTCGATAAAGATATTTAAAGTAATAATTTAGGTACTACTGATATTGATGCCCTTTTGTGTCAAGGAAATAAAGAAATCTTCTGTATGACCAGAGGTTCTGTTCCTTTGAGTTTCCATGTAGAAGAGCTTTACTGTCTGAATTAGTTTAGTTTTTTTAAATTATTGGTGAATTGCAATACCAAAGCACTCGATTGGTTATTTTGGTGATGATATGTGTCATAGTACAAAAAAATAAAAACCCCATATGGAGATGTTAACAAGGTCAAAAATGTGATTTTCATCTCAGGGTGTCTTGAAAACTGCAGCCAGTGAATTAAAACAGTTTGAAATTAATGAGACACAACAGATCGGCCACTGGCATCCGTGAATGACACCTTTTTTTGTGGATACCAGACAGACCAGCCGATTCTGATACTGATCCTACAAATTTGGTGCATCCCCACTTCAGCATTATTAACATGCTAACATTTGCTACTTAATAATACACAAACAGCTGTTTTGCAGAAATTTGCTGTAGCCATAAAGCAAAAAAAAAAATCAATTGATGAAAACAATAAACAGTTAAATCTTCAAAAGTACTTGAACTTTTGGAATTTGGTCCCAAACAACATCAGAGACTCTTTTAGCTTCACTGATTTTAAACTGTACATGAAATCATGGATACAGTTGTGAAAACCATGTCCTCATCACGCAGGAACACATTAATTTTCTGAACTTTGGTTGTTTGATTTGTTGTGATGTCTTAATGTTTCGAAACGTTGTTTTTCTTGTTGATGTCACTGATGTTTCTGAATAGTTGACTATGTTTTGTTGTGTGGTTTGTATTTTTCTCTTTCCTTCTTTTCTCTAATGTACATCCTGCCCATCGTCAGCAGATGTAAAGCAGCTCAGAGCTAACTCTGGCCCCGCTAAGAAGCTGTGCATTGTCCCTGTCAAATAAAACAAATAAAATGAAATAAACACACGGAGTGCCTGATAGCATGTTTGGAGAGGTTGCAGCTTAAATAAATTGCTGATAGAAATAGGGCTGGATATTGTAAAAAATACCTTGTCTGCAGTACTTACTCCTTATCCATACTTCATTGATAATCATTTTATGAAATCCTTTTTTAACAAGATAGCATTACACATGATAGTAAAAAACTTGCCCCTGATATATTTAAAGACTCAAAGCAGCTTACTGTTACCAAACTGTGTGTGATTTCACTTAAATTGTTTGGTGTCAATTTTTTTGTTCTATGTTTAACCACCTTGACATTTTTCCACTTGAGGCACAACTTACCACAACACAATATCAATAAATAAAACGAACTGAATTTCCTGCCTTCCAGTTACTGTAACTGTCCCCCCTCCTGAGCCACTGTAGCTCCAACAGAATACCAGAGTTCTCATGAACAAAAAGTACAATACAGTGATTCAGCGCAGTGTGCTGAAAATTCTGTGCAAAATGAACAATTCACTGCTGCGTACTTAAGACCTTTACGTCATTCAGCGGTTCTTCAAAAAACAATAGCATGTGTAGAATAACTACGTACAGACAATATCTTTCATTTTTGTGTTTGCAAAATGTCAAGGTTAACTTCTCCTTTAGTCCCTTCAGTGACATCTTTAGATGCTTGATGGTTTTGAGCCAATTTGGTCCGAGTACTGAATTTCAGTACCCAGGACTGAGACAAAAGATAAAGTCTAGTGGTAGAAGATGTGGAAAAGTGGAAAAAGTAAAAAAAAACCAACAAGTTGGCGTGAACAAGTGTGTGGAACATGAATCTTAGAGTATCATGAGAAAAATTTCACCGTTCATCTAATAGCCGTTGAGGTGTTTCAGTTGGATCAAGCTGGCTAGCACTGATACAACCACATCATTTTACAGCACTGTGTTGAAAACCAGAAACCCAAACTGTGTTTGGGGCCGAATACACTACATGTAGCTGCTTACTGTGTATGTGTGTGTGTGTAAACTCAGGTTTTAGCAGTCGTCCCAGGTATCTAAAGGTGTTCATCAACCCCAGCAGCCACAAGAAGGAGGCCGTTCACATCTACAGAGAACACGTGGCGCCGCTCTTCAAGATGGCTGACGTACGCACGGACATCACCGGTCGGTACATCTACTTGTTTATTCATCTGATAGCAGCAACAAATAGCAGTAAACATTAATTTACACTGCGTACTGGGAGTGGACCAAATGTACCTCAGATGTTCAGTACTGTAATAAAATAGTGTGTGAGGGAGGTAGAGTTGTTGCGTTGAACACAATCTGTGTGTGTGTGTGTGCAGAGAGAGGAGGTCCAAAGGTCAGAGTTAATGGTCGCTAGGTAACCCGATACAGGGGGAGGAGCTTTGCACATCTGTTGTGACAGAGGGAGACAACCTGCTCCTCTCCTCGCCTCCTTTTTCCTTTCCTCTCCTCTCCTTTCCTGGTCTCATCACCCTTCTCTCTCGTCTCCTTTTCTGGGGTTCACTCCTCTCTCCATCCTCTCTCCTCTCCCTCTTTCCTCCTCTGTAGCAGATGGTGTGATATCTGTTGTCCCACTTTTTTTTTTGGCATCCACTGAACACACACTTGCGTACATGTGACCACACACATGCATGAACACCCCGTCTCCGTCCGTCTCAATGTCTCTCCATCTGTTTCCCTCTCTTCCCCCCCCTGCCTCCTCGTCTTTCTTCGTCTACCTGCCTGTCTCTCTCTATCCTTCTCTCTCCAGTGACAGAGAAGAAGGGCCATGCACTCTCAGTGATGAAGGAATGCAAGGTGGATGAATATGATGGGTTAGTTGTTTATTTTCCTTTGACTCCTTCTTCCTCTTTTGTCATATTGAATAGTTGTTAGTTGCCAGGCTAATCCATGAGAAAACAGCGATGTCCTGTGAAAAGTTGGCTGCAGAAAATGACACATGAAGTGGTCTTAATTCACAAGATATGCTTCTTTAATGTAATAACAGCATTTCAGGTTTCAAATTTAGTAGCCTAATTAGCATTAGCATGGTAACTAATGAGGTATTTTCCTCAGAAAAGAGGGCAGTATTGGGCTCTATTCAATCGAAAATGGTACACTATTCTTTTGTTTTGGCCATTTACTCAAACTTTTAAAACTGGATTCTAGGGTGAAATCTTTTGGAAGCGCCACCCCTACTGTCGCTGCATAAACTGAAATTACGCATATGAGACACACCCCCATTCGTCCATGCGTATAACCAGTGGCGAACTGTGCCAGTTTGGGCTGGGACTTTCAGCTTGGCCAAAACTCAATCAGACACACTAAAAAAGCAGCAACAGTGCCAAAGATTTAGCTTGGCATAAACTGAGAACTACGAGTTTAGGCTGTTTAGGACAGCAGCAGGCTTCAGTGATGTATATTTGCCAACAATGATAGTAGAGTAAGATTATTTTTTTCTGTATGGGACTACCAACTTGCTAGTTAGTTCATGTTCTCTGTTTATTTTGATAAGTTATTTAAGGCTAAAAATAATATCCAGCACTAGCTGCATTTTGCTCATTTTCAAAACAATGTCATATAAATGTGTGGATTTTTTTTTTACACAAAAAGACTTTTCTGTTTTTAGTCAAAACATGGCTTTGCTGTGCTTGTCAAGCTTTGTGTTCTGTTCACTGAGATTCAAAATAAGTTTTCAGGCCAGGCCAAAATTATCCTAAGCTCTGTCTGCACACACAACCTTGTTTGGTTTACAAAAATAGTGGCTAGATGTAATTGCAAATTACCCTGAAAAAT
>KV751321.1:7280625-7297077 GCA_001698575.1 Mola mola
TTCCTTACTGTGGCAGAACGAGCTCAGCTGACAGCTGCATGTTGGTCGAACATTTTGGCAGAGAACACGATCGAGCAAACCACGTCTGTCAAGAGAGATTAGCTTATTGGTGACAGTATAATAAATAAATGATTATTGTTATTGTTAGTAGTAGTAATAGTGCTAGTACACATGGACCAATGGTCATTATAAATGACTAATGTGACGTCTGACCCCTGACCCCTTAGATAATAATTACTAACTCCAGCTGTAAATTCCTCCATAATGACACTTACTGGTCTGTTTTTAAGAGTCGGCGGGACATGGATAAACCACAGGATGAGCTGACTGATGTTGGTTAATGTGCTGCACATGGCCTAAACACATCTGGAGTAGCAGGAAGTCATTATCAGGGTGCGTGCTGGATTCAGATTTTACAATCTTAGCCCCATTTCCCAGTCTTTGAGAGTCCAAAATGTTTTGTTGAGGGTTAGCGGTTGTTTGCTAGGACTCGACGAGGCTCTACAATGCAACAGGGCAAGTCAACACATCATAGGTAATTCCCTTTTTCAACATTAATAATATTCAAAGTGCTGTTAACATGGAGTAGATACCAACAGTGCCGTTTTAAATGTAAGGATACTGTACAAAACAAATGTTTGTACAGAACGCATTTTTCTTAAAGCTAAATGGTTCTAGCACCAAACTCCAAACTAGAGTCATTTTTTTTCAATAAAAGATGTATTTTGTGACCCTCAAAGACCAGGAATCATGGTTTAGCTTGACAAATACGGACGTTCGCCTTTAGATAGCTTTAGCCAGTACGAGGTTAGTTCTAATTAGTGATAAATGATTCATGTTAACATTGGTAGCTTGGTGGTTTTAGCACTGACGTGTGCCAAATTGTTTTTTGTACTAACAGTGTGCGTTGAGAGCAGGGACCCATTCAGCAGTGGTGCCAGTCGTAGCTGATGTTGACACTTGCTCACACTAACTGGCGTTAGCGTTGGGTGGTAACTATGGCCATACAGCTGTGTTGTACCTGGTTGGTGATGGTGTTCTGGTGTCCTGCGCTCTGCTGCAGAATGGGTTTTAGCGGAGGGAAGGTTTTGGAAGAGCCTCTTTGGCTGGTAGTTTCTCTGTGACTGTAAGAGACCTCAAACTGGACCGGAGTAAAAATGTCCATCATGTCCTTCTGTGAGAGGAAAACAAACAAAAAAATGGTTAAAAGAATAAATGATGTTAGCATCATCACGGCTAATTGGTAGCATCTTAGTACATGCATATAAAATTTATTGTCTGTGTGTATTCTCAGGTGCGTTACCTTTTGATAAGTCACATGTGACGTGCATGTGATATGGCCCGGTCGTACTCTCACACGCCCGCTTGTGCTATTGGATGATCCGTTCCCGTGGAAATAGAAACGATGAGGGAAGGATGGTTTGTGGAGGAGGTCAGCAGTCAAATTGTACAGAAGCTCTGAGGAGGAGAGGAACCTTAAATATCAGGACGTAAACAGCACTTATCCAAGTGATCTGCAGTATACCTATAGCTCCTTTGAACTGTCTGGACCTGACGTTGAAGCAGACGGTGACGTTGAAGCACACGGTTGGAGTCTTGTGTTCTCTGCACAGCGCCATCTGCTGGTCAATCTGCTCAGGCAGAATCAGAGACGCCTTCACCTGAATTACAGGACGGGTCCTGCAGCACAGAGGACACTTTCAGAATTCCAAAGTACAAGTACATGCATTATGTCATTTTTTAAATTTTTTTTTACTTATTCACAATATTTGCAGCAGACTTTGGGAAACTATTATCCCACTGTGGGTCATGTTGTATAATTTCTTTCCAAATCAGCTCAATAACAAAGTTGTGACAAGAACGGGGACATTTTTTAGGTCCCTGTTAGAATCTGAACTGTTGCATTACCTGAGAACAACGGCCGAGTCTGAAAGGAACGCACCAATTGCCACATCTGCAGAGACAGAGAGAGTTTATCCAGGTTTAAAGCAAACTTCATGGGAGCAGAAATGAATAATATGGCAGTATTTTTGACTGCGTTCTGTTGCTGTGACAGTTCGTTTTACCCTGGTAGCCGTTATGGTCGATGTCAATGCCAGAGCTCAGCGACTGGCCGAACATGCTGAGGTCACGACCCAAGGTGGAGCCAGTAATCCTCTGCAAACACACACAGAGTTGAATGTCCCGGAACCGACCTGAGTGTATCTCCTGCACACTGTTAATGCTAATGGTGTCTGTACCTGAGAGGGGGTTGGGGAGATGCCTTCCCTCCTGCCGTTGTAAATGTAGACGGCTCCTTTTAGGTCGTCTTCCTGCGGGGCACCGATGGCTACATCTGCACACATACAGAAGTTTACATTATCATTGACCCATCAACTTCGCCCCTACTTTAATCCAGCAGGAACTTCTTTCCAGGCACTGATCAATTTATGCTGTTTTATCTGCGCAAGTTTTTGAAAGCTGCATTGAAAGCCTTCGTCTTGTCCGAGTGATGAAGGTTTATTCTGTGTATGCCGCACAAAAAGACCCGTAAGGGATCTCCTGGCTGAGGATAAATGACATTAGAACTAGAAATCGTTATTATCCCATCCCTTTTTCATAATGCAGTAACTCTTAATTGCACAGAGAGGGCACTGAGAACTTCAAACCCTCTGATTAGGGAAGGATAAAGAGGGCAAAAACCCAAAGGGAAGCTCTTTGGATCCATAAACTGGACACTGAAAAAATCCTCATCTTTCTGAGAACATAAACCTGACGTGTTTTTTTGTAAAATCATTCCTCAGGGCATAAAAAGTAGCACTGGAACACGCTGCAAAGCAGACTGCCAACTTATACCATACTATACATGAGTTCTGAGCAATAAATCATAAAAAGCATCCGCTGAGATAAATACTGTGAACAAAACAACGTTTGTTTATTACTTTAACTCTCACGCTCAATATGGCTGAAAAAAAGAAGGTGAAAATGGCGCCAGAGTTGTTTGTAGAAGGCCAATGGCCGATTGTCACCTTTTTTTGGTAAATATTGTCCCAGCATGTTTGTTTACTTATGGTTTACTCAATATGGTTTGTATTGAAACGCAATATCATTGTGTATAGGTGTCGTTTGTTTCGCATGTTTCGTATGTTTCGTAGCTCGCATATGGTCTCCTTATTTTTTGTTTGTTTGTTTTTTGTTTGTATGCTTTTATTTTTTCACACTTTTTCCCTTGTTTCACTCGTCATGTGATGTGTAGGTCATGTGACTGCCTCCCAGTCCTTTTTCAAACTATTAGTGAGGATACACCTGAGCCGTTTGTTGTTCTGGCTGTTTTATTGTTCAGCTTTCTCTACGACCGCGTCGTTACAATTAAGGCTTTTTAGATGGGCTTCCTCAGGTGACACGTCCCATATTTAGAGAACCTGGACAGCTTTGTTTTTGGTTTTCTGCAGCTTTTGGACACTTGAAACAAACTTCCCAGGTGTGCATGTGTTGGGGAGGGCACGCGGTGGCGGGGCTGTAATTTAAAAGCCCGAACGAATGACCTCAGTGTTTATAAAATCGTAGCTGAGGCTCTGCGGGGTGACACAATCAGGATTGGTACGTAAACATGAGAAAATACCAGCGTGGTCCTTTAATATTTAACCTGAGTCCTTTGAAGATGTGAGGGTCTCCATAAGTCAACCTTAGAGAGAGAGAGCCACTGGAACACATGCACGCACACATTCCATCACATAGCTGCGGCAGATTAGAAGGCAGGTTCCGTTACACAGCAGCAACAGTTTGTCATTACAGTTTTAATGAACTTAATAACACACACTGCCCCTGTAGCTCTCTCTCTGCCTCACACACACATACAAATGGTTAGGAGACTGCGTGTGTGAGCGCGTTCTGTTAAAGTGATTGTTAAAGTTTCTGTTAACAGGAAGTGGCAGTTATTGTGGTTGTCTTTGGTGGTTGGCGGCTGTTGGTGGATGGTACAGAAACCTAAATATACAAGGAGTATGTGTTGGCTTAGTGCAGTACTGCAGTAGTCAGAGTACTGGAGTAGTCAAAGTACTTGCTGATCGTCCCAGAAAGCAAAACAGCGACTCTTAAACGTCTTTACTTACTGCCATTCAGTTGCAGTTAAGCAAGACAGTTAACTGCTGTTCTAGTGGACAGCTTCTGCTTTTGAAGTAATGTTGTTGGTGGTGTCATGAATCATACAGGCTAAAGTACTGTACAATCAGCAGCAGTATTGCATCTGAAGAAGTGAGGGAAGTTTGCAGGACTGCCGTATTACTAGTGTTTGCATTGGTTTAATAGTTTTGCAGCGGTAATAATACCAATAGTAGCATAGTAGTAATAGAATAACTGTAAGCATTGTCAGAAACAGTATTAAAAGTATTTTCAGCAGTATCATAGTATTTAAGTGCTGATCTTGCTGAAGTGTTACAAGCACAAGTTATTAGTATTATAGTGAGCAGAAGCTGTATTGTAATTCTATATTTTTAGCAGCAGGAACATTAGTAGTGCGTTGAATAATCCTTAAATTGGTTCAGATAGAAATGAATCTGGTGTGTCATTACCAGGGTAACCATCATCGTCCAGGTCTCCCAGGTTGGCGATGGTCTCTCCAAACCGGGCGGCGTAAGCGTCACTTCCTGTCAGCTGAAACTCCACTTCCAACAGCTTTGCCTGTAACAAGACAAACTTCGTCCCACCAGGTCTCTTTCACAGAAAACGTGTTTATATTTCAATGCACTTGTAAATGACGCTGCAGTTTCAGGTTCCCAGAGGTGAAACCAAGGATACTGATTATGGTTCAGTGCCACCATGAAAAGCTCTGTTGTCCCAGAATAGTATGAAACCAAATGTAGAGTCAAATTAACTGAACTTTCAAAGGAATATGTGACATGCTACACATTAGAACTTGATAGATATATGATTTTGGGGGCCAATACTGATACTGATATTAGGGAGCAAAGCTCTAATTTATATATATCAGCCTATAGATTAAATTTTTTCTGTAATAACCCATCAAATGAGGTCATCAAACATTTGGAACAGAGATATGCAACTAAGGAATATTTAACTGATTACCAACTAACTTTTATTTTCTTATATGGCAGCAATGCACTGAAAAAAAGAAACAGGAAATTTAATAATATGAATCAACCCAAGCATACGTTGTGCTCTTAATGATCGACATTTTTTGATACCGGCTGAAATTGATAACATGCAGGCCCATATATCTATGATGGGCCAATATTGGCGGATAATATCGTCCATCCTATGTATCAGGTCAAGCTCCACTGCACATTTTCATCCAAAACTGTTGTTTCAAATATTTAGAGATGGGTTGATCAAAAATAAAAAACAGCTAGCGGCGCAAACGGTCACAGAGGAAGAGAACATAACAGCCAAAACTGTGGAATCGACAGTCGCTTCAGTTACTGAGCAAAATTAGTATCTCGTTTCAAAGAAAATCAACTCACTGGTGAGTGCTGTTGTCAGCTCAGCTGGAACACACACAATACACGACCTTCTTGATTCTTTACAGTTATTAAAAGCCTGTGAAAGTCACAGTCGCACATGAGCGGCCTCAGAGCTGTTCATCTTTAAACAGCTCATTTATGCTCTTTTTTTGTAGGGAACTGAAGTACCGGCAACAGACTGAGCTCACAACTGATCCCACAGCCAGAATAAGTGTTGAACGTTGTGGCGTACTGGCGATGGCTTCACCTGATATTGCATGGGCTGAGGTGACCTTGGATAGTGACGTGACGTCAGTGAATACCGCAGAGCAAATCTCTGGACAAACATTTTGTGTGCCAACAGCTGAAACAGGATACATTTTTTTGTGTGTGTTTGTCCACAATAACGGATGTATGTTGCCTACTATTCAGCAAAAAAAAATGCATCTCTCTCTGGACAGATAAACAACACCGAGGTGGTGTTTATCTGTCCAGAGAGAGTTGCATTTTGTTTTGGGAGTAAAATTAAATTTACATGATTGCCACCAAAAATGTTGTTATGAGGTACGTGGTTACTTTGTTTAGACAGAATTTACAGAAAACATACTATATTGTGATACAAAATAATTATCTAGGTACGAAATTATCCATATAATGATGAGATTTTGTCCGTACCGTCCAATTCTAGTGCGTGTGTGTGCTCTCACCTGCCCCTGATTGATGTACACATGTACTCTTCCTTCTTCTCTGATGATGCCTGTTGCCATGGGAGCGCCGACCATCAGATCTGACCAACCATCAGCGTTCAAGTCGACGGCACACACGCTGGAGCCGAAGTAAGATCCCAGCTGCACGAGCACATGCACAGAATGCTAAATATTCCACTGTTTTGAATGCGGGATGCTATTGCTAAGCGGCTTCTTCTTACCTCTTTGCCGGACACTTCGGAGACGACCCGCAGCCTGTTCTGATCTATTGTGAAGATGAAGACCTGCACATCCCAGACACGCACAATAACCAAATAGTACACAAAACGTCAACAAAACACAAACAACTTTAAACATGGATCAAAAAGTCTCAGCAACAGACAACTGTGACAGACAGCTCACCAGGCAGCTCCTACCTTGCCCTTCTGGTTGTATTGTGGAGCTCCGCCCACCACCTCCACAGTCACAGGACTCAGGAAGTTACCAGCTCCAACAGAGTAACCTGAAAATGCAGGACACAAGATTTTACTTCAAGAAACATTCAAGAATTAAGCAGAGTTAATTTTGCAATGGATTAAATCTGCTAAGAGCGCTTATTAAATGGAGTTTTGCATTATTGCTTTTATTTAGTTAAGAAAGGAATTATCACATTTACTTTACATCTAGAGTAGATCTGGACACCCCGACATTCCCGTATGAATAAGCACTTGGTAAAAGTGGTGAGGAGAAACTGACTATCAGCAGGCAGAAACCTTGGGGGGCAGACCTGTCATGCTTTGCACTTCATTTGTCTTTTGTTTTCCTTGTATTTTCATGTTTTCTGTGTTAGTGTGCTTTTATTTTGGCAGGGAGGGCGGGCGTATGACATACAGCAATGACAGACATTACACCCTAAGTTAACTTGGTGCAAGTTGGTTTCAATTTAGAGTTGGGGTTTGACATGTAGTGGAAATGACTTAATTTTGTGCGCAGCAGCAAGGCTGCTCATGCGGTGATCGAAACAAATTCATAGGAAGTAACAGCCAATGTCACAGATTGTGAATTCTGTGTCTCTTCTTAGAATGCAAATGAGGCCTTCATTTGGCGAACACTACACCATTCTGCTCAGCATCCTGTTTAACATCCTCTGCACAAAGAAAAAAAGTGTGTCTCTCTGCGGTATATTTATTCTTAAATTTCATGTAACCCTGGTTAGAATTAAAGGATTAAGGATTAAGTTATTAAATGCAGCGACATTTAGCATAGAATTAGCATAGAATGCAGTCAATTTTAACAACCGACTAACAGGCAGTGGAGATGGTAAGGCACCGAATTATTGTTGTAAATAATGTTGCATCTTGTTGACCAATCAAATTTGTGCAAGCACAGAGTCATGGGATTACTTTTTCCTGGGCTTGCAGGATAAACATAATGATTAACATTATGTCAGTTTTGGCTAAAAATGTGGTCAAGTGATGGAGAGAAAAGAGATGAGTCACTAGGCAGCAATTTTCGCATGAAATAATGTTTCAAGTGGATGAATACGTTCACTCCTCGTCCACACAGGGAGCACGGTGACAGCATCAGGAGGGCAAGTGGCAAGAGCGTGGGAAGACCCCTCTACTCAACCTCTACAGTTCAGTGTTTCCATGGACATGAAGCCATCGCAGACAGCTGCACTGAATTAATGAGAAGCGTTTCTCTTAAGTCCTTCTCAGGAATGAGACGGATAACTGACACCTGCCATGATTGCTGCCACAAAAAAACTTTGCCCTTTTTTTGTAAACGTATCTTAACAATAGGACTTTCTTAAGAGAGCCCTCAGACGAGATAGTGAAGCAGACTTTGGGATAGTGCGATCAATTTATCAAAGAGTTGCTGAGCACGCAGAATACGAGATCACAGAACTCTGACGGCTCACTTTACGCTGACATTGTGGCAGAGTGACCAGAGAAGATGGGGAGACAAATACCCAGGTAGCTTCCGAAGCTGACAGCTCCAGTTCCGTCATCCAGGTACACGGACATGCCTCCGCTGGACGTGTTGAAGACCAGAACCGAACCTGTCCAGTAAGACGTCCCCGGGGCTCCCATGATGATCAGATCCTGAGAGCAACAGGAGGATCTCTATTACAACTCATATCACACACACGTAGCTTTTCTGTCAGTCTGGAAGCTGTGACATAGGAGGTTGACAGTATAAATTTAATCTTGCATGAGGAGGAACAAGAAATAAGCAGATGACTTCCACGGACTCGGGATTCTAACTATATCATGTGCTCCTGAAACTATTATGGATCACATTCAAAAAAAAAAAAAAAAATAGAGACGCTCATTGTTGCTGTCTTACTCACCTCTGTCAGGAAGTTGGAAATACCGGCCTGACATGACCCATAATCCTCACCGAACCTCCTCTGGTGGTCTGAGAGAGAGAGTAGCCAACAGACGGCACAATGATAGGCAAACGTGAGCAAACAGATACGATAATGCTCCTGCAGTTCAACAGCTGCTGCTTTCACACACACGAAAGGAGTGAGGCCTGGACACAATACAAAAGTGAGAGAATGTCCTCTCCAGCACAAACCAGCTGCTCTATTTTTGTCAGCAGCTGGTAGAAACCAAAACAGCAAAAAATAAAGCTTTTTGGTCAAATTTCCATATTGGCCCACAGTCCCCTCAAGGCATCATGGGAATAAAGTGAATTTTGTTCAGTTCTGTGC
Organism: Mola mola; assembly: GCA_001698575.1. Classification (NCBI taxonomy): domain Eukaryota; kingdom Metazoa; phylum Chordata; class Actinopteri; order Tetraodontiformes; family Molidae; genus Mola; species Mola mola. The sequence goes on from KV751321.1 coordinate 7,289,469, forward strand.
AGCTTAAAATTGGGGAAATTACCATTTTTCTAAAAAGGCAACGTCAGAAAACCTTTCCATTTCCTTTCTGACATAATTTGGAGTACTCAAAGAAGAAGAAAAAACTGACCCAATACAGGGTGTAAGTGTGTGTTTGTGTACCTCTGTAGCAGGGAATGATGGGTTGGGCATGTCTCAAGTCATTGCCGTAGCGATAACAGACGCCGTTGGGCAGTTTGTGGTTTTGACTGTCTTTCTTTGAGTAGAAGACGTTCTTCCAGCGGTGAGCACATGCCTGAGCACATACACAAACAACATGTGACATTGCTTCATTAAAGACAACAACAGAAGTGTGCGGCACAGTGCTGTTATTCCCATGACCCATATGTCAGGGGCAGAGAATGTGTTTGTGTGATTGCAGTGAGGGGACATTCCACTAAATTTATAGCCTCTTCAAGACATGCAGATCTTATTGGTGTCATCTATCTGCCGATGTAAGGATGTCACGTGAACATTTCATAATGGTTGGATTCATAAGATGTTTAGAGCAGCAGATGTTTCATTGCTGGTGAACAATAATGACTTACATCAATATGGAAGAAAGAGCAGATCATTAATACACAAAAAAAACTTAGACATGACATATAACATATAATAACATATAAATGTATAACTTTTACTTTTGTTTACCATTAAGATGATGATGTTGCTGATGGTTTTTTAACTTCTATAAGCCTACAGTATTAATATTGTCACTCTGAGCATAAACAAGCACCAAGGTTACTGACTTGTTAACAAAAAAGAATATTCATTTACATTTATGACAGAGCTCTTAAAAAGCGGACAAAAGATGAATATTAACTGTTAACATGAATCTAGTACTGATTTAAAGGAGGATTCCAGTATTTCTAAACTTAGGTTCCATTTCCTAAACTTTTAAGGTTGTTTATGAGAGAAAAACCAACTTAAATTGGAATAAATCTACTTAACAAATTTCATTGCAGCTCATAAACATCAGACAGCAGACGAAAACATTTAGTTTTCAGCAACCAACCAATGGTGTCTGGTGAGCTCCGCAGACGACAGGAAGCACAGTGGTTTCACACAAGATCTTCACTGATAAAAAGGGCGTTTTACTGTAGGGGTTTACTCCATGTGACTTGAAATGGCATTTTGAGCATAGTTATGGGCAAGAAAAAGCGATTCATTTCCCCATGTTCCATCATGCCCTGTGCTGTTGTATTGTAGAGCCTTGTCAAGCTAATAGAGCCTCGCAACCAAAGTATTTTGTGAGGTTTTATACACTCAAGATTCAGGAAAGAGGGCTTAGCCATAAAAAAAAATACCAGAATTCTCCTTTATTCTCTGTTGTAAGGTTCTTTTACATTCTAAACAAACATATGAAAATTAGATAAATGTAAATGCCTTTATTTCATACACATGACTGTGAGATGTAAAAAAAACTGAATCTTTACATAAAAAGTGCTGATTGATCTGGAAACCGCTTGACATTTCATCACCCACTTCGTCCTAACTGCTCGCAGTCAGCCATCAAGATTCACAGGATGAACAAAAGCAGCCCAAGCTGACCAATCAGAGCTCAACTGCAGTTATTCTGTCACCTTAATGTGTTTCAGGGGAGTGTGTGTGCACGTGAGAGAGAGAACGTGTAAGTCTTACCAGGATGTGTCCTCCGTTGTCTCCAGATTGTCTGGACAGACTGACTCCCAGCCACTGGTGATTGCTGTCTGCTTCACACGTCTTCCCGCAGTGCAGAACGTCTGCACTCGCACACACACACGCACACACACACACACACACACACACACACACAAATTAATGTGAAATTTTACAGTGAATTACAAAATACACACACAGCTGGTTGTGTCAACACAGTAGACAGCTGAGTTCCCCTCAGGAGCAAGACAAAACCCAAGTTCACACCCAAAATCAAGAAGCTTTTTGATATGCAAATGCTCCGTTTAGCTGTATCACCATTTACACTATTAAATGTCAAAAAGTATTATAGAAAATGCTAAAAACCCAAAGACCCTTCATTCACTGCCAGAAATGACAAAGAAAAGAAGTAAATCCTGACATTTGCAGCAACCAACGTTTGATCATTTTACTCAAAACGAGACTGAAAAAAATTATTCGATTATCAAAATAGTTCTCAATTCATTTTATCTATTTGACTAATCGATGAATTGTTGCAGCTCTAAAGTCCAGTTTCTAAGACTCCACATGGCAACTCTGGAAACGTCATAAACAGTCTTTTTATCTTTCCTCTCCACAAGTGTGAGACAAAAGGTGATTACGAACCAGGGCCACATTTAAAATATATGAAAAAATCCACATTAACACGACAAAATTATGAACTGATCCTCATAATGCTTGATTTCTTTAGCCTTAAATGGTCTAAACAGATGATAACAAAGTAAATATAGTCTGAATAACAATATTTTTGCTTATCCTGAGCACTATCCTTGGCTATCGTTGCTGCTTTTGTACGATGTGTTGCTGAGATCTGACAGTCACAGTTCATCACTGGTAATACAGAAGGGAGTGAGGTCACCGTTTCCACTGGATACACATATTGTCAGTTTACATGGCGACAGCTGGGGTTTGTGTTGTCAGGTCCTCAAAACGTTGCTGTTGTGTAAACACACAGTCAAAACGCAACGAGAGTTGGCTGTTTTCTGTTGAATGCGTTTCCATGTTGACAAACATACTGAGGGCAGCTTTTCTCCCAGACTTACTGATGTACAGACACGATACACTTTGAATTTTTGATGCCAAAACAGACTAAATCTGTAAAATCTGGTTTTACTCTTCTTTTAGAGAGTCAGTTTTTACTTTTGCAATGATTTCGTAGTGTGGCAACCTCAGCAGGGCAAATAAAAACCGGCTGGGAGGCATTTCTAAAGTTTGCCAAATTATCATTGGCTTTAACCAGAGTGATTTTAGTCAGGTCGATCAAGTGAAGGCCACTCTAGTGGAGGCTCAGCAGCCCCTCTGTGCAGAGTTCAACAGGTACACTTTCCACAGGACAGCCAAATCAAATACTGCAGATATTTGAGATCATTTGTTCTTTCGGCTGTTGGATTTTCAAACAAGTTTCAGGTTGTGTTGATGTTTTGTAATTAGAGCACGCTGCAGTTCACAATGGAGATATTTACTGTATGTTTTTACCATATCATGTTCCTAATGTGATTTCATGATGTGTACTGGCTACGTTACTACTGTGGCAAATCAAATTGCCACGCGAGGAAAATAAAGACCTTATCTATCTATGTAGCTGTCTATGAAGGGGGCTCTGTTCTACGGCACAACAAGTGACAGAAACGCACCAGAATGCATGCTGTGGCAGGGGCTGTGCTCAGCAGTGATGTCACAGCGGTAAAGCGCTCCTGGAGACTGAACAGAGGTACCGGAGGATGAGTTCGCGACCGGGGCTCCAACGACCAACCTTCATGAGAGAGAGAGAGAGAGAGAAATATTTAGAAGGTCTCTGTCTGCGTGTGTGTCTTAAAGGCATCTGTGTGTGAAGCATCAAAGGGCCCCTCTCATTGGAAAAGAAGGGGCTAATTTGCATGTGCACGCACAGGCATGAGTGCACGGTCCTGCACAGAAGATGAATGCTAACAGAATTCTCTGACCAGCCTTTGAGGGACAGCACAGTGGGACTTTACTTTTTTGTACCATTTATAGGTCAAAGGTCACAATTCTCTGAAATGCCGCTCCTCCATTGGTCAAATGGTCGCATCAGTAGAGGATACATGGATTATCAATCGCAGATCAATACTAGATCAATAGAGAATCAAATTGAGGCCGATAGAGAATCATCAAGCAGGTTAACAGAATATTATATCAAAAAAATCAATAGATCAAAATAGGAACAACAGTTGATCGATTGTGGGTCAATCGAAGGATCAATCTAAAATATTAAAAGCTGATCAAGAGTGGATTGATAGAGAAATATTATACGTTTGCTATTATGACCAAGATTTAATAGTAGAAGAACTGAGGATGATTGACACTAGTTCAAAATGGGTTAGAGGGTTAACAGGTGAACACTAGCTGTTCAATAAAATTTCAATAGCTGGTCAATATGTTTAGAAGAAGCCAATCAATAGCAGATCGGGAACAGATTATAAAAGTTATAATAGAGGATCAATAAAAGATAAACAGAGCATAAATGTGGCCTAACAGCAGGACACTAGAAGAGCAGAGAATCAATAGATTAATAGAGAGTCTATCACTAATCAATATCAGACGAATGGCACAGATCCAGACCAGGTGTGAGCTCCGTGGCTGTGCAGCAGGACCGAGTATCCAAACATGGAGGACGGGGGGCCTCTGAACTCCAGATTGTGTTCCTGATTCAGGTTGTATCCTGCCACAGGATGGGCCAGAACCAAGGCCAGGATCAGGACCGGAACCGGAACCAGGACCGGGCTGCGGCGCCCACACACACCGCACGATGAGGGATGCATGATGGGAGATCAAACTACAGGAAAGGAGACAGAAACATATCAGCGATCGACACATATGAGACCAGAGATCATCTGATTTTTCCGTCTTTACAAAGTCCGACTCTGCCATGAGGCAATTCAAAGTCCTAAAACTTTATTCATATCCTCGCAGATTTCAAATCAAAGACTACAGTTCTTGTATGTATCAGCTGCTAGTTGAATCCACATGTTTGACAACAGCCAGTGGGAGAAATCCTCACAGCTACAGTTTAAATTGAGACAAATTAAAATAAGCTAAACTAGAATTTGACATAAAACCAGAAACGGTTGGAGGAACCAAGAACCAACTTTGGCCCCAAACTTTTTTTGGTCCGGCCCTGCAGACTGAGATCTTCTTCACTTAAGCCTCTTTTTTTTTTGATTTTAGGAAAAATCAAGAAAGTTCACTTAAAATTTTTTTTAGACTGTTTTTATTTCCCTTGATGTCAAGGCTTCAACCACCAAGTCCACCAAGTCATTCGTGATCGATGAGACTAATCAATGAGCTGATACAGCCTGTATCCGTCCACTGAGGACCACCGGTCTCCCTTCGCAGGAGCGCGTTTCGTGCCTTTTCTTCAGCTCTGTCACTCATTCACACGTCCATTATTCCGGGACTTTACCGTTCACACTGCAGGCGTCCCGGGTCCGAGTCCGCTCGGATGATGAATCGGGCCAATCAAAGGGGTCCCAAAAGTCTCCAAAACTCTAATCCGTCGTGTGCGCCGGTGCGATTCCCGCCGTCAAGCCGCCTGTTGCCCAACGGCGCCGTTACACGCGTCGTGCGCGGACTCGAGGCAGCGCACGTGCTGCGAGTGACAGACTGAATTGAAGAAAATGAAATGAAACTAGAGAACGAGAGTAAATATAAAACAACCGAAAACTACTGAAGTTCATCCGAGTTTGAGGTGAGGTCCATGAAACTGAGAAACGAGCGCGCCGGGACCCTCCCTCTCTCTCTGCGCGCGCGCACGTGTGTGTGCGTGTGTGTGTGTGTGTGTGTGTAACGGTGTTTCCTCTCCACCCCTGCGGCGTCCGCGTGCGTGTGCGTGCCCGTGTGTGTGTGTGTGTGTGTTCGGGGTGTTTCCTCTTCAGTTGGACTATGGGTGTCAATGAAGGCAGGGTGGCTTTAATCTGATTTTTTTGTGTGTGTCCGAGTGCTGGAACAAACAAACCAGCCCTACTCTGATATTAGTACAGCTCTGGGAACAACAGATAAACAAATAAACAAAGATAACTCGTCTGTTAGTGGGCTACACACTGTCCCGTAGACCTACAGATGCCACACTGGACCACAGTGGTGGAAGGTAACATAAGTAGGCTGCATTTAGTTGCTCTATTTGTAGATACTTGGGTTGCCTTCTTATTTTTCTATTTCTGCTGCTTTATGCTTCTACTCCAATGCAATTTAAAAGCAAGTTTTATACATTCTATTCATCTAATGATTATAGGTTGCAAATTCACCAGCTGCAGCATTAAATGTTGTTCACATGAATGCATAAATCAAATATTCCAATGATATAAAGTGCATGTTATTATTACATGGGCAATGCTCTTCGATGAATAAACTTATTTTGCTTTTTTACTTGGCTATTTTGTTGCTGACACATTTGTGAAGTACAAGTTAAAATTTTACATTTTCAACATTTATTTTGTGTAATACTGCTGCCATAATCTAAACACTTCTTCCACTGCTGTTGGACCATAAATTAAAAGGAGGATATTAGATCACACTTGTTTGAAAGTGTACTTAAAGGTGCAGTGTTGAGGAGTTAGTGGCACCTACTGGTGTGGTTTCACATTGCCGTTTTGAATGTTTCTATAGACGTGGATACGACAGACTTGCTCAGCTAAAGTCCTGCACCAGGGTAGGTAACCTGGAAAAAAGTGTATTATTATAACATCTAAATTACTAAAGTTCTATCCAGCCTAATCGGCTGCAGTATTGTTTTATTGTGAAAGACAAGGACGCAACCTCTAACATTGTGACATCTGGCCAAAATGTCACTGACGCAAACACAATGTTGGCTCACCGCTAGCTTCTTGAAAATGGAGTATATTAAAAGGCAGAAATGGTCAGTGGAAAAAAAAAAATCCTGCTTTGAATAATACATCACTGAAGAACAAGTTGGACATTCTGGAGAAGTTTAGTGTGACAAAAACGTTGTCAGTGGTTTTACTGTTTGCCAAAAAGTGTTAGCACTTGATAGACACAATATAGGCACATCAGGTCATGTCTGAGTTTACAGCAGCTGCTCTGACAACTAAGGGACACTTTACCAAGAACAGAACTCTCAGTGCCTTTGTCTTTAACAACGGCCTACAGGTCGGGACACCGGACAGTTCGGGCCGGTGCGGGTTTGATTTAGAGATAACTATGGATAACAAGTAGGTTTTAGTGCTGAGCTTTATGGATGTGGGCTGCTGTGGGTTTTAAAACTGGATCCGTGCAGGACTCTGCTCTACGCTATGTTATAAATTTGACCTAGTGGCCACTCACAGTACTGCAGCAAACATTATTCTGCAGCACAAAAAGCATTTCCCACAAAAGAGATGTATGCAAAACTGTTGCCAGAATGCAACAATTTCAGTCATGTCTCCATTACATAAAGCTAATTTAAAAAAATCTTTATAAAGATGGCTAATACGAGAACTCCCTAAAAAGGGAAGTGTTCTCAATTCCCCGCAGTGCAGGTCATAAATAGATAGAGAGATGAATTTATTCCCGTGGGGAAATTAGTTCATCACAGCAGCAAGAATGTTCTGGTACAGGACCAGTGGACATATAACACTATAAGGTTTAAAAGTTTAAAATAAAAATAAAGTACAAAAATATACACAGTATAGGCAGTTGTAAAATTCTAACAGTACATACAGACGTTGTGCAGAGAGTGCAGAGTGCGGTAGGAGGAGGCTAATGATTTTACTAGGTAAAGTGTCTAGTGTCTAGTAACAGAGGTGTTGAAACGTCTAATTGCACTGCGGAGGAAGGACATCCTGTGTCGTTCCTTGTAGCAGCGGGATTGAAGATCCAACAACTCAGTGACAACAGGTAGGACATGAACCAAACCATAATCTCAAAGAGCGTTTCGTTTCGTTTTATTTTAGGTCGCTTA
>KV751321.1:7316047-7346521 GCA_001698575.1 Mola mola
AGGTCGGTCAATTCAGTCTGACTCCAAAACTGCTGTACAACAGGAAGATTCATTACCGTGACACAGATGTATGAAAATTTGCACAGTGACTGTTCACTAAGTGGACGTTCACGCCAGAACAGGTTAACAACTCAGCAATAAACGATGCATTTTTAAAATCTTTTCTGTGTGTTGTTGGTTGTGTCAGTTATTTTGTAGTTACTCTACTTGCTTTTTTTATTGCCCTCCGGGGACAAATAAAGTTATATGATTTGATTTGAAATGTACTGCAGAGGCGAGTATTTAATGAAAGTCAGATTTTGTCACCGCCTGATTATAATTGATCCTGCCACACGATCAATTTTAAACTCTTGTGTTGTTGACAGTAGAAATGTCTGTTTTCTTTCAAATGATTTTGTGCATTTGATGTTCAAATATTTTTAAGTGAACCGTATATTTTTAATACCCACCTATACTTTTCTCATTAAAAAAAAAGCTTAAAACAGAGGGATCGTTTAGCATCACGACACATGGTCAATACAGCAAGTTGAGCTAGCTGATATCGTAAGTGATTTATCCCCGTCCAATCCAACTTTATTTATAAAGCACCGTTTTAAAACAAACAGGTTGACCAAAGTGTGGCACATTTAGATATATATCATAAAATCAAAGCAGAATAAATAAATAAGTACTCATCAGTAGATAAAAGCATTACGACCATAACAACCAAAGCAAACAACTCTTAAACTGGGTTAAAAGCCAAGCAGTAAAAGTAGGTTTTAAGATATTGAAAACAGGAAGGCTCACATGGAGAGGTAACTTACTCCACAGTGCGAGTGAGAAGGCACGGCACCCCCTGTTCTTCAGCCATGTATTAGGGACAGCTGGTCAGTGGACCTCAGGCCCCTTGGGGGGGGGGGTATGAGTTTAGAAGGTCGGCAATATAGGATGGAGCTAACCCATCAAGAGCTTTAAAAACAAACAACATCTTAAAATCCCCTCTGAAGAGGCCAGCGAAGGGAGGCAACAAAAGCAGAGATGCGGGCTCGCTAACGGGTCCTAGCAAGGAGACGTGCGGTAGCTTTTTGGACCAAGACAAGGAGGCCTGGCTGACCCCAACATGAAGGGCATTACAGGAGTCAGAGCGAGTTGAAATAAAAGCATGTATAACCCTTTCAAAATCACTACAAGATTAAAAGGGCTTGAACTTCGGAGGGATAAAAAAATTTTTTTTTAAAAATGGCCTTTTGGGAGCCATCAGGAGCTCCCCTGGGTCCAAATATCATGACATCGTTTAACCTTCATTGAAATTTAAAAAGTTTACGACCATATTCCAGCAATATTTTTAACAACTTGGAATCATTTACTATCCCAAATCAAACTCTGTGGCCGGTGAGGTTTGAAGGCCATTTTCTCCTAATATAACTTTTTCACAGGAGCCATTTCAACCAGCAGCGTAAACAAAGGCTTTCCTAATGATACTAATTACGGTTCTGTTCCATTCAGGTGCTGCTCTTGACTCATTGGTTAGGATCTGCCACACTAAATGGGATAAAAACTTTATGCCTTTGATTAATTTCACCTGTGTCAGTACAGCTGCCAGGAGAAGGGTCCGTTGATAGTAGAAACGTGTGTATCTGAAGGGGAACTGAGTGAGCTCCTGTGTTAGCTCACCACGGTTTCCACACCAGGCTGGAAAGTTAAAAAAAAAAAAAGATAATAATTGTACGGACAATTCACAACAGCGGCATCCGGCCGGCCGTCTCTCCACACGGCTGTGGTTGTGTATATATGGGAAACAATGGAGAGGGGCCCCCCCCCTCGCGAAATGAGACATTCCCCGGCGTATTGTTTGTCCACACATTAAACCTTTTGATAAAAAACCTCACCTTCACAGCTCAGTACATTGACTTCGCTCTATCTGCAACACCCAACAGTCCTGGTGGAGAGAATTACTGACAGGCATCTGCAGTGATACAGTCTTCATAGCGTTTGTGTTTTTAGTGACTGGTGTGATTTATTGTGTATTGTATCAATGAATTATTGTTTGCTTTTCCCGGTGACGGGTAATGACGCCGGCGACTGACGTGCATCGGCTCCTTTTGTCGTGTTGTTAATGCAGTCACACCATCACTTCTTCCCGTGTTTGTGTTTCTGATCAGACGCGGTGTGGTCACATGGAGTCCTCCGCTGTGGCTCAAATGAACACTTTGTCCTGCCTGTTAACCTGCAGCTTCATTAAGCTAAGGGCCGTCAATTTATTATGTTAATGGATCTCTCGTGGAGGAAAACGGGTAGTTAATGAGCTGAAGGCCGAGGGGGCAGACTGATTGGCTCCAACTGCCCTTACAGCCTCACTGTGTGTGTGTGGAGGGGGGTTTCATCCTGAATTTTATCTCTCTGTGGCCCTGACACGCTTATCTGACAACTACACACACACACACACACACACAGACCTTGTCCCTCTGTGGTCTCCTGCCAGACCGGAAAAGATCTGAGTCAGTGTGTGTCTGTGTGTGTGTGTGTTAGCTGAATCCAGCTGTTGGCTTCATATCTGTGACCTCCTGTGGTGTATGTTGGAGTGCAAGGGGGAGTTGTCATGGGTTCACACTAACATCATGGATAATTAAGCTCCCGCATGTGTGTGTGTGTGTGTGTGTGTGTGTGTGTGTGTGTGAGATTGGACTCAGGGAGGGAGACGGGGCAGATGGAGCACATTTAGTTGGAGTGAGGTGACTCAGATGTGCATTTTCTGGCCCGGACGGGTGACATGCGGTTGGCCCAGGATATGAATGAGGTAAATAAATCGGATGCTTTTTATTCCTTCATTTTCGGCCCTTATTTGGGATGGAAAGTGATGATATCAGCATGGAGACAGAAGCTGGAGCAGACACGCACGATAACGGCTGCGCTGTCTCCCACAGCTCTGACTGGTTTCCAGCCGCTGATGATTCATTAACAGGCCCGGCTGGAAGCGACGCTCGCGCCCCCGATGAGAAGCTTCGTGTTCTCTCAGGTCTGACATGTCCTCCGATGCACGCAGCTGGAGCTCATCCCTGAAGGCGCTCTCCTTGAAGGAAGCGACAACATTTTACAATAAACAAAATGTTCCTTGCTCACTCCAGCGTTTCAGGCTTGAAACCAGAAACCAGAAGTGAAACCAGAAAGTAACTCACTTAAAACTACCCTCCAGGTGTACACACACGACACGACACACGCAAATCAACTGGTCCAGCCCACTTTTTTGAGAGGAAGTCTCTCAAACAAAGTTTGAGAGTGAGGGAGCTGAGCCTTTTAATAATTTTCCAAATGAGATGTTCTATTGTTCACGCCTTCATCACATTATTTTTAGCCAGCTGTGCAGAGGTGAGAGATAGTCAGGATGTGTGAACGTCTCATTTTTTTTTATTCTTCACATCTTTACCATGTAAGCCGTCTTGCAAATATTGAAGCACATTGCTGCTAGACTATTTCAGTACAACTTCAATATTAACTTTATATTTCTGCTTTTTACATCGTGATTTTCGACATTAAAAATAAGAAACATTTCTTGTTTAATAAAACTAAATAACAGAAAACACAGCTGATATTTTTTTCATTAAGGTTCATATAAATGATGGTTTGCAATTAGTATTTTAAATATTTATTTCGCTGATTTTTTTTTGGGGGGGGGGTTTACAGAGTGACACACAAATAAAGATCGGAATTTGTGATGCATGATCTGACACAGAAGGTTTCAGGAAATATGGCATAGTTTGAATATTTTTATAAGGAAGTTACAGGAAATGGGTTTGTGGCTGTAAAAATTTGCATCAGTCATATAATCAGAGGTCTAAGGTCACCACACTAGCTGCTGCTTCCTCAGCTAGTTTTGGTCGTAAAAACCTCAGTAACCACAGCGACTGCACCGAACTTCCTCTTCACATTTTGACAACGAGGCATTCTGGCAATGGGAGGGTTTTGGCACCCGTTGCCATGGGTGACAGATGTTGGCTCTTGTGCCGCTTCTGTCGCTGCCTATTCCTGTCTTCGCAGGAAGTTCAACTCTGCCAGGGCCTATCCTGCATAAAGAAATCAAAATAAAAGCATTGGATTCTGACCTTCTGTCAAAGTGAGAATTTAGTCCTTCACCTTCTCTGTCAGCGATGAAATAACATCCTGAACAAACCACACACGCAGCCTGTCTCAGCTTCCTCTTTAACAGAAGTCAGAAAGAGGGCCACTGTGGCATTGCCAACTATGGCCAAGTCAACAGCAGGCTCTAATTTTTTTTAAAAATGTCTCTTCAGTCAGGAAATGTTTTTGTCAAGACCCAGTAAAATGGCTGGACAAACAGGAGAGGTATTACTTTAGATGTGCGTGAATTTTATCGTCGTCACTGCATTTCTTCTTCTTTTTCTTTCGCCCTCCTCATCATCATCCTCCGTCTCTCCCCCATTTCCAATAATAATATATGTGCAATACATATATTGAATGCCCTTACATGAACTATAAGTAATTAGGAATTTAAACATTTATGTACATATATGTAAAAATATGTATGAAATCTATTAGAATTTGAGCAATTGCATATATTTACATACAGTATATGTCTATGCCATATAATACTGTATGTACAGTATGTTTATCTATAATGCATTTAATTTCACATGTATACATAAAGCATGTAATTAATTAGTAATTAATAGTTACAGTACACTGCACAAAGTCTTAATTGTTTCTGAAAATGTGAGAGACCCCAAACGAGATGATAATGACAGATTTAACCACTTTGTTATCACAGTGAGGTGACCAACACAGCGCACCACAAACGGACAGATTCCCTTCACTGAAAATCTCAAGTGGTTTAAACGGCACTTTAAAATAAATAAACATGGCGTCAAACAGTATACAACAAACAACATCTACCTCATACACAAACACACACACAAATCTAACATCTGAGCATCCGTCTGTAGTAGGATGGCTCTCCGACAGGCTATCGCTCCCTGTCACGATGCACAGTCCGAGTGTGTGCTCGGCCATCCTCAGTGTTCCGCCCACACCACAGGATTTCTGATCAAAGTGCAATATTTATCATTTCAATGGGGAATCAAGCCCGAAATCGGCCTGACTGTCTTGCGGTGTGTACCCTGCTGGTGACAAGCAAAGGGGCAGTAACAACCTAAATACCACGTCTGATTAGCAGAGGGGTCATGTGTGCCAACTGGAGCCAATAATGGAGCAGGAAGAGGGAAACACGGAGAAAAAAGAGCAACACTGGGCTCCCGGCAGGAACCATGACAAGTTGTACTTTAAAAGGAGGGTTACAGGTTTGATTATTTCTTGGACTTTATATAATAACAAGGTTAGCCAGTAAACTCCCAGACCTTGACAGTAATGATCGGTCACTAATATATACAGTAAGCTACTTAGCCGAAAAGATATTGGTTTGAGTTTACATCAGTGAAGAAAAACAGTCAATGATTCATCTGTTTCTTAAACTTTTGCTCTTGTATTGTTTCATTGTTGGATGGGCTCACAAAAAAAAACCACACCCATTCTGAGTACTCTCTTACTCATATTTGTGCAGAAAAGTCACAGTGGTTACGCTTTAGTATTTGTTTTTAGCTTGATAAACACCACACTGCTGACTCACAATATACATTCTCTTCACTTTAATGTTTTTGTGTAGACTCTCAGTTAGCTTTAAAACCTTCGCTGATTTGAGTCGGCCATCTTAAACATTAAATATGTTTTCTGAACGCTCTACCAACAAACAGGGACGTCCTTTCAACCAGCTGACAGCTGCACTGTGTGCGAGGGGGTGTCTACATGTGTTATCTACACTGTAAACAATTTGCAGAATACCCATTCTTTTGTTTATTTCCTGGATGAAATAAACAAATAGGAAGTGAGACAGAATGGCAGGAATGGGACATCCCGTGAGAGGGGAGCTGCTGTAATGACCCCCAGTCCGGCAGCAGATCTGCAGTCAGCTCACTCCCTGTCAGTTCAGCGCCACCAGAGGGACATTCTGGAAACTGCAGCTGGTTCCTAATCGGAGAAAAACAAGTGCGAGCGAGTGGAAGGCGCAGACAACGACGCGTTTTGGCTTTTGATGACCGAGGGCAACACTGAGCATCGTGTATTTGTGCTAAGGAAGTGTTGACTCCTGACCATGGTGAAGAAAACATAAAATGTTTCCATCTTGGTTGCCCGTAGTGTTGTTGACATCAGGAAACAGAACAGCTGGCATAACTGGAGGCATCACCCCAGCAACACACACAAACAATGCCTCTGGAGCAAAACAGCTGTTCTGTCCAGCGGCGAGAGACCCAGGAAAAGACAGACAGAAAAATGGAGAGAGAGATATAAATTGCAATAACTTGACGGCTCACAGAATTAGTGTGTGGGACTCAAAATATCCCATATTAAGTGATGATCATACTTGGTTGTATAATTCTGATTAGGATGCACTGATATGGGAATTCTGTTAAAATAACAATTTGACCCAAAACACCCATAATACCCATTTGTTTGCGTAGATTCTCAGTCATCCAGGTCAAAGTAGTGTTAAACGCTTGAGTTGAAGGCATCAGGACTTTTTTTTTTTTTGTTTTGAAAAAGTTTCACCTCTCATCCGAAAGGCTTCCTCAGTTCTTTGAGGCACATTTTGCAGAGATTGGTTAGATCTGAAAGTTTCAGGCTCGGTTTTGCTTCGTTTTCCAGGTTGAACGTGTTTTCTTGAAACAGCTTTAGCCTGGATTTGGGTTAAATGTTCTCTTGTTTGGTGGGTTGCTCTTTCAGTGGGGCAAATTAAGCACCGTGTGTGTGAGATGTTCAACCGACCACTATTTTTTGCCATATTCCGTCAGGGCTGAAGATGCTGTACGTGTGTAGAATTTACTGTATGCACAGTAATAATATTGTTTATTATTTATGACAGTTAATTAATTTTCATGGCACTTCAAAAACACATCTTAAAGACGTTCCAGTGAAATGCGGGAGTAGAATTTTGTTTCAATGCATCAATTCAATGCACTTGCTCGGAAAAATAAACAGACCTGGTGCATTTCATCATTTTTCTCCTACAGAAATACGAGTGTCCCCGCTGCCTACAGAGGAACGTATCAACACACACTGCTGGGAAAACAGGTTCAACTGAATCAGCTGAGTGATGATGTCATGAGAGTTCAAAGAGAAACACTTAGGGCAAACGTGAAGAATGAATCAGGATGTACAGTGTGTGTGCGTGTGTGTGTGTGTGTGTGTGTGTGAGAGAGAGAGAGAGAGAGTATAAATACCATGAATAATTTTAAGTTTAAATTTGTCCTTCCTGTCCAGAGTTCCCATGGTGATCGTGGGAGAGACTAGGAGGGTGTTTGCTGTCTAGAAACACACACACACACACACACAGTACATTCATGGTAGCAACCACGTAAAAACTCTCCAGGAATCTACTGTCCAGTTGAGAAGCAGCAGTAGATACACACTCTGCATTTTTACATATCATATTGCTCAACAAAAATGTCTGTAGGCTGTTAAAGCTTATGAGGAATCATCTAATAAAATATGGATGTGAGTTCCATTCAAAAATAAAGTGAGTTATCTAAAAATAGAGAGGATGTGACCAGAGTGTTCTCACTGTCAGCGGCCCTGCATTCAACCAACCAATAATACGCCCCAAATTAAGTGCAGAAATCCACTCTTAAACCGGGAGGAGGGAAACAGTAAAAGAGTCCCTGTGGAAATTTCCTGTGAACACCCAAAAGTAGTGTTTACATTCTTACGTAAATCGAAATGCATGTGTGGCTGGTGAAAAAGAGACCCAGAGTTTACAGCTGTGCCTGTGGGGCAAGAGAACTGGTCATAATCGGGGCTCCCACTCAGCCAGGAACCTTTAACCCAGACAGTCACAAACCTAAGAACCAGCTGATGTTAGCATCAGCTGGTGTCTACGCTTTCAATGACTATACTGAACTTGATCAGTTACTGCCAAAAATGATAGCTGGCTGGTAGCCGCAGCATGCACGTGTCACACTGAATTAGTCCGCTGCAAGACATAAAGCACGAGCAACTTTTAATGAGGGTGTAGTCAAAAGTAGGACATCCAAGGATAATTGCTGGAGACGAAGATAAGAGAATTCAGTCCTAGACACGACATGAAAAGTGTGTGTCTCCACCGATAGTCAGCTTCCAGTCCCATCCAGAGCTCAAAGAGGTACAGTGTGGCAATGAAGCAATGGTGTGCTCAACAAAGCTGCACTGTGCACTTTAAGCATTTATCAATAATGGACAAATTGAGCTGGGAAATAACTCAAAATGTGAAACTACAAGGAGCAATGTAAACCGTGTCTCCTACAAGGTGTGGGTATAATGTGTGTTCACCATAATTTAGCCTGTTAGCTTATCTTTTCTGGCTGAATCTGAGAGAAATGGAATTGCCAGCAGAAAAAGTGAAATACACAGAAACGCCTCTGAGTGTTGGTAGTGCGTTAGCTCCATTGTTCTGTTTTGACCCAGATCTGACAGCACCAACGGTAATAATGATGAGGAGGATAACAAACACACACACATATACACAAGAGGTGCAGTGTTTTGTTTTTGGACAGCACAATGGAGCTCTGTTGTCACATCTGCAACTCTCCGTACCTTCCTTCTCACACGGGTCACAAGTTATTCCACCGCTGGGAGGTCAGAGTCCACAGGTCGCCTCCTCGTAGTCCCACAGCTGCTCCTCCCTCGCCGATGGCTCCAAGCTTGCACTTGAGTCCCACTTCGTGGTCCTCTATGTGAGGGAACAAAGAATTTTCTGTCATCAACCTGAGGAGGAGAAGTAATGACTCAGCAGATGACATGTTATTTACTGAGAGGATAAACCGTAGGAACGTGCGTAACCATGACAGACCCAGTTAACAGTTAAATATACAGATGTTAAGCAGCAGGCACTGAGGATCTGTCTGTTGCAAGTTTTGCTTTGAATCAAAACCAGACTTTGTTGCATTTGGATGTGGACGAGCAATTCCCACTACGTACAGTTTCAACAATATTGTAGGTTAGGCTGTTTTCTGGTATCCATCAACCTGTCAAAACTTATTTTTTGACAACATGGGGGCAAGGAAGCAGCCAGCTGTGCACACAGGGGTCCCTTTATAAAGTTAAAAAAGGCTCCAAATCTGTCTACATCCCATCCCATTGTGATGTGTCCATCCATTTGATGACGATTCTTGCCAATATTCACTTCACTTTTTACACCAGCCAGCAGCTAACTTTGTCCAGCTACAGTTTGGTGCTGAGCAAGTAATATAGTCCAGCGCCGATTACAGCTTTTTCTCTTTTATCATGTAGGGAGATACATTAAAAACAGGTTTTTGGGTGTAAAAGTGAACAATCATTTAAAACAAGCTTAAACAAGAAAAGTTTTGACAGAAACTACGTGTAAATTGTGATGACTTGCATGGGCGGGGCTTATCGCCATAGAAACAAAACAAATCAAATATGTGCGGCTGAATTACTCCAATGTTGGAACTTGCCATTGTGCAGCCTATAGTATAATAGTTTAACAGTCAGAAGGTGA
Organism: Mola mola; assembly: GCA_001698575.1. NCBI lineage: Eukaryota > Metazoa > Chordata > Actinopteri > Tetraodontiformes > Molidae > Mola > Mola mola. The sequence goes on from KV751321.1 coordinate 7,325,586, forward strand.
CAGAGCAGGTGACCTTTGACTCATCACAGCCGCTGGTGAGGGGCGGAGTGGTGAGCGGAGACGAGGCGTGGCCCAAGGTGCATAGAGCCCAACAACCTCGATGAGACAAAGACGTAGAATTACTTCCAAGCCATTTTAATTGTGCAAAGTAGTTTTTCATGAAAAAAAATGATCTAGTTTTACAAAACAGACATGAGTTTTGGTGGGTTTAATCAATGGTTGGAACAGGTCTTTAATATAAAGCACAAAGTCTCGTCTCTGCTGTTCTGACTGAGTCACTGCTCACAGTTGTAAACACGATGACAATACAAACGGATAGCAGTTTTTACTAAGCTACCAAAAAATACAATAAACACACACCTGCCTGTATTTGGAGTCTTGCCAGCTGTGACAACATCCTTTGGAGCCCCAGAATGATCAATGGTGCCATCTGGCCTACGCTTGACAACATCATCAGGATTCCCATTAAGCTTGATAATGAGATCTGCAGTTCCATCAAGCATCCACAGGACTTGTGCATGACCAACAGTACTTCTCTTGAGTCCTGCCACGAGCTATAGCACCATTAGGAGTTCACCTGTGCTTAAAACAACACTACTGAGGTACAGTGTGATGCACATTTATCGTTTGAATTTTATTTTAAAGATAGTGAAAAATATGGACAAGCAAGCCTGTAATCAAAATTTCTCAAAAATCTCTCTCCATTCTGATCGAATTATGCAAATGAGTGAGATATATGAGATCAAGTTTTTTGTGATTGAGGTCAAGAAATGAAAAGACAATTTGGATGATCTTTATTGATGCTTATAATCCTCTACATTACCTTTGGTTGCAGGAAACACACATAAAAAAAAGTTTTTCCAGAACATTCAGAATCTCTGGCTTATGTTGTTTGCCTTTAATATAAATATCTGTGTCCTAACGCCAAAACAAACCTGAAAAGTGGATCTTACTGAAAGAAGGAATTGAAGAACCAGACAAATGTTGTGTCTTCTTCTTGTGTCTGTTGTGTTTGTGTATGCGTGTATGTGTGTGTGGATGTGTGTATGTGTGTGTGCGTGTGTGTGTGTGTGTGCGTGTGTGTGTGTGTGCGTGTGTGTGAGTGTGAGTGTAGTATTAGTGCATGTTACACCAGTGGGATTGTATAAAACAATGCAGCAGCTTAATAACTGAACCACACATTTATCACCTGCCGTGTCTGTGCGCGCGCGCCTGAGCGTGCACCCCCATTAATCACAACAGTGGTGCTCCTCCGGTGGGACCCTCTGATCTCAGGAGATCAGAGGGTCAACACCTTTTCTTCTTCTATGGTGAGAAGAAACCCTCTGAACAACCGAACCCATTAAACATCAGAGGTGATGAACCACTGAGGATCATCTCAAACATCAGCAAATCTGTTTAAATGTCTACATGCTAACACACAGAGAATGCTGCAGCAGCCAGGTTTTCAGATTTGTTTTACATTTGGTGACAAGTAAAGCAAGGTCTCCCCCTACAGGCAGAACCAAGGCTTCTAAAATCCTCACGGACGTGGCGGTTTTATATGTGTGTGGATTTATTTTATTTTGTTCTATTTTATTTTATTTATCTATTTATTTTTGTCCCATGTTCTGCTGAAGTCTAAGGCTGCAGGAGCTCAACAAGGTAGTGAGAAGATTGACCCAGGCCCATAACACAGTTTATTACCACGAAACAAAGCGTTCCCAGTGCAGGTGTTACTAATCCATTTACAACAATCTGGGCTATGAGTTCCACTGACAGCAAATATAATTTGCTTCGACAACAGAAGGTGAGAGAAGGTGCTAAAGCTCTCCTAACTGACCTGTAGCAATTAGTGTCAATTAATTCCTGGTCTTTGGCTCTGTATTTCTGTCTGTGTTCCTGAAAATGAGCACCCTTTAAACAATTTAATACAGTAACTACCTTTGAAATGTTACGTGTGACATAAATTTCAGATGTCCACTCTGCCCACTTTCTCTCTTTTGAAGGGTTAATCCCACATAGTCCATGTTTGTGCTTTCACATGTATAGAGGACCACAAGAATCATGGAAATAATAACAAAACATTTCCTTTAAAGTTAATTCTACAATAAAAATGAGATATAATAAATGTGTTTGCAAACTAATTTATTAATACATGAATCATAAAGTAATTAACTATTTTACATTTTAATGGACAGTAAAAAGAGGAATTATAAGAAGGACTTACAAATGGTATATTATTACATCAATATATAGTTTATATTTAAGTATTCTGAATCTGAATCTGAAATTGATTTACAAATCACATTTCAAAACAGTCTAAAGGCAGACAGCGCCCTCTGTTGGATAATAATTTGAATCGCAACGCAGACCCGTGGTGGTCTCCTCATTCCGGTTCACTGATTTAAAGGGACATGACAAAAATCGCGATATTGTTGTGTTCATTGTTAGATTTCACAGAAGCACACGGGCTCTCCTCTGAACGTCCACCGGCTATTTGAGATATGTCTCACAAGCGATCATCCCACGCTGCATTTTTTTCTTACCTTTCATTAAAATTTTACACACGGTTATTTATATCTATATAATCAACAGGGTGTGCTGGCTAAAGTGTGCTAAAAAACTCTGTTTTTTTTGTTAGGAGATTTCGATAGACTAAGGTTAATATCTGTCCTAAACACTGACTCTCGTTGCAAATTATTATTAAAATAAAATTAAGTTACCGATTACACTCATTTGCTGTTAGAAATACAAATGTGAAAGACAAAACATTTTTAGCCCCTATCTTTTATTGTATTTCCTTCAGTAGGAAACGACACAATTTATTTTATGATCTCAAAAAAGCAACAAAAAAAAGGAAAAGAAATCCTGACACGGTTGTTGTCGGTTGCCCGTTGGCCCGACTCATACGGACACGTCGGGATATTTATATCCCACACTACATCTCCCATCATCCCTTGCGGTGAGTTCTCCGGAAGAAAACCTCCGCTTTCTCCTTGCACTTCCTCTTTCCGTCAACGGAGTTTAGGTAGGACATCTACTGTGCGATCCCCTTCTTTAAATCCGCTCTAAATCATAATTTTGTGTGTTCATCCACTACAAACCAACATTGTTAAATTAGTATCAGACATATAAAGACAGAATCTGCTAAGTATTTTAACACAAGACGTTTGTTTCGAAGCATTTTATTGGTTATGTGTAGTTCAGTGGTGACATGGCGCCTTGTAATAGCCAAAAGGCCGGCAGCCGCGACACAGAAGACAGATCCGTGGTTAATGTTTGCTGGTAGAAGAAGTTCATTATTATTTATGAAACTGGTTGCCAACACGGACAGCAGGTTGCTCTGACTCTTGTCAAACAGTATGCTAATGCTAACGTTCACCGTCTCGTAAATACGCATCATGTCGTGGTTAGCTTGCTAGGCTAACGAACGCTAACATCTTTAAATGTCTGTGAGGAACGTTTGAGTCGATGCGTTTGTGTGTAAGACCACTTTTTTTTTAAACGTTCTTGTGAGTTTCCGTAAGGTGCACATGATCAGAATGACAACAGCATACGTGTGAGAGCGTGAAGCTAGCATGCTCAAAACAAGCCGGTGAGTAACGCTAACTGTCTTGGCTCGCAGGACACGATGGGACGTGTGATCAGGGGACAGAGGAAAGGCGCGGGCTCTGTGTTTAAAGCCCACGTCAAGCACAGGAAAGGTGCTGCAAAACTCCGTCACATTGACTTCGCTGAACGCCACGGTTACATTAAGGGGATTGTGAAGGTAATGGAGTCTTTCAAAGTCAGCCTGGTTGCTGGTGAGTGCACGCTGTGACACCTTCCTTCTGGTCTGTCCTGACCCTCCCAGGACATCATCCATGACCCCGGCCGTGGCGCTCCCCTGGCCAAAGTGGTCTTCCGCGACCCCTACCGCTTCAAGAAGAGGATGGAGCTCTTCATCGCTGCTGAGGGCATCTACACTGGACAGTTCATTTACTGCGGCAAGAAGGGTAAGAGGCTGAAAGTAAAGTTTGTTTAGACATTAAGCAATCTACAAAGTGAACTTGGTGCTTTGGTCGTCCAGAAATAGTCTTTTATGTTTCTCCGGACCTCAAAACTTAGTCTTCAGATTGCTTCTTTACTCCCACCAACAGTTAAAAACTCACACGCCCTTACAAGCAAATCTTGACATCTAAGAAGCTGCAATAAAATTAAAAGGAGTATTTGAATATCAATAGTTGTCAGTTCTGTTTTAGCTGAGAAATCACTGAATCATTGCATCTGTGGTGGACATGTGAAAGAAGAGTTCTTAGTTGTAAGAATGTTGCCATTTGAGTAGTCTCATCTGTATTGGGGTGTTAAGGGATTATTCCTCCTGTGTTGGTTTTAACGTTGTAAGGCCAGATTGGATCAGTCACACTCTCTGTTGAGCCAACCATGTTTCTTTTTGCCTAACTGTTTACACTGGATCGGTTTTTAAGAATGGTTTGTGTAAGAAGTGACAAATTCGCTAGTGAAATGGGAATGCCAAAACTATTAAATGGGTTCCCGTTGAAATGAGCAACTTATCAATGTGGTTCCGTGCTGTATTCTCTTCCGCAGCTCAATTGAACATCGGCAACGTCCTGCCCGTTGGCACAATGCCTGAGGGTACCATCATCTGCTGCTTGGAGGAGAAGCCCGGCGACAGAGGCAAGCTGGCTCGCGCATCAGGAAACTACGCCACAGTCATCTCCCACAACCCTGAGACTAAGAAGTCCAGAGTTAAGCTGCCTTCAGGCTCCAAGAAAGTCATCTCCTCCGCTAACAGAGCTGTTGTTGGTAAGGACACTGAATGTTTTGCAGAGCTCAACAAGAGTCACTCTGGGGAACCAGCGTCATATTGTAGTGCAATAAGCTGTGTCGCTGGTTGGTTTGTGCACCATTTGACCTGCTGTGCGTTACAGGTGTGGTTGCAGGAGGTGGTCGTATTGACAAGCCCATCCTGAAGGCTGGCCGTGCCTACCACAAGTACAAGGCCAAGAGGAACTGCTGGCCACGTGTCCGTGGTGTGGCTATGAACGTAAGTGATCTTACCATGTGTCCCATAAACTCTGCACACTGGGTAAAATGTTGTTTTCCTGATGTTCTATGTTCTCCATAAAGTGAGAAACAAATCCTGAAGGTCAGAGGTAGACAATAGGTGCAAGTATGAATGCACTGGAGTTGGTCATGTATCTGTAAATTATACAATGACGAGATGCTGCAGAGATTTAAGTATTTTTTTCATGTTGATCTCTTCAGTTTCAACAGTCTGGAGAAACGTTTCTCGTGATTTATCATGTAATGTATAAGGAAAGACTTTTTAATGTGCTGGGAAAAAAGCCTAGATGCTGTGACTCTAATGACACATGGTTCATCGTTCTGCAAACAGGTGATGATAAGCTTAAAGATTGATTGAACAATGTAATTTCTGCCTGGTTCCTCCCAAGTTCTCATCTATTTTCATTGCACATAGTTGAGCATTTCTAATTGCCTGCATTTGAGGTAGAAATTATGTTTGAAATATGAGCACTTAGTCACCAAAATTCTTAAAGCTTCAATTTCATGCTCACAACATGCCTCTATACAGAAACGAAGCATTGTGTTATTACAGAAGGATGTAAGGACATGATTTTACATCATAATTCATCTTTATATTTCCAGCAAAAATGACAATTCTTGTTAAAATTCTGGCTTGTTGCTCTGTCTAGGCTGTAGGTGTTAAAACAGCTAGGTCAATCTTATCCAGTGACACAATTTGTCTGGAATTGTTAAAATGATTTTAAAAAAAAAAATGAGGGCATCTTTCCTCGTTGAAGCCTTGATTGTCTACATTTAAGAATCTCACATTAAGTCCAGTTGTAGCAGGTCTTTTATCTGTTGACCAAACCAAAGGCAAGGTTATATCTGAATTAGTGCGACAGCAAATAGTTACTCAGTTGATCAAATTTAGTTGCCAGTTATGTGTACAATTTAAGTTTTTGTCTCACTGTAAATGAGTCTAGGTTTTAGACTTTTGGCTCTGAAATTCTGATCAGTGAGAATAATTGCAGCTGTCTGCTGAACACGCTCCACTAAGATGGTTGGTATATTTGGCACTTGTCATAGTTATGAAAGGACTCTGACGTTCATCAGAGTTTATACAGTGGGCAAACAGGGTGGAGAAAATTGGAGTCTGGGTCTTTGGCAACAGGATACATCACAGCAAACGTCTCTTCTCTCTCTCTCCGCAGCCTGTTGAGCATCCCTTCGGTGGTGGTAACCATCAGCACATTGGCAAACCCTCAACAATCAGGAGGGACGCCCCTGCCGGTCGCAAGGTCGGTCTTATCGCTGCCAGACGTACGGGCAGACTGCGCGGAACCAAGACCGTACAGGAAAAGGAGAACTAAATCTGACTGTCTTCATAATAAAATCTGTTCCAAAAGAATTCTTCTCTTTTCATTTCTGGGGACACAAACGTGGCACATTTCCTTTTGACTTTGTAGGTTCATTTGGATATTGTGGGGAAATGACTATATATATATCAAAGGCATAAATTGGGAAAACTTATGTAAGAATATCAATAGGCTTGCTGTCTTTAAAGTGCACTTTTCTCATGTTAAGGCTCAGCCAATAAGTGGTGGATATTTCAAAACGATAAATCACTGAAGGTCAGGATGTTCTTTGGCAGAATTAGAGCTTGAACTTGATTTGAATGCAAATTGGAATAGATGAACCAGATTGTTTTCATGAAGAAACAGTTAAGTATCAAACACTTCATTTTTGAGAGCCTTCCATTAACTTGTCACCAGCTACAAACTTCTACATACATTTGTGACAAAGTGCATATCCGAGGAGCCAGTAGAACTTTTACATTAAATCAAAGTCAAATACCAGTGCATTTTAAAAAGACAATATCATTACCATTTAATTTATTCTAGACTCCCATGTAAAATATATTTAAGCATTTTCCTGTTTTGATAATTATGGTTTGAAAATTAAATCTCAAAATACTGGAATATTTGCTTTAAATTGATCCTGTGGCCAAGTTAGTCATGAACTATTTCACTTTAAAAAAAAAAAAAAAAACCTTTTCCACAAAATTCCAATTTGTCAAGGAACACAAGTAACCAGAGGGAGATTCTGTACAAACACAAGAGTTTGTATATAACTGCATCGTTTCTGGATGAAAGTCAGAGATGATTACATGTTTTATTAGTCACACCCACAAGTAAAAATGACACATAGGTAAGATTCCATGTTCTTTATTTGCTAAGGGCGCAATGCTTTTTTTTTTTTTTGTTATATTTCTGTGCACAAAAAACCTCACAAAGTGAAAGTCCACATCGCGACTGTAGCTCCAGAATTCAACGTCACACCATGGCCAAAACAAAAGTCGGCAAAAAACAGGGCGCAGAACTCTGTACAGTCAATATCTTCTTTAAAAATAACACAAGGACAAAAATGTTCCTCTTAAATCAAATTCTATTTTTAATGAAATACAACAAAATAAATTCTATAAAATAAGAGCAAAATATTTAAATATAATACGATGGGCAGAATATTTTCATTTGCAGGAGTATTTGGTATGTTTTAGACAAAAAAAAAAGGAAAAAAAACCCTCAAAAATACATGCATTCAAGTTACCAATTAAATACAGTATTTACTGATGTTTACCTTTTACTCCTACAGAATTACAAGTTAGCTCAAGTTGCAACATGACTAACCAGCCGCTATTCTTACGGTACAACCCTGCTGTGGGGTCCGTTCTCCACGGAGCGAGCGGGTCGGGGGTTCCCGCCGCTGCTCGGGATCAAGAGTCGTCACCCCGAAACTGCAGCGGTAGGCCGAACAGGACCAGCTCCGTGGCAGAAAGGAAGCTTGATGGGCAACAAGTCTGTCTACAGCTAGGCTTTATTGAAGAGACAGAAGCAAACCACAAAGTCTATTTTACACCAGAGAGCCCAGTGCAGCAATTCTGTTGCATATGTTTCATTTTCAGAATTCCTAAGGATGAAAACTAAGCTGTCTATCCCACCAAAACTGACTGCCAAATGTGACGTCGGAGTATTATAATGTGCAATTGTGAAGCCACTTTTTTCCATACATTGGTTCAAAATATCGCCCTCATTGTTGACAGGGTAGATGAGTAGAAAAAATGGAGCAAAAATAACAAAACAAAACAAAAAAAAAAAACAAAGGGTAACATCAGTCCTGTAAAGATGTGGATTAAGAACAGTTTTTGGGTTGTTATCACAAGTCTTCCCTCGGACTACGCTATTCTGGTGAGAAGCCATGCTAAATGTTACAGCATATTAACTAGAGCTTCAGAAAGGATCGAATGAATTACCAGAACGAAAAAAAATAAAATAAAAATAAAATAAAGACCTCGAAGAAGAAAGGCAATGAGTTTCAGAACAATGTTGCATCACTGCTTTTTCACATCAACCAAACACCGTAAAAGTCCACCCAACCATTCTGTATCTCACACTAAAACCAACCACGGCTCGTGAGTTGATTTGGCATCGGTCAGAAGGTTGCCAAGGAGCTTAAGAATAATAGAATTATGGTGATAACAAGGCGTCCTTCTACAGTTGAATGACCGTTAACCGTCCGATAGCAGAACAAACTTCACTGCTGAGCATGGGTGATAAAACAAAGAGGAGTTGTTTTCTTCTTACAGTTTTTTTTGGGGGCTTTTTTTTTTTTCTTATTTATAATATCCATTTTTGTTTTTCATAATATCTGCAACATCTCCCAACAGCAAACCACACCGAGTTATGCTACTGGGGGATCTGAACAGTCAAAAACAAACATACTATGTACACCTTTATGTCGTGTAGACAAGCGCATCAGCATCGTCGGCTCTGGGTAAATGTTTTCTTTAGTAGAACTCTTGTCCGCTCCCTCGCCTCTGCAGCCACCCGCAGGCCCCTGTCACACAGTCAGGCAGCCCCAGGCCAGGGGAGAGCGCCCCCCGCAGGCTGACGGGAGGGGAGGCCTGGCTCTGCCCTGCCTTGGGGCCTGAGAGAGAGAGAAGGAGAGACGTCCGACGCGGAGCTCTGTTGACCAAAGGATGAGGAGGAGGAGAGCAGGACGATGGAGGCTCGAGGCACAGCAGGGGAGGAAGGGGATGTTACTCCTTGGGCGGGGCAGGCGCCGGTGTAGAGGTGGGAGCAGGGGCGACCTCCTCGGTGCTCTCCCAGTTCTCTTGTGCTCGCGGGCCTGGGCCGGGAGTGGGACCAGGAGCCGGGGTGGGGGTCTGGGTAGGGCCGGGGGTCGGGGCAGAGGCAGGACCAGGACGCTGGGGGTTGTTCATGTGCTGAGCAGCAGGCCCGGTGTACGGCTGCCCGTGGGGGTGGTTGTTCTATTCAGGAGGAGAGAAGGCAAAAATTGGCCTATGTTTACCTTGAAATGTTCTGGGTTATTATCATTTCCTTTATTAGCATGAATATGAGTGATTCTGAGTCAATTGTTGGCATGGGCTGAACGGATGTATTAATATTAAAATTATGCATTAGGCATTAAAGATGACCTTTTCCACATTTATTGGTGGCTACCAGTCATTCACGCTTAGTTAATAGTTATTATCCTGTTATTTTCCCCTTGACTTTTACTCTCCACACTATGAATATGTTTTACGAAATTGCATGTATTTGTTAATATTAAGATTATGTTTTTCAGTTATGCTCAAACTTGACAGCTTATCAGGAAAAATACATTAAAAATGGCTTGCTGCAAGCGTAACATCACAAGTTAACTACAAACCGAGACACCAATTAGCACTGAGGATGCTGAAGTAATCTTTTTGAAATTATTCGTGGCCATGAGAGCTAAATCCAGCATTATGAAAGCAGTCCGAATGTTTCTGCCGTCACAAGGGCAGGAGGTGAGGAGGGCGCTGAGAGGGCACCTGCTGAAACTGTGCAGTCCCAGGAGAATGAGGGTACAGAGAGGTGTCCTCAGGGGGGGACGAGTCCTGATCATCAGGTGCTTCCTGTTCATCTGGCTCCTGGCAAACATAACATAAAGGTTATGGAAAAATTACTTAAAACTTCCAAAGTGACACATACATACAAAACAAAAACAGCGGGAATAACATTGAGTTTTGCATTCCAGTGTTTACAAGTAGGTTGTTTTCTTATCAGTGACATTTTATTACATGTGTGGGTGGATTCTACACCTCAAAGGATCATTTCAGCAGAAAGGCTGGTGACAATTCTTTAGATAAAGTCTCAGTGTACTTTAAAGGTTGCTACAAAGGTTAATAAAGTGTGGCATTTAAATAAAGTCTGATCACTGTTTTAGGCAGCAAGAAAAAAGATAAAAATAACTTTCAGACAACACAGGTGACTGGTGCCCTCATAGTTTGAGTTGGGGGGGGGGCAGAACAAACTGGCCAAAGAGCAGCAGACAGAGACAGAAGGCTGTTTATAGGTTAGTGAAGTTGCTTCAGCCGATCACTGGGCGGGCAACAGTACAGCCAGAGAACAAAGATCTGTCCACTGTGTGTGGCTGTTTGCCAGTTACAGGCAGCCTCTCTGCCTTTTTTAGTTTTCAAAACGAGCAGAAAACATTTTTAAATTATCTGTTCACACCTACACATGCCAATGAGTTATTGCATATACTAATGGTATACTAATTGGTAATTAATTTACTGTCTATTCCGTAACCATTTATATAACATTCTCTATCACATGAAATAGAATCAGGAGACCAAAAACAAAACTGAGCATAGGTTAGAAAATGGGAAACACTATGGCTACTCAAATATGTCCCATTCTTTCCAGCCTCTGTTACAAATAACAGGCAGGACAAAATTGTGCATTTCTACTGGAGACCTAAACATTGGCCAACTAGTCACTGTATCCCTGCTGATATTTCAGTCTTGTTTCATTTCCCTCCTTCATGTTGTGGTGCCTGGAATACTGACCTTCCCTGGGCTTCCCTGAGTACACTTGAGCTGTGTATGGAATATTACAGGAGAAGTGTGTCACTTGATTTTCAACACAAACATACAAGTTACTAAAGTGAGAAGAATTTTATCTGTACACATGGTGAACTGCAGCCATTAATCAATACAAGACATTCAGCACAGTAAACAAGTCATAGCTGTAGCTTAGGGCAGAACAATCATATCGATGGCATGTTGGGAACTCTAAACATGTAGGTCTGATTCACTGATAGGTGAATATCTAAAGAGTCAGATTTTTATAGGATTCTTTCAAGTGAATTATTGATTATTAAATATCTGATCACAAAACGGAAACATATTCCAAATTACACCTGGTAGAGACAGGTGATGATAAAAATACTGATTTCTTTCAGTTAAATACAGTACAAACACCAGTTATAATCTGGTCGGGTCTTTCAAGCTGTTGTGTTGATGCCGTGTCGGTCATATAGACATGTTTTACTGCAAAAACTCGCTTAGTAATACACACATATTCTTGGCAATAAATCTTATACCGTTGGAAAGCCTGTTTGTTTCCCTTTTAAATGGTGCCACATTAGTAAGGAAAATGCATTTGTGAGATGAGCAGCAGAGTTGAGTATGTGGACGGCGCCCATGAAAAACTTGCCAAATCTTCCCTGCCAATGCCAAACAGCATATTCTACTACTGATTCGTGGTGTCGTTTATTGGATTGGATGATGGGACGTCTGAAGAAACAAGACATATTGGCAAGTTAACAATTTAGTCATTTAACAAACAGGGGCCTCAGTAGCATGTGGAAGAACCATACAAAGCCACAGCAGCTGCTGTGGGATGGCATCCCATTGCAGTGTGACCAAGCTGGCTGTGGCTGTGTATGGTTCTTCCACATGTTACTGAGGCCCCATTTGGTAAATGAGTAAATTGTTAAATTCCTAATATGTCTCGTTTTTTCAGACTTCCATCATCCACCGTTTAAACAGGAAACAAACAGGATTTCCAACGGTGTAAAACTTATTGCCAAGAAGCATTGAACAAAGAAACAATCGACCAAACACAAATTCCATTACTTTTTGTGCTAAGTTTATATAAATCTGTACATCATATATAATAAAACCTACAGTGTTCTACAGGTTCAGATATCGATATGGTTCTCTAAGCACAATCTGCAAAGACTGGAAGATAATCTGACGTTAGACAATACTATCTAAGTGTATATGTGTGTGTGTGTGTGAGTCAGAGAGAGAAGAGTACATAGATGATGTCATTACCTCCTCAGGACAAAGTTCACAGGCTTTGGCCAGAGTCATGCGCGCACTGTGTGACCGTTCCAGGAAGTAGCCATTGGAAGTCTCGTTGCTCTGAACCGGAGGGGACCAGTTGTTGTAAGTGTACTGGGGGTTCCCTGTGTATGGCCTCCTCTCCAGCTCATCCCCTAACCACTCCACCGCCCACGTCCACTTTCGTTTCAGGTCACCGTTACTCTGTATTCACAAGAACAACATACTGAGTATCAAATAGGGCTACAATTGTTGCGTGCCTGTGAATGTGGTACATAGAGAATTCGATACTAGCAACAAACTAACGGGGACAGGGCCAGTTAAAGTATAGGAATGATCAAAAGCAGTCAGGAATACAAAGGTAGGTAGGAAGGTAAACAAGGTGATTGGATAGCGCAGTAGGGTGGCTTGAGGTACCTGCAAGATCTGGTAGGCCACAGAGCAGTTGCTAAAAAGCGCCACCATGCACTTGATGCACTGGTAGGCTCGTTTCTGATAGTGGTTCTTGGAGCGCTGGATGGTGTCAAAAAGCCCATCTCTATCATCTGGAATGCCCTTCAACACATTGTGGATCCTGCACAATAAAAACAGGAAAAGGAGAAATTTAATCACGTTCAAACAAAGCAGCACTCGTAGTTGTCACACTGAACGTGCACTCTGACCTATGCGTCTGCCAGGAGTCCTCAATGAGCAGGATCTGTAGCAGCAAGTCCAGGTAAGGCCTCAGCTCATAGGTGTAGGAGTACGCCACCTGCACAAACACATCATATGTGTAATCTAAGGTCTAGTGGACAAATCCAAGCAGGCCACTGACAGAATTATGCATGTGCTATTGGTCTGAAGATGCATGAGGAGATTACCTGCCAGAGCAGCTCACTGAGCACGGTTGAGGAGAACTGAGGGTTCTCCCAGCAGCTGAAACGAAGCAGTTTTACAGTCTCCTCAGAGTTGCTGCAGTCCTCGATGATCTTCTTAACGTAGCTGGTCCTCACAAACAGGATCTCTGCCACCAGCTGCTGCACAGGCATCACTGGAGCTGTCAAGTTGGTGTCACCATAGGGGTTAGGGAGAGGTGGGTTACCTGAAGAGGAGAGAGATTTGGAGAAACACTGATGTGAAAGATAGAAAATGTTTTTGTTTTCAGACAGTGCCTTTCTCCATCCCCCTTGAAAAGCCCTCAGCTCTAAGCTCTATCTGCACAACAGATGCTCAGAGTGCCTACATTGTCAGTCATTAGATCCTGAGCAAGGATGAAAATCTTCATTGGGCTCCCACTTGACCCAACTCCAAACCATGTCATTATTATCGCCTCAGATCACATCATTTCATATCCCATTTCGAATTGCTGAAGAGTAGAACACGAACCATTGATGGAGGACTGCATGCGTGAGGAAACGTCACAGCAGCGGACCAGCTGGGAGACCACAGTGTAGAGTTTGCCCAGCTCAGCATACTGGTACTTAATGGGAGGGCCGGGACCCTCGTCTAGAGCGACCAACATAAATGTGGCCGGGACATTAAGCTTCAGCAGCTGGGTCTTCTCTGCCAGGCCTGGGCAGGGGGAGAGGAGAAATAAAGGTGCATTTTCAGTCGAAAATTATAACTTCTAGTTTGCATAAACCATATATCTGTTCTTATGGTACCAATGAAAACAAAATATTTTTTTGCGTGTAAGTCAATCCTTTTATTACTTCCTTATATTATTCATCTCTTCTTGTGATATTTATTTGACTTTTCCATCTGTTGAAACTTAAGCCTGTTGTATGTAGGCTTAGCAAAAGAAAACAAATACTGCATATTTGTTATATTACCTCTCATGAAGGCATAGCATCTCTGTTTATGCACTGAATGATAACAATCATTTATCAAAAAAAAAAAAAAAAAATGCATAAGTTACTTCTGCTGTTCACTGAAGAGCAGATGTAGGTGACTGCTGAGTGACTGCTGTGTGCTCCTTACCCAGATTGGCATACATGACAAAGAGGTTGAAGTACTGCTGCAGGTGACGGCCATGTTCGGAAACCTCTCTTCTGAGTAGGTTGAGTACAGCTCTCAACAGGTGGTCACTTAGACTGAGGTTATCACAGCCCTGATTCACAATTATGAAAAACACATTCAAATCAATTAAAGCACAAGACAATAACCTAAAATTCTGCAAACATCTAATAAAAGCCTGGTGTCAAATGAGCTTAATTAAACTGCTGGCACTAACCTGAGCAGAGGGTCCAGGTGAGGTGGTTGGTGAGGGGCAGGGGCCGTCTTGTAGGGAGAAGTGAGCGATGAAGACGATGAGCTTGGCAAATGCTCCACGGACCTCAGCGCTCGGGCACTCGAGCAGGTATTCCGAGAAGCGGTTGGGGTATGCAAACAGAACGTTGTGTGCAAACCAGTAGCGTACATTCTTACTGTGTCTCAGCAGGATGCAGAGGGCGTCATACCTAGAGGGAAAGGCAAGAATATTTTTTAGAGAAGAATAAAACAACGAGAAAGCCAACAAACACAAAGGAGAGTGCCACTTACCAGTCACTGGCAGGACCTCGCACTGACTTCTTGGTGTGAAATCCTGTGCTGAAGAGGAACCTGGCAGCCAGCTGAGCACTTATCATAGCAATCTCCTCTGCCTCTGGCAGAAGATGGTCTTGTCCTAATAGAAAGATATGATAATTAAAGCATAGAAAAAAATGTAGAACCTTCAACCATTACCAGAATACTTTGATTTGAAATAAAAAAATTAATCTAAGGCAATTTATACATGCAATGCACATTAGCAAACTGAAACTCTTGCTCACTGACCATATTGTCAAAACACAATTTCAAATCAAATGTGCTGGAGTCAATACAATGAATGTGACCTCTTACGGGCAGCCAGACAAAGTTTTTATACATATCAAAGTAGTAGTATAGTGACGTTAAAAAAAAAAAAAAAATTGGAATGTCACTGAATATCTCATCAATCTCAACTAATCTAAGTGAAACCAGTCAACATGTAAAATCACACACTAACATTCTGAATTATTGTACTCTCCGACTTTGAAGCTGCGACTGAGGTTTTCAAATAAAGCTTGATCATCATATTTAAGGATTTGAAAATCTTAAACAATACCCTCAATCTCCCCACATTCCACAGAACCTAATCTCACACAGTGTCAACAACTCATTATCTAATTTAATTGAAGTGTATGAATACATAGGTTAGGGCTATAAATTTGGTTTAGTGTGTTCATGGTGACCTATAATCAGTTTTTCCTCATGTCCAAGTTGACCTTGAGGCCAAGTTGTTCCAGAGACACTGTGTTCAGCAGAATGGATGCACAAGCCAAAACATAATGCCTCCGGTAATAGCTAAAGCTGGCACAGTGGCATAATTAAATGCTCATTCAAATCTCAATGCGTTTTACTTTAATTTTTTGTTAATTTCAAATCCTTCAAATTCATCATTTTCAATAGCATTTACCAGCACAAAGTGTGCAGTTCTCAGGTTGCCTGGTTGAACTTGCAATTAAGCATTACTGTTAACAAAAAAACTTTTAACATACTCTGAGATGTAGCTATTTTGTGATGAGAACACATATTAACCCCAACATCACACCCAGATACACTTGGGTGGGTGTACACCCATTCCATCGCTTTTGATTGGATTGTTTTTGGTCTCCCAAAACATTTAAAAACAACACTTAAGTTAATACAATCTTAGGAGAGCAGCACTGCAACTGCTGAAGCCTCGACACAAGCCAAATGCTCTGTGAGGACATTTCCAGAATAAATATATTTTGACTCTTGGACATTAAATAAGGAGTTATTAGAGTGGAATAATTGGAAATGTTTCCAACACATGTTGAAGACACGACTGTAATGTTATTCTGCAAATCGTTTAACACTACTAGATGTGATGTAGTCTAATCTTTATCTGTAAGAGAACAAAAACAGTTAATTAGAATTTAGTACTTAGTAAAAGTGCTGCTAAAAGGACCTGTCGTCCATTTACTGTATATACTGTCTGTTCTGAATTGCCTGTTCTTAAATACTAATTTTCCTGCAGAAAATTACAGGGATATGGCTCCATTAATGAAGCATTACAAAAGGCAAAGCATTTGTCTGAAGCCCATTCAAAATATACTGATGACCATGTTCTTTCCATATCGATGCTGTATATTCAGGACCACTCGGAAAAACGAGCTAGAGATTAGTGAGAAATTATAATGAACAGCCGCTATATCTTTAAGAGAGGAACTCTGAATGGACAATACACATATGAGGACTTAATCACTTTTCTTAAGATCAAACAAGCTGTTTTAGCAGATACGCAGTCATAGCCGGCGGTGTGAGATGATGCTTTTCACGTTGAACAAATCACATGCCTCACATTTTGTCTCACAAACGTGGACACACAGGGTCATGTCAGCCGTTCCTGATGATTCCTGATTTACCCATGTTGAAAAAGAAATACAAACAATATTTTGGTAGGTCGTGCTTATTTTACACTTGCTAAGATTGCTCTGTTAACTGCTTTGTGTCATTTTATCTAAACCTTTATTTTACCTGTGATCTTAACCAGTACTTGATCCCAGAAGAATTACTACTTTAATGGCTTTAGTTCTGTCACAAACAGCTTTTGTGTAGATCTTACTTTGCAGTTTGTTACCAGATTTTATAAACATCATCTAAAGACTGGAGTTGAGGTTAATTCGCTACCTTCAATGATTTGCTTTGTTGTATCTTTTAACATACTGTATATCCATTAAATTAACTTTGTATTACATCACTTAGAAAAACAAACAAAAGTTATCCATACCTGGAGGAGGGTTTAAATAGACACTGTTACAGGTCAGAAGTTTCTTAATGAACTGGAAATATTCCAGGCTGTATTGCATTCGGTTGTGCATGAATTGGACGTTCTGCTTCCGGACACTGCACTCAATGACACCAGGCATCTTGACCTGATGAGGCTTGGTGGAGGAGATGGTCAACTCCGAGATGTATTTGACAAGCTCACTGTCCTTGTCCAATGAGTCCATACGTTCATAGAATAGAATGTAGGCATTCCACCAGCGCTTCTGCCTTCGGTATGACATCCTTTTCATCATATGATCAAACACCTCGCCCATGTACTCCCCGCCAAAGCACTGGTTCTTCATCTCCTCCTCATCGTCCATCTTGCACTCAGTCACATCACCATCATCAAACTTATACCAGCGGTTCTTCTCGCCATCACCTCCATTTCTCTGGATTATGTAGGAATAGTAGTGTCCCCCACTGGCCTGGCCGGAGTGTACCAGCACTCCCACCAGGCGATATTTAGAGCTCCCTTGAGGTGTGGGTTCAGAGGGCTCATTCTGTTGGATCACTTGGTTTTCCGGGTTGACGTCATCGCCCTCTAGCTTGGCCACACCGGCTACTGTGTATGGCTCCATGTCTAGCTCTCTAGGGAACTCAAAGTAGTCATTGAACTTGATGGCACACTCCCGCTCCCAGTCATAATCAAAGCGCTTCAACTGGATGGCCAGGACAGGGGGCAGCTTCTTGATCAGCAGGCGCTTCACTGTGTCCACCTGAAAGGCAAAGCAAACATGATGTTTACCTCTCTGCAATCCTCAAATAAGTTCAAAAGTTCAAGTTTAAAATCTAGCAATGGCTGGTGACTGGATGGGCCCTCCATTCTCACCTTTTTATTACACTTCTCACAGTGGTAGGCATTGGCCCCCTCAAGCAGATCTCCTTTAACATACTGCTCCATGGAGTCCAACAGGTTCTGGTGGTTTCTGATGTCTACATTGAGTGTTGTGAATGACTCCTCACACTCATATCTGCCATCACATAAAACAATTAGTAAACCGAAGGTTCAAAGAATAAAACTAGTTATCTTTAAAACTTAAAATACCTCTGCGTGGAAAAGGACTGCTCTCACCTGTGGGGACACCCCTGACAGATCTTCTGATCAGCAAATGATCCTCCCAGCACCTTGCTGAGCATGGCAGGGTGACCTAGGGCTTTCAGGGCTTCATCCAGACTGTCCACCAAAGAGTTGAAAAACTCCAGGGCATCGTGCTGCTCCCGCAAATTCACAGGCTCGCCCCATAACCTGAATGGAGAGGGGACAATTCAAAATTAGCAGCTGCTAAAAACAAATAACATACAAAAAAAAAAAAAAAATAACAATTCTGAAATACCTGAACTGTTTCCAGAATCCTCGTGGGACATAATACTGCAGTCTGGATGCAGCCAGATGTCCAAAAATGACCTGTAAGTGACGCAGTACCCCAATATTGTACTCTTTCCTGTCTTCAGACTTACTGGAGGGTTTATCATCAAACTGATGATGGTAGCTGAACACCTCATCACGAGGATCCACGTTACTCTGTGGAGCCAGAATGTTCAAATGAAACATTTCCACATCCACTATTATTCATTACTTTTTGCTACTGCTTTTCATTGTGTTCACTGGGGAAACACCACCAAAGAGTAATGCCAAATGATGCTCAGATTATTTGTATAACCGTCTCTGACTCCCACTTATATAAAGCCCTCAGCTCTGAGTTCAGCCTACATGGCCTATGAGCTTGGAGTTAGCCACATTTGTAAGCCACAGGATGCTGAGAAAGGATGATCATCTTCATTGGGCAATTTACTACCACATACATTCTGAATGTATTTGAAACCGCTCACTACTTACAAGAAAAAGTTCAATGGCACACAAAATTGTAAAAAAATAATATTGTTTTTTTTGCCTTGACTGCTTGTTGTGACTGTTGCATGCATAGTGGACCAGAGTAAGTGAGTCATGTACTGGATAATTATTCCCACATAAGTATGACAGTTTTTTGTCACACTGCACGCTTATTTTGGCCAAATGAGTAATATACTGGAAATATATATGTTAATTAAAATATAGCCTATGGCTGTACCTCATTCTCCTGCTTCTCATCTCCTGACATGTCATCATCTACATCAGTGCCCGTACCCTCAATGGCCAGGATGCCATTGCGGATCGGAGGGATCATGTACAGCTGCTGAATGACAGAGTTCATATAACAGGTGGCTCCGGCATTCTTTAGACCTACAAAGCCTTTGTTGGGCCTTGGCCCAACAGGAGGCAAGTATTCCCATTCTGTGAGTGTCTCACAACCTAGAAAGAAATAAACGGAACAACATCCTCATGCTTGATGTTATTTACAAATGGTTGGTGAAACTGAGGAATTGCCACACCGGTGTGTCCCTACCCAAGTAGTACATGTCAGTCAGGGTATCAACTATTTGCTTGAGGTTGCGGACACAGCCCACTGCCAGCGCTACCAGGAGCTCAAAGCCGGCATTGATAGAAGCAGGGGTGCTGCACACTGGGATGGCCTGCTCAGTGGGAAACTCCCCACTCTTCATGTATTGAAGGTACACATTAGATGCTGGGAAGATGAAGTCATCAATCAGTTCCTGATTAAGAAAGAAAGAAAGACATGGTATGTTAGCAAAGATATCACAGACTAAATAAGTAAAAGGGTGGTGTCTTTATCTTAACATGAACCGTGTCACTTTTTTTTTTCCAACCGATGCACCTTAATAAGATTCGCTCCTCCTTTCTCGCAGCCAATATAGTATTTCTTCTCTGGTGTCTGGAAGGCTAAAAGTTCTTTTGTGACCCCGAGGTGGCCCTCCAGGATGGTCTCCTCCACACCGGTCTCCCCGGTTCTTTTAACCTCATCCTAGTATAAATACAAACATGCTAAGTACCCTCATTTGATAATCTAAATTGTAATTTTTTTTTAGGACACCAGTGTTATCTACAATATCCATGACATTACAAACAGGGCATATAAATATGATTACTAAGCTAGTTTACCCTTATCCGTTTTAGCCAGTCAATCTCATTGTTGAGGAGCACTTCAGCATTTGGCAGGTTGATGTTGCTGTTATAGGCATAGTTGAGAAGATGTCTGAGTAACGTGAAGTAGTCTCCAGCATGTTTGGCTCGCTCCTTGGCTGTGCTCTGGTGATGGAGGAACTTAAAATTAGCATCTTGGAAACAAATTAACTGCTGCCTTCCTGCCACTGTGTTTATACATCTTAATGTATTTAATAAAGATAGAAACAGACCAGATAAATTATGTTAGGCAAAACAAAGCAGAAAACCACTTACACCCAGTACAGTGAAGAGAAGGGTGATAAAGAAGAGGAGGGGTCGGTGGCCCATACAACACCTAGTTGCCATGAGGAAAAACTGCTCCTGGGCCATTTGCCGTACAGATCTGTTTAATAAAATTTTAACATCATCATGATGAACACTTCAGAACTCAGGGCTGAAGGTGAAGACTTCCATTTTCATCTATACGTCAGTGCTTGTTTGGTGTGTATTTTAGTGTACTTACTTGCTGTGGCAGTGCAGTAGCAAGTCTATGATAAAAGTCTGCCAAGCCTTCTCCTTACTGAGTGTGTCAAGGGCCGTGGGCATGAGGGCAAAACATAGCGTCATCACCTCCAAGGCCTCACAACACACCTGCTCATCTTCCACATCTGGCTCCTTTGTTGCATTTGTCTGATAATAAATTTACAAAAAGTGAAGATTATTATGAACGATACACAGTGTTACAATGCACTACTAATCCTTGTCCATTAAGACCAGCTTTGTCTTTTTTACCTTGTGCAAAGCTATGGACATTTAGGAGCTCACAAAGATCACCTTAAAAGACAACTTACCTTCTCATATATCTTGCTAATTTCTTCATTTGCACTGAAGACAAGCTGCACAGTACCACAGCCAGAT
>KV751321.1:7346557-7365596 GCA_001698575.1 Mola mola
GTTCTGGTGAAAGGAAGTCCCATAAAATCATTATCACAGAAAGTAACACTTAACAAAAATTGGATTTCATCTACTTTTTCAGTGTTTGTTTGAACATTTATTATATCATTTTTAAAGAGTGTTGTTACTTTCATAAACAGCTTATATATTTAGACATCTAAAATGAATACCTAAAATACAGTTCCCATAAAAAAACTCAAGTTCCCTTACTAGTTCATGACATTTCAATCTTACAAACTAATCCTGCAAACTGGAAAAAAAAAAAAAAAAAGAAAAAAAATCAGTTCCTTACATTTTCTGTTACCTCATCAGAAATTTGCTGGGCTAGGCGGATTGCTACATTGCGCAGCATGCATTCTGAGGCAGGGTTAGGGATGTTTTGTAGGGCACTCTGGAGGACCAGGGCCTGGTCATGAGTGGCCTGATTTATCTGCAGCAAAGGAAAAGGAGGGGATAGAGACATGGAAAAGACCAAGACATGTCAGAGATACAGAACTCAACCAGTGAAGGACCAGTCATACAGGTATGTCTTTGTGTGAGTTATGTATGTGGCCTAACCGGTGACACAGGAATATTTCCGTCAGCATTGGGCTGGCAGGCCTCTGCTACAGCTTTCACATGCCCAAAGCCTACTGCAGTGAGGAGAAGCTTTGCAATTTTAAGTGCATTGAGGTAAGCCCCACGTCGCGTCTCCATATCCGCAGAAGGGAGAAAGTTGTTCCTGGTGAGCATGCTCAACACCAGGGGCAGCCCACCACTCTTCAAGAAGTTGTACTGGAAGTCGCTGGCATCCTCACCAAGAGTGGCACTGGCTGGCATCAGCAAAGCATAAACAACCTGGAACGTGTGCAAGAACAGTGAGCACTCTTCTTAAAGATCACCTGATATGGAACAGAAACAACAAGCCTGTCTCACAATGTGGGGTTAGTGACTTATCTTGGTATCTTTGCCAAAGAGTAATTGTCAAGCGTTGCACAAAGTGAAAACACTGACTGCAGTTATCCAGGAAATGTAATAATTTGTCATTATGAGAGGCGCCACAGTCTTGTACCATGTCATGTCAAATTGAGATGCAGTCCTGCTGTTCTCACACAATGGCAAATCTTTCAACAGACCACTACTGCATTACACGACAATTGCGCAGAAAACGTAAAAGTTGTTACCAGCACACTAAAAGTTGCAGTGTTAAAGAACGTTGGGACCCACCTCTATGAGGTAGAGCACTTGTGAAGGTGACGGGCCGAAGAATCGAGAGTCAAGCGAAGGACTGAGGCTGTTGTCACCGAGCTTTGCGTGGTCTAAACATATTGCTCGCAGATTCTCCACTGTAGTGTTATCTAAGAACACACAAGGTACATAAATATGACCATGGAGGTAACATTGAATGTGTGCGCCTGTGCAGAGGGAGGTGTATGTTTTGTGAAATAAACTGGCTGGATATTAGTGAGATCACAAGTGCACAGATACCTGGGGGCATAAGTTTCATGAGAACACGAGCTCCATCTCTAAGCAGGGGCATGCTGAGGTTGCAGCCCAAGTCAGCCACTTGCCACAGGAAGGAGATGTAACGCAGATGCAACGACATAATCTGCGACAGGGAGGCAAGAAGGTTGAGAGTATTGCTATTTATATACTGATGAAAACACAATGACAAGACTGCATCACGAGTTAGGGGTGAATAAACAAAAATGATGTGATAAGATGGATAAGTTAAAAGTTAAAGAACGTACATTAAAAATAAATGTGTTCTTTGTCTCTGAAAGTTTTTATTCATAAAATCCAAAAACAACAATGGTTGTACAAGTTTCAAACATCATCCGTCTTAGCATCCCAGCCTTTGTTATATGGGACATGAATAGCAGTGGAGGTACCACGACAATAGGTTGGATATTACATGTCTACAGTATCTATGTTGTGAACTCACCACACCAGGAAGACAGCTCTCCACCTCTGGGTTGGGCCCGTCGCTGTAGTGGTTGCCATGGTTACCAGGAGAGCCAGTGGATGAGTCAGACGAGCTGTCTGGGCTTGAGGGCATGTTGGCACTCACCTGGGTCAGCTTGGCTGTAATCAGCTAAAAAAAAAAAACATTTTTAATGCTGGTGCAAATTAGAGTGTACCTAAATATGATATACATCAATAATTTTGGCTTAGAGTACAATAAGAGTTACTTATTGTTAGGCTCGCTCATAAAAGTGTAAGACACTACAAGTGCCTCTTACCCATGCTCAAACAAATCACAAAGGATGAAGCAGAGCTGCTTAAATTAAGTTATTTCTTTTGTTTAATTTGGGGAACAAACAAAGAACACAAGTTCAGCATTCTTACCGTTTTGTCCTTCAAACTGAGCTGTCCAATCAGCTTCCTGTCATCAGCAGGGTCAACAACCTCCCTACCAATAAAGAGCTCTATCTTGGTATGAGCAGCATTAGCTTTGATTCTGTTTAGGATGCCACGCCGAACTGAGCCAATTGTGTCATTGGTGTGTGACCAGATATCTAAATCGTCCACCTGACGCCCCTGGTTGGGGAAACGGACGATCAATGTGATATGCTTCCCACGGAAAGCTCTGCAAAAAAGAAATTTCAGAAAGACATTTAAGAGAAAAATTAGACGAATTTAGACAAAAATTCTATAACACTCAAAAGGAAAAGAAATTGGGCAACATGTTATCATAAACTTCATATTAGAATAATATACTAGAGTTTCTATATACTGTATATATAAATTCACAAGCCAATGTACAGTAATATTCTAAAAACTTCTGATAAAAGGCAAAGCATTTTGACTGTACCTTGACATAGGCAGTATCGTCCTCTCCTCATGGTAGTCACTGTCACACTCATTAATGTACTCCTTTAGCACAGTGAGAACTCGCACCATGCGAATTGCCTCCTGACGGGCACAGTTGATGCTGTCTTTGTCTCCATCTAACACACACAGGGTGTCGTAGGATGCCTTCAGACGATCAAAACATGACTGAATGAAGTCTTCATGAATTTCCACCTAAAAAGGACAGAAAACAGATAAAACAATGAAGACAACTCAACTGTCATTACACCACAACAGAATTACCACCTCAAGTTTGTATGCCTCCATCTACAAGATCAGTATACAGCAGTGTCTGTCCAGACTTATAAGTGGTGACTGATCCTTACTCTAACCCTTCATCAAATGGCACAACAATGGTGGGCAAGTTGTCAGTTCAACATGGCCGAATTTAAAATATAGGTACAATCTTCCATTCTGTTCTGATTTAAATAATGGCAAAAAACTAGTTTGTGAGCATTCTGTTATATAAAATAGCCTCATTATATATATATATCTTTTTAATTCTACAACACTTTTTTTTTTTTTTTGTCACAATTAGTATAGGATTTCTTGATTTACAAATAAAACCAGGTTTTCTCAAGTAAATTTCACAACCAACACAAATCTGAGGACATTTTGCCAAATTTTATGAAATTCACACAAGACTGTTAGATAAATTCGCATGAGGAATTCGGTTATTTTGTATAGACATTTTTAATAGAATTCAGAAAAAACATACTAATTGAGATAGGGAATTATCTATGTCATGCTGGACTATTTTCTCCATATAGATTTAACTTGTGCTCTGACGATAACAGAACAGTTAATGCACCTGATTGACTTGCAGTTTTGGTCCAAGGTTGGTGTAGATCTCTTTAAGCAAGTCTATAGCTCGGCTGGCAATGTCATCACTTCCTTGAATTACCACCTGAAGAGAGGGGAGTATGAAAAAACGTCAGTCATTTAGGGCATGACTCTCCATGACTGCTGAGTGTGATAATAATGCAAATACGATTCACTAACGTAATAAGAATATCTATCCCAACTCATAATATATATGACAAGGAGCAATGACAATCAAAAGAAGTTCAATATTAATAAATTCAAAGAGGTTGTTGACTACAATTTTTCAAATATGGACATTGCTGCAAAGCTTGATTTCAATTGTGAAACATGGACTCTTCACAGACATGTTCAAGACCAATACAATAAACAAAAGTTTTTTGAAATTCTTGTAAGATTCATGAATCATTGAGTTGTAACAATACATTTTTTTAACAGGTTACAGTGACCTTAACTTTTGACCCCTGGCCACCAAAATCTAAGAAATTCATAATTTGGACATTTGTGCCAGATGAAATTCCTTTCACCCATTCCTGAGACATTACATTCATGAGACTACAACCAATGTGATGTCACAGTAACCTTGACCTTTGACCACCAAAATCTTTGTCTTTGGTAGAAATAAACATTAGTGTCAAATTTAAAGGATTTTCATTTGTTTTTTCCTGAGATATCATATCTACAACATTTGATTGGAAGGATGGACAGACAACCCTAAAACATATTGTATCCATTGCTGTTGCCAGCAGAGAGGAATCGCATGAAATCATATTGAAGACCACTCTAGGACTGCTTTTGCATTTTAGAATTAAGAGAAAATCATAAAAAGGCATGCTTCGTGCCAGTAAGAGTATGTGAGCAGAGCAGAGAGGGAATAAGTGGTGTGTGAAAGTGGAGGGATTTCTGCTTGCGTTTGTCTAAAGCTGAAGCGTCAACTCATTTCTCTCTCTGTCCCGCTCGTGTAATGCTCATGCCATGCATGTGAATGATGTCTAACCAATGTTAGTAGCAGCATAGATTTAATGAGGGAGAGTGCAGCAATTGGATGTGTATGTGCCTGGTGACATGAGCCCGCCAGTTGAACCACATGACCACAATGACAATCTTACAGTTAAGACTAAATACAGATGCGCTTGCTTATATGTGCACCAAGTCATCAGTTATTACATCAAAGATTTAAAGGAAATCTCAGAGCACAATGTGAGTATAAAGTGAGCTTGACCAATTATATTCATACTGTAAATGTTTTTATCCAAAGCATGTCCATGCAAATCAACTGGTCAAGCAGAAGGAACCGCCTACAAACATCTACACAGTTTCTCCCGACCAAAAGTACTATTGTTCCTGTGATCAAAACACCAATCCAAAAGTGACATATGTACAAGCTTTTAAATTTAGACATTTGTCTGTTATTTCCAGAGATATAAACAACTGATGTATGGATGCTTGTTGCAACATCTCCTCACCCTCCAAAGGTAGTCCAAGCCTATTAGTTCCAGGTCATCCATCATGTAGGCCCTGCGCTTTGCTACCAGCTTGCCTTCCCTGCAATTGACAGCCTTGAAGAACCTCTCAAAGCACTTCATGCCATTTTCTGTCAGCAAAGAAGGGTCCAACTGCAGAACATTGTTTTCAAAAAAGTCCTTATTTATGTCTGGGTCCAGATCTGGCTCATCACCCATCAGCTTTGAGTACCTAATCGGTGGCAGAAGAAACGGATTAGCATTTGAAAACTGAGATAGAAAATTAATTCAAGTCAAAAGCAAAATGGGATAAAAAAAAGTAAATCTAATAGTACCATTTGAAGCAGGCCTCACGGTCACATAGGAACACTGCATTCTCAGCCAGACATTTCCAGATCTGCTTGGCCTGAGGGGCACACAAGAATGAAAATCAAGAAGGGCCACCAATGCCCTGAAACTTGAAATGTTGACTTGAAAAACTTGAAACTGCGTGACTGTTCAAGACTTGTGTCGTAATTACTGGCGGGTTTGAAGTTGCTGGGGAACACCTCCCCAATTACTTTCTGTGGTGCCTGAACAAGCTACATCAATTAAGTAGATGTTCCGGTTTATACCTTTTTTTTTCTTTTTTTACATTTTCTGTGCAATTGCTGAACAGCTACTTACATAACACTGACCACATAGTAATATGATGTATCCAGTGGTAACGCATTAGAAATTTATTAAAGTCATCTATCTTCCAATTCAAAGTACGTGAAATCTTAAAGCAGAATATGCTTTTATATTTAAACTTCTTCCTTTTCTCATTGTAGTCTCTGCTTATTAGTGTAGTTCCCAATAACCCTTAATCTTTGCATGTATCTAAAAGTGTGACGTTTAAGATGATGTTATACCTCAGGAAGTTGAGTCGTTCCTGCACTTCCTGGACATGGCTGTAGCGGCTTCCTGGTCTGACCGTCTGGGGGTCAAATTCAGCTTGTTCCTCTGTAAAATCAGACACCATCAAATGACAAAAAGTGCACATCTGCTAGCTGCTATACCTTTTAAAATTAAATGCCTGGGTTCTATTTCTGGCAATAGTCAGGTACCTTTAGAGAACTGCCTCATTGTTTCCATGTATGCTGAGAGGTTCTCAGCTACCAGGGTCACTAGAGCATGGTTATTCTGTAGCTGGTTGATCAGATCATGGCGGTAAAACACATGAGGACTTCTCTGGGTTTGACTACAGAGAAAACAGGTATGGAGGTTGAAAGGGGGGAGAAAAACAGAAACTCAATAAGGGATGAAAGGACAACAAAGACAGAATAAAAATGAAATTGCATACTGTACCTTTAGGAATATAATTTTTAATTAAGAAAACACAGCATAATTGATTTCTCATTTGTTTCTATCAGGACTATAAAGAAAGCAGCTTTTGGTGTATATGAAAGTGTATGTGTGTATGTGTGTGTCTGTTTCATAATAACCAGCAGAAGTCATATCAATAAAGGACATTTCCTGCCTTGTTTTCCAAATAAATTAACACCAGTACTTTTTCCTTGAAACTTAAAGAACAATTAAACTTAAAAGGGAATTTACAATTAAAATCAGTTTGAATTAAAATGTCAAATCATTGTCAAAAATTCTGCAGTTTCACTGAGAATATGGAGAGGCATTTAGATACTTATTAATTTTAGATTTATTTATATAATATTTTCTTTCTTCCTTGTGGAAAAATAATCTAAGAATAGGTCTGGGTACTTTTGTCAATCAATAAATATTTCTTTAAAAAACTTATCCCTGCATTTTAAGTTAGACTGAGTAATGACTGATTCAGAACACTGAATATTACCAAAGGCAGAGCTATTATTTTGCATTATAGGGCAGTGCAGATATTCGAAGATAGCAGCTGTCCAGTTTAAAAGATTTACACTTCAAATAGAAGAGTGTTAATTTAATTTTAAGCCAATCTCTACCTCTAACTTGAGTTTGCCTAATGTGGTGATATTACAATGAATACTAATTTCTAAGGATGCACCAATATGGATATTCTGGGCCAACACGGATTCCGATATTTAAAGTAATGATTTGGCTGATAATTCCTTTTAAATCAATTCTCATTAAAGGTGGTCTTTTAAGCTGCAGACAGGTGTAAGACAGCAGAGGTAGCCAGTGCAAATAATGACATTACTACAAACAGTGTACTGCTAACAGATTTCTATTAATGTATCTGTATACTTATCAAATGCAGGGAATTCTTTTAGCTAAAATTTGCATACATGGTTACAAGGCATGAAATACCCGATATTTTGCATTGAGCATTTTGTGCTGAAAGCAGCTGGCATAAGGAAGAATGGGGCTCCATCTCAAAGGACCTTTCATTCAGTTGTGTAATTTACTAGATTTCAGGACTGCTGTGTGTATGCACTATGGCATAGTGTTCAGTACTGAGAAATGGAACAAAATCGTCTGAACACCTCTGGAGAAATCTGCTTTTCAGATATCATAGTAACCACACCGCATGAAGGTTCTAAACTCTGCTTTCAGTAACCTCGCCTTAATTTTGATCAGAAACTGAAACTTCATTATGTAGTAATATTGTGTTGCTTATTAAAATCAACAAAATAACTGAAGAATGAACATGATAATTATAATCACTACGGATCATTCAATATTAATCGGGACCCACTGAATTATTCAGATTTTACATTTCATGCTTGCGCCTGCAACTGTTAGTCCCAGTGACCTACGTTTCACTAGTTTCTCCAGTTTTCAAATTTTCAAATCTATGGTCAGGTCCATCATGTGAATGATGAATATGCATCTGGTTTCCAAGATTTATATGAGCTTGAGCAGAGAAGGTAACATCATTTAATTTGGCTTGAAAACCCAAATGTAGCAAGCCATTATTTAAACTCCAATTTCTTGTTTGCATTTCCATCTTGTCTTACATTGGACAAACCACAAATGTGAATTTGAACAGGAGATTAGATGATGAAGCAGTCATTTGAGATGAAACCCAAGAAAGAATTGCTTAAGCAAGTTCATGACAGATTTATATTTTATATATTATTTATCATTAACATGTAAAAGAGAAAGTTAGAACTGACATAACACAGAAAAAGGTAGAACCCTGGAATTAGCTCTCAACTTACCCCACTAAGTTCGTTTGTATGTTAATTGGCATTTTCTTTCTGAAAAACAACAGGCATGTATGCTACATATTGTCTATAATGACTACAAAAAGCACTATTTTAAAAATGTCTTTAAATCAATCTTAATAGTTTCACAAATTCACAATGGTTATGTTGAATTAATGCTCATTTCTTGTTATCATTGTCCTTACTGGAAAACTACATCTCCCTGATACCTTTCAATGGGCAATTTGAAAAATATTGCCAAAATCTGAACGCACCTCAAAAAATACAGGCGGCAAAAGTACATGCCACCCACTGCTCAATCGTTCGGCTGTCATTATCTTAGACTTTGCAGTTACATTTGGTTGTAGCCGTATCAACAATTGGTCTGCTTTAGGTTTGCAAGCATCGCCACTAACTGAGCAATGTGTCTTGATCACAAACTTGTATCAGGAGTCACAGTGAGTAATGGGGCTTAGCTCAGTGAAATACCTGAAATGATTGATTTAAGGTGCCATACACACACAGAAGGACATTTTATCACAACATGCTGAAACAGTGAAAAATTAAGAATTTAAGAGTGAAACTTGGTTTAGTAAGAGATATCTAACAGTCACAAATTTTGAGTGCGCTCCACAGTCAAGTATCAATGATTAATAATTGTACTGACATGAGTTGAAGAGGACAATTCTGATTATTCTGACATGCAATAACTGCAGGGTTAACTAATCTCTCAGAAACTAAGCACAAAGAGTTGACACACCCAGATTAAAATGGCAGAAATATGAGCCGGTCAAATGTGAGAAAATTAAAGATCTCATTAGTGTTGTAATGAACTCTTATGATACGCGAATTAATCATTCTGAATAAAACGAGAACAAAAAGAAACTTCACAAATGCATTCATTTATCCTATACATGTTCATGTAGTGTAGAATGGATATTTACAATTGCCTTACCTAAGGTTTTGAGGGGCTTCTCCAAAGAGGCTACAGATTTCTCTAATTTGCTTCAGGGCAGGGATCACCCATTTGTCATTGGTTCGAAGCTCCTCTATGAAGCGATCAATCCATTGAATCTTCTGTGTGTCCCTATCCTGTGAGTGAAAAGATCCAGAATTTGAGTTAAATGGGCACTAAACTGGGTATCTTGTATGGCATTTCCTTTTAACATATTCACAAACAGGACCTTAACATGTACCTGGGAGCAACTGTAATCCAATATCTTGATGTGAGCACTAAGAGCCTGATCCATGATGTCTACAGGCACGTCATCGCTGTGTGCCAGGTTCCACAACAGGTTAAGGACTTTATGGGCCATCACTCCATCCTTATCATCTTCAGCCAAGCGTCGGATAAGCTCCAGCAGTTTTTCACGCTGCTTCTTGCTGGCATTAGTCCAGCTTGCCTGCACAAGAGGAACGACAAACCCCCAATGTTAAATGGACAGTTAGGTTAGGGTTTTATAAAATGGGGTTATATACTGCTGCCATCATCCATAGCAGTACATTGCTTAGTTTCTGTGCTGTTTTTCTGTCTACTTCTCCATACTAGGGCCATATCTCCCACCATCCACTGTAGGTAATGGAGAAAGGCAATTATGGAGCATCTCATTTAAGCCTGATTCAAAAAATTCCAGTTATCGCTTTCATAAAGCAATAACAAAACATGTGACAAAACATGTCAAGTCACTGAGTGAGACAGAAACAACGCATATAATATATTGAGGAAAATATAGTGCAAACAACTCCTACTTACCTTGAAACAGTCAAAAAGGTGATCAAGCTGTTCAGGTGAGAAGTCCCATGCCAGCTTGGCCAAGAGGTCATGGACATTCTTCACAATGGCCTCATGCTTACCAGCCTAAAGATAAACAGAGATAACACCCAACTCTTGGGTAAATAAAACTAAAACTATTAGAAATACAGTTTTTAAAAAAATCAGTTGCAGTGTACCTGTGCAGCCCAGATATTGTCCAGATCCTGCATTGTAAGAGCTTTCTCTTTGATAACAAAGCGAAGGATCTTCTCAAGTTTCTCTACATACTGCGGCTGGTGCAAACTGTCCCTCAGCACAATAGACAGGATGTGGTTCTGCTGAATCCACTCCTAAAATTAAGACAAAAGACACAAAAAATGCAATTTTAGATAGGGAGAAACCCATGCCCCAAATACAAACGTGCAGAGCCGAGGTAAGCTCACCGCCATGCGCTCAGCAGTCAGCCATTCCTCCTCTTCAGGGTTATGCCGATGAGTGTAGTAGGACACACTGGAGATCACCTTGTTAACTTCATTTAGTGCATTCATTTTGCCATTAAAAGAAGAAATTTGCAATAACCTGGTGATAAAAAGTGAGTTGTTAAATTAATATCAAACAAAATTGAATGTGTATAATATAAATAGCACTCTCAGAACTGTATGTTTACTCTAATGACAATATAGAAATTGATATAGAGAGGCGATTTTATGACACTCACCTAAGAATCATTTTTAACCTAAAAATCTCTAAATTCTTCACTGTCTCCTCCTGTCCTGGTACACGAGATGCTAGATTCTTCAGAGACTTGATTATCATGGACAGTGCGTCATTTTTGGCTTCATTCTTGGCCTCTTTCTTCAGTTCCTCATCTGTGAGATTCTCTAGAAACTGGGGAACCATCTCAATGACTGGAAGGAAGTACTTCTTTACCGTGTGCAATGTGAGGAACTCGTAACACTGGCCAAAAGGCCTGGAATGGAAAGAACACAAAATCAGCTCAAAAAACTTAGAAGGGCATCAATACTTACAAAAGCAGTTTGCTACTCCATAAAAACGTTAAAAAATGTATTTGACATGTGAAATGAATAATCGCTTTACTTTATAAGTGCAGCGATGATCTGGACGTTCAGTGCTTGGCCACTCATGAAGCGATCGTGCAACATTTGAAACCCGTTTAACGTGCCAAATTTGTTTATTAAGTCCACCAACCAGCCCTGGAAAAGAAAAAGAAAAAATATAGTGAAGATGTTAAAGTTTAATATATTTTCTTCAATGCCCATTAGAGAGTGCAGTTAAGGGTGTTTCCTGCCCAATTTGCAGAATTGAAAATCTCTCACTTCATTGAATTTCTTATGTGCTATCAATCGTAACAAACAAAAATGTTACCAATTATGGAATGAAACGTGATAGCACGCAACTAATGTGACAGCAAAAGATGCACTGCATTTATGAATTGCACAAGAAATATAAGTCTGGTAGCCACCATTGAATCACAGTTTGGGGAAGCTAGCTAATGAGGGCTACAGTTAATACAAAGGATAGCATGAATCACAGCTTGCTGCTTGGCCTTGTTAAAACGCCATTGTATCAAGCCAATGATTGGCCACTGCGAACATCTTTTAGTGTCCAAAATCCTGTCAGTGTGTCCCATATGACACTGTCTTTCCTCATTTCCATTTTTTCAGCAGATTTAACATGTTGAACTGGCACTGGGTCAGGCAGTAACAGAGATCACTCCACTTGGCTGTTTAGCTAAGCAAAAAAGATTTTAGGTCCTCTTTCCGCTTTCCCTTGACGGATGTATACAGACAATCACCCACTTCTGGTTGGCAGTTATTTACCCAAACACAGGTGCAGAACGTGCATTACTCATTGTTTCAAACACAAATTCCACCAAGCAATACATTCAGTTTGGTACACATGGAATAGGTAAAGTTCATTACAGGCGTGTGCCTCCATGTGCATACTAGAGTGGGTATGCACCGGGTGCTATAGCCACAGCCACTACCTAAGTAGCGTGACACCATGGTAACACAACACGGCGAAGTACTCAACTAAATTCAGCAATGTGACCGTAACACAGTAAACAAAATAAACAATTGAGGATATTTCATTTGCAAATATTCGTTCTTTAATTGAGTTATATAAACATGGCACGTGTCAATTTCCCTTGCAGGTAAGTGATGATTTTGTCAACCATAACTGGCTTACTACTCAACATACCTCGCTAAAAACACTAATTTCACTTCGTAGTACACCCCTCAGGTCTTATTGATCTTATGGATCAAAATTCAGCAAGCAGGTTGGTTAAATCATGGTGATGGCCGAAAACAAGCTAAGACATAAAAAAATAATTCTGAATGGGAAGCTCTTTAGTACAACCTATCCCTCTGGCTCAACACAGTCAAAGCAACGCATATTTACATGATTTGAAAATATCAAACTTGAGTGAAAAAAAATTGCTCCTCACAAGGTGTTGCAGAATATTGTGTTGGGAGGACAGAGTTGGGCAGAGGGAGAACGTTGCATTGCATTTTCAGCAACTGATATCCGGGATGCTCTGAAGGAGAGAGCTGGGGCTTCTGGAGGAATAAGTAAACAGATTCAGCTCTGATCCAGAGCTGTTTACCAGAGCTCACAATTTACTTAAACCTTCAGGATTTATAAGTGGATTATCGTCCCTCTCGTTTCTCAAAATGTCAGTGTCAATGAGTGGTGGTATAATTAAGGCAACAGTAATTAAGTTATTCAATGAATGAATGAATAATTAAGTTAGTCTGTCTTCATCCTTGTTGACAGCTGACTAGAGGGGCAGAGAGAATGAGGGAGAAGAGAGACTAGAGAGATTACAGAGTTTTTGGTGAGAGATGAGCTCCTTAGCACTTGCCGTTGCTTGCAAGGTTGCACAGCAAATAATTCAGGCTGTTCCGCAGAAATTCAAATTAAGGAAAATTTGCTTTCTGGTGTGATTTATTTTCTTTCTCAACACAAGCTGAATTCGAATTTCATAAAAGCAGTGAAGTTGTTGATATTGAAATGGAATTTCCAAATCAACTGTAATACAATGACTGTCATACACAGAATAACCAATCTCTGTAAACTGTGTTTAAGCACACAAAAACTGGCTGGAATTATCATTTTTCAGTACATTGAAATCTTCTAGAAAATGTACCTGTACCATTTTTTTCTAATGGAAACTTTGATTCAGGAATAACCAACTCAAGTCATTTACCAAATCTGAATTAACAGTTGGACTGTAGAAAGTCTAAGTAGTCCTGGACGTCTGCCAGCAAAGGCAGACAGGCGAGCAGTAATGCTGCATTGTTCATACTGACCCTCCTGCCCACACTGTTTCCATCACTCTCTTACTGTAAAATTCTTATTCTCTGGTGTATCCACCTTCACTTTTATAAAGGCTGTTGACTGACATGAGCACTTTGTGTCTTATGGACTTTTCTTTATCAATTTTTTACTATTAAGCTACTTCAGATATGGATTCACTTTGTTTTGTAAGGGCCCTTAGGGTAAAATGACTTTCTATGGGTTCTCTTTAAGAGTAAGAAATATGGAGCAACCACCCGATACAAACAAGGAAGAAACCAGCCTGTTTTGACCATTCCGGAGAAAATGGTTTTCAATTTACAGCATAAACATAAATTCATAATACAGATTGTCAACATTGTAATATTTGTCTGCTCAGAGAATGTAGTGCAAATATGAATCAATTTCACATTAAAACCAAGCCGGTTGAAAGGATGAAAAAGTCTATGACTGATCCTCAAATTTTGTAGCGATTACTCACCTTAGGAGAGCGTGGGTCTGGTGGTCGGGCAAAGAGCTCATCGTCGGCCAGCTGCACTCCAGCTGGAACAGTCTCAGAGGGTCGAGTGCCGTTGTATATGTGGAACTTGCAGTGAGGGTTCGTAGCCATGGCCAGCAGCTCCAGTAGAGGGAACCAGTCCTGAGAGAGCTTGGCCACACACAGCTCCACCAAACGGTGCGTGTTGTTGATGATACACCTCTGTTTAACAAGTTTTGTGGATTTAAAAAAAAAAAAAAAAAAAAGGGGGGAGGCATATTAAACATAAACCTATATAAGCTTGGGAAATAAAACAAGAATGTATGACAAAAAAATATTCTAAGGCCAACTACAATCTTTACTCTGGAATACTGTGATATACTTCTGGATTAGCAACCTGAAAATCCACACACATACAGTATCCTTTGCCTCTGCCTGACACCTTTATATTAATACACTGCATATGGAATGTTTGCGGCTTCCCTTTAGAGCATCTGCCAGACTTACTGTTTAATGTGAATGTTATTTCCATGAGAAGTATGCCTACTAATCATTTTTTTAATTTTATTCATTTAAGCAGGTAAAATAGCAAAACATTTATGAGCTATACAGAATATCATCTCAGTAATCAGTTCATAGATAAAATAATTTTTTGTACCAACATAAATATCTGTATTGGAAGGTTTCCGGGATAAAGTTGAAATAAACTTTCCTAGTCCTACCCTTTTTATGCTTGATTAACTAAATCATGTATAAACAAAAACAAAAAAGAGCAATATTGGTGATACAAGGTACGTTGCACATCCTATTCCAGGTGATGTTATTCCATTTCATCCATGTCGTATCTATTCAAAATATTATATTTAACAATTTGTTAAACCAATCATGGGCAATCGGCAAAGGACTGACACATCATTATCAGCATTTCAAATATGCTTTCAGAGATGTCAGTCATGTGGTTTACGAGAATCTGGTTGATTCATAAACACATCTTGAGTGACAAATGAAAACAAACAACACAAATGTGTCACAAATCATAAAAATTGTTATCTAAAAGTTAAATTTATATGCACTAAAATATGCCAACCATATTACTTTTCATCAACAGAAGCTTTATAAAGCTAAATATGTGAAATTTATCAAATTACGAGACAAAAACTAAAACTCACATGAATCTCAAACTTCCAGCCACTAACTGCCTCATCTGTCAGGATCTTTGTGAAGGAGATGGTCAGACCATCTCGGAAAAACCTCTGACACGCCTCACATTTCACATCCAGTCCTGCAAAGAAGTAATATCACACCAATTACATAAAAATTGAGTGTGTTATATATTTGATAATTGACTTTATATTAAGGCTAAAAACAAAGACATCAAAGACAAGATGAATTAGAAGAATATTTATTCATTAAACTCAATTTCACTGGGGCATTTTATATCTGAAGATATAGGAGATATAGAAAAGATTAAGAGCTGCTGAAATGCAAAGACTGCGGAATGTGAATGCCCTAAGACATATCTCTACAGAGAAAAGTGTTGTGCGCGCCAACCTTTTTTACTCAGGTCTATTGCAGCTTCCAAGAGGACTTCTAGCTCTCCTTTCGGCAAAACTGGTACAACCCAACGAGGCCTAGGGGGAAAAGCAAATGAAAATCAAAAGACAAAAACACATGCATGTAAAACGTATATAAATGTTGCATGTATTAGATCTACCTGTACCGAAAAAGAGCTCAATTCAACCTGCTAAGAAGCACCTACACTGTGTTACGTGAAGACAATTTTAAGAGGTACGTACAAAGTCTGGAAAGATTTGCAGATGCAATGTCGTGGCATAGTAAGTTGGAAAATGTGTATTTTTGAGTCAAAATTTTGAGCTCTTCAAATTCCTCATTTGTGTAATTGGTATACTATTCATTCGTCTAATTATTACCTGTAACTTTAGGAGTGTCACAGTCTTCACTCAGTGAAAAAAAATGACTTTTTAATAAAAGACACTCAAAAAGGTACCCTGAGGTCTAATAATGTTGTAGAGTTGTAATGTTGTTCTAGGAATGTATCCACAGTTCGGTGTGCCTTGTTGAGGAAGTGGGAGTAACAGATGATGCAGCATCGAAGTCAGCAACTGAGTAAATACCTGTTGATCATATCATCAAGCTTGGCTAAGTCAGTATGAGGGAAGGCAGGCTCCTCCTCTTCCAGCTGAGGGGGGCCCTCACTCTGGCCCTGCTCATCTGGTGGGCTCACTGGAGAGTTCTCATTAGATGAGTTAGGAGATGATGTCTAGGAAAACAAATTCCACAAAATAAAGATGTGACGATATTAAAAGTTACGTCAGGTATCAAGCATTTGTGCGTTCTTTACATCTTATGGGATGATAAACGTTATGTAATAATTAAATAACATATGCAATATACTATTTAACAAACGCCTGGACAATGTAATGTACTAAAAAGGTAACAGGTACTTGTTGCTTTTTAAAACAAAAATCTACATGGAGATGGTAATTTTGATATGATTTATTCAATGTTTGGATAAAGTGACAGTTTAGAGAGATATAAAAACAAAGGGTGAAAGAAAACGGTAAATGGAATAATAGATGGATTTGTATGCATTCAAACATGAATGGAAATGTAGTTTCATTTCAGTTGGGAGTTAAGAAACCATTCACACACCAACTGTGCATATTTTGGAGCAATTTGGGGTTCAGTGTACCGCGGAAGACACTTTCACACGCTGACTACAGAGGGAATTCAACCACTGATCACAGGACGTCCTGCTTTATCCAATGAATAATGTCCGCCACCGAATAGGTAACAACGTGATAAAGGCTCCTGGTTGAGTTTAATGGTTATATTGCATGTGTACTGAACAACCCAAACTCCAATGTGTCTTAATTGATCTCTCGATTTTGTGGCCATTAACATATGGAGACAGATGACTTAACCGGAATAAATACAAGACGGAAAAAGACTTTGGGATAAAGCTTTGACTCGTGTCCAGCATGAGCAGACATCAAGTTCAAATGTAGTTCTCAACCAACAATATCATTATAAATTTTAAATTACTATAAATTTTAAGTAAATGCTGAAATAACAGAAAACGATTTTTCATTTTTAAGACATTCGGGTGGCACAGTGGCGCAGTCGTTAGCACTGTCGCCTCACAGCAAGAAGGTCCTGGGTTCGATTCCCAGGTCAGGGCGTTTCTGTGTGGAGCTTGCATGTTCTCCCTGTGCCTGCGTGGGTTCTCTCCGGGTACTCCGGCTTCCTCCCACAGTCCAAAAACATGCAAACTGGGGGTCAGGTTAATTGGTCACTCTAAATTGCCCGTAGGTGTGAATGTGAGTGTGGATGGTTGTTTTTCTCTATATGTCAGCCCTGCGATGAACTAGCGACTTGTCAAGGGTGTTCCCCGCATTCGCCCCAAGATGCTGAGATAGGCTTCAGCCCCCCCGCGACTCCTAACAGGATAAGTGGTAGAAAATGGATGGATGAAAGACATTTGCCAGTCAGGTCATTGACAGTTGCCATAATATCATTAACTAAAGTAAAAGGCTGCCTTTAAATTATTATCTATTATTTGAAATATTATCATTGTTCTTGTCTAGTTACTTGTGAACAAGCATTTTAGTGCACTGTTTACACAACAGATTGTCTTAACTTCATTGTCCTTTTGATATTTTCTGTTAAAAAAAAAAAAAGTAATATTTACAATGTAATTATACTGAGAGTTTAAGTCGCACAGCAGATAAATGACTTTGGATAGATTTATTTAGCTCAATAAAGATGTGCTAGTCTTTATGTGGTGATGACAGTATTGCATTGAACACTTAAGGTCAAGGTATAGTGCTCTCACTAGCTATGTTTACATGGACACAAATATTCGGAGTAAAGGGCCGATCAGAATAAAAATGCTTCATTTAAACATGTCAATTGGAAGATTCTGATCCGATTCGGCTCATTCAGAAAGAAATTATCATTCCGACCGAGAGTGGTGGTTTATGCTGATCCTTATTCCGATCCCGACTTCCTGTTTGGGATAAAATTACCCTCACTGCGCATGTGTGCCACTCATGTCCTCCCACACTCTCCTCCTGTACCACAGGAGCAATAAGCATTGCTGAGCCCGTAGCTTGATCACAAGAGAAGACTAGGAACAAAAACAGGGCTTTCAGAACCTGGCGCAGGTCCATTCTTTAAGAGCGCAGAGTTTAAATTGCAGGGAAAAGAACAAAAGTGCAAACTGTAGCCACATCAGTGCTTGTTTTCAGCACAGGCATAAGTACAACTTCTTCTTCTGCAGTTATTTTAGGGAAATCAGACAAATCTGCGCATGTCAAAGTGCTGCTATTCTGATTAAAGCTTGGAGCATGTATACGCACGTCATGATCGGATTATTTGATTTAGCGTCCATATAAAGAGCAGATTCCGAACTTCCAGTCCCTCAAATTTTTAATCAGATTTATTTTGCGCATGTAAACATAGCTATTGTTATTATCTGTCAAAGTATCAAGAGTTTTCTGTGATTGTTCAGGGACAAAAAAATCAAAAACTCAAAAAGTCTAATACATACAGACAATATTTGGTTATCGTTAAAAATGGCCTGTAAACAAACAAACAATTCAAGTCATTATACCCATTGTATTTGGCATACGCAGACGTGTTCTTTTCGTTCTTATCCACGTAGAAGAAACAAATATTGCTGCACTTGGTCGAATCTGCTACGGTGCTGTCAGGTAGACATTTTGGAATAAAGACTCTATGACGGACAAAGGCTCATACATCAATATACAGCATCTGTGACCATTCCGCCTTTAGTTTCCTCCCTTATCTAAAAGGGGCTTATAAACATTGGTGGTATGAACAGCTGTGTGTGAGATAGTATAAAAGACAAACATAATCGTAGAAGATGCACAAGTGAGAAATTTGTAATGAGGGGGTGTGTGGCAAAGACTCCTTCTGCTTGGCTGACCTACATAGGCAGCTTGCCTCTCACGTCTCACCAAGGCTCATCTCTAACCAACACAGGCCTGCACATACACACACACGCTCTTTTATCCATCACTCAGGAGGCTCTGTTCATTGATGCCTCGCCTTCACTCTCTTTCTCCCTCTTTTCCGCTCCTTCCTCCCCTCCCTTTTTGTCCCCTTTGGCATCCCTGTGTGGTTAGGTATGAGCATTTTAAAAAAAAAAAAAAAACTTTTGCAAAAAGATAGCTGTCAAAACACACTCTTCATCCTCTCTCCACAG
>KV751321.1:7372874-7395845 GCA_001698575.1 Mola mola
TTTGTTTGGCAGTTCCTGAGCAGTGTTTGTGTTGTGGCAGCTTGCATTGGACCCACTGTCACTGGGTGCAGGTGCAGGTGCAAGTGCATGGGCCTGGGGGTTATGCCTGGTTCTGCGAGAATATTTGGGGCAGGCAGTTTCTGCAAATGCCAGGATCAAAGGCTTCATACCAAAACTCTGCACTGATCAATGGTCATTTTCTTTTTTTAACAGGGAAGCGGTCAAAAGTCGATCTGCTGGTTGATTAGTCTGCATCTTCTCCACAGTTGTGTGAGTGCAAACAATGTATTTTCACATTTATTCCGTTTTTAGAGCGGACTCTTGATTCAGCATCCACACAGATGTTATCCTGCTCTGCGTTATTTTCCCACCACTGCTGTTTATTTTGGCACTTTTCTTCTTGCGTTTCTGCACTCATTGAATCCGTTCAAAAATCAAAATGTTCAGCTCTTTAAGGACATGTGTTTTTTTTTTTTCTTTTGAAATATTCCAGCTTTTTCTGGGACTTGTCTGAAATTATAATTCCATTTCCCCCCCTGATTTAGTCTTGTATGACACTACTGTGTTCTGTGGATTTCTTTGATGACAGATAAGTTTTTTTATGTAACATAAAAGACATTAAAGACGTAACCTCTCCCTCTGTCTCCTCTCCTTGTCTCCTTCCCACAGTCCTATTATTTTATTTTGTCTTTACATTTTTGACAGCAAAGCTTAGCTTCCATCTTTTCGAACAGTTCCTTTCCCCTTTAAATGTCCTCAGTATGTTTCAGTTCAACTTCAATGCTGCCACTGTTCCATTGTAGGTCATGACTTTTCTGGCTATTCAATTTTCAGTTCTGCAAATCAGCAACTTCTTTCAGCATGTTTATTCAAGTAATCAGCATCCACAAACACTTTCACCAGGAAATGCATTTTTCCGGTTTATCTTTCATGTGTCAGGGGGGCTGAGTGGTTCTTCTAGGCATTACATTTACTCAATTGGTGGCCAGAGACAAATATGCCTCTTTATAAATGTAATCAGATTCCCAGGGAAAACAATCTGATCTTTTCCTACTTAGGCGACTGAGTGTTATTGCGTGATGTCTCTCCTCAAATAATGCTCCAAAGACTGGCACACATCAGCAAAACTTTAACCAAGATACGCCCATATATTCACAATTTCATACAGCTCATGAAGTACGGGACAACCTTTGTAATGTTTCACGATGCATTACAGAATTAATTTCTGCCAAATCCTTCCCAATTTCCCCTGGGGATCAATTCAGTAGTCTGATTCTGATTGGTAAACCAATTCTTTGAACAGTAGTATATTGAGTGGCACTGATACTTTACTGTTGCAGAAAGATATGACTTTGGCCTGCACGTATTGTAAACCATTTATGCAGTTCCTGTGAAATAAGTCACTGTTTCTATACTGAACTGATATTTAATGGTATCAGAGTATCACAATGCGCATTGTGCGCAATATGATTTGATTCGATTCACGTGATTCCTTTTATTTTAATTAATTTATTTATTTTTACTCATCTTAATCTGCTAATTCTTCCTAAGTAATGTTGTCTTTTTGTCTTTTAATAACCTTTTAATATTGATATTGACTTGTGTAGCAGCTCTGTTGTTTTTCTCTTTATCAATTCTCTTTTCCTTCGTATTATAATAAAGGTATTGTTAGTATTATTACTATTATCTGGAACGATTAGCACACCAAAGACTTGTAGCTATCAAGTCCAATTACAAAGAAGACAGTTAGTTCGGTGCCACAGACACTCCGGCCTGGCAGCCAGCGGCGTGAGACTCCAGTCCGGGTTTTCTTCCCCACCGGACGACACGGATCCCGACAGCAAAGATGGCGGCTGAGCGGCGTTGAGTTTTCTCCATAGCGAGTTACTAACTTTGGCGCATTTGCTGGGTTTTACCAGTGAACGAGGAAAGCAACTCCGTGCAAAGAAACGCGTCTGGTGGAAAAATGACGCGGGGCTGCGAATGAAAGCATTTTCAAAAAGGATTTAGCCGCTACAACACCACAGTTTTGCGTTGTAGCGCTGCGTGTGCCGTCGTAGCTAACGAGGCTGTAGCGCCTTTGTAAAATGGCTCCAGTGCAGATTGGGACAGACGGGCAGCTCGTCCCACTCGGAGGGCCGGTGGTATCGGGACCGCAGCCGCCACCACCGGGTGGGGCAGCCACACAGGGGGTCCGACTGAGCCTGCTAATTGAATTTCTTCTCCAGAGGACCTACCATGAAATTACCCTGCTTGCAGAGCTGTGAGTAATATCTGGATTTGTAGGCCTCAGTGCTAACCAGATAGCCACCGGGCTAATCGGCTAACGGGAGTAAACTCAGAGGATGCTCTTCTCCCAGCAACAAAAATAAACGCTAAAGTGCTCGTCAAGCTGGATCCAGTCGCGATGTTAGGACATGCTTTTTGTGTCATTAGCGGGAATGAAGTCAATTAAAGTGGATAGACCACACACTACTGCTATGTGAAGGGACGTATTGGTAAACAACACTTCATATGTCTAAAGAACCTTAAGTCAGCACTCATGTTTAGCTATCCAAAATTGTTTATAACACAAGGGAATAAATGCCGATATGAAAGACGCCAAGTTGGATCAGTCGCCTGGCCCGAACCTTTTATCTAATTGATAAGACAATAGGACTTAAATTTGCTGTAATCAGAGTAAAGTCATATCAGGGATGGATAAGGTTTTTGCAGGCAAAATGTTGCTCTTTCTATTTTGTTAATCAAATATATATATTTTTTTCAGACTTCCCAGGAAAACGGATATGGAGAGGTTTGTGTCTTTGGCATTTTGGCAGACCTTCTTTATCTGTTCAATCATATCTTGCTGACTTTGTTAAGATGTGTTTTAAAGGTTTGTTTGTCTTTCAGGAAAATTGAGATTGTCCAGTTTGCCAGTCGTACTCGGCAGCTATTTGTGCGTCTACTAGCCCTGGTGAAGTGGGCAAGCAATGCAGGAAAAGTCGAGAAGTGTGCGGTATGTTGAGTGTAATTAGACTTCCCTAATATCACACTGCGCAGTGGTGCCTTAACCATCTGTGCTAATAAACTCACAGATACTCCTTTCTTTCTCTGTGGAAACAGATGATTTCCAGTTTCTTGGATCAGCAGACCATCCTGTTTGTGGATACAGCTGATAGGCTTGCATCTCTAGCCAGAGATGCCCTTGTTCACGCTCGTTTGCCCAGCTTTGCAATCCCCTTTGCCATTGATGTTCTCACCACAGGGTCATACCCACGCTTGCCCACCTGTATACGAGTAAGTGATCTATTGTATGGTGTGAAAAACATAAATTCTTTATATCTGTCCTTTTTGTTTTATGTGTTTCCTACACCTGCACAATTGTTTCTGTGTCTGTTTGTGTAGGATAAGATTATTCCTCCCGACCCTATCACAAAGTTTGAAAAGCAGACCACCTTAAATCAGCTTAATCAGATCCTACGACACCGCCTGGTCACCACAGACTTACCACCCCAGCTAGCAAACCTCACAGTTGGTAAGCAGATGTGCAAATCCCTTTTTTATTTTAAATCTCACAACTCTCTTACTTTCTTTAGTAGTTTGTGTTCAGCTGTTTTGTCATTAGAAACTCTTTTATGCCGTCTTATATTGCCTTGTATATATATTTATGCAGCTAATGGCCGTGTAAAGTTTCGCGTTGAAGGAGAGTTTGAGGCCACCTTGACCGTAATGGGGGATGACCCTGATATTCCTTGGAGGCTACTGAAGTTGGAGATTCTGGTGGAGGACAAAGAAACAGGAGGTAATCATTCAGGCATGGCATGTAATCATTCAGCTCTGCTGGACACTTAGTGGTTATCATTTGATAAATCAGATTGACACGGCACTTGTTTTTCTAATGTTTCCCCTTTCCCATTTACTCTCAACTGGTTTATCACCTCATCCCCCTCCTCGCTGGCAGATGGCCGGGCCTTGGTCCACAGTTTGCAGGTGAACTTTATCCATGAGTTGGTCCAGGCACGTCTGTGTGCAGATGAAAAACCCCTACAGGACATGTACAACTGCTTGCGTATCCTTTCTTGTTTTCGATTTATCTCCACAAACACAAGATGTTCTATGTAAAAGCAACATTTGGCTTTACTCTCATTCTGATACTGATACTGCAGCAGGGTGAGAGTATATGTCTGAGAGTATAGATTATTGAGTGGTTAAGCAGACTTGCAGAATTCTGATGGAACACAACAGCACAAGTGCATCCTTAACAGTCTCTGTTTCATTAATTCTTAACAACACAACCACCTTTTGTTACTGACAATGAAAGACAGCACTGTTTTGTTTTTTGTTTTTTTACATCCTCTTATCCAGACGGATCATGTGACTAGAGTTGTGAAATATATTGATATAATATTAATATTTTGACACAACAATAGATATCATCTTATATTTTAGATTTTTATACATTATCACATGGCATAATTGTTTTCTTTGTCTCCTTTTAAAAAATTACATAATGGTAAAGTTAAATAATTTTCTAATCTTACCATATTCTTTACCAATGAATACTCTCTTTGCAATATCGCAATAGTTAAAAAATGCCATTGTTGATGTAATTGGTCAACAATATCTTGTATTTGATTTTGTCCATATGTGCACAATTATCCTGAAGAACGAGATAAATGGCCAAATAATAAAGGCTATAAATACATTACACAAGAC
This sequence comes from Mola mola, assembly GCA_001698575.1. Classification (NCBI taxonomy): domain Eukaryota; kingdom Metazoa; phylum Chordata; class Actinopteri; order Tetraodontiformes; family Molidae; genus Mola; species Mola mola. The sequence goes on from KV751321.1 coordinate 7,377,573, forward strand.
ACCAAAACTGTTTCACAACCTTCCTTTTTTGGCTGCAGAATGCTGTTAGGATATCTAAAATTACACACTAGCACATAATAACGAAACTCAAATAATGTCTGTTAAAAGGACTGTAAGAAGGAGGAAAGGTTTAGGTTATTCAGAGGCCCCTGTCTCATCAGTCTGCGATAAAACTTAGAAACAAAGTTCTTTTTGCATTCATGCTGAAACTGAAGACCTTATTCAAGCTTGCAAGCTGAATATAACTGCTTATCGCAGTGCTAATCAGTCCGTCTCTGCTTTGCCTTTCCTCCACCCGCGCTCACAGTGCAGTTCCTGTTTCAAAGAGCAGTCTGTGTTGGACACAAATACCCTTTTTGTCAACAAAGTGTACATGTTGCAAGGGTGTGTTCCGAATATTAATGAAAAGATGCGTATACTAGTGTTGTTTTGTTTTTTTTTTAATCTCTGTTCACCTTTCCTTTTTAGTTTTATCACACTTTGTTTTCTTTAACTACCTTGTTTCCAGACTCCTTTTGTTTGTCACTGCAGCTAGAGGTGCTCCATTCTCAGACACTCATGCTGATCAGAGAGAGATGGGGAGACTTGGTACAGGAGGAGAGATATGTGACTGCAAAATACCTTACCCTCACAGTCTGGAAGTAAGCCCATGAGTTCATTCAGTTCATTCATCAGAATGCTGTGTTCGATTAAAACAAGAAACAAACAAAACAAAACTATAATTGAATAATGAGTGAACACTCTAAATAGCGCAGTGCCTTCATGCCTTTTTAGACCCTTCTCTCTGATGTCCTTTTTTTATCTTTCCAGCCAACAGATTTTGGGTAGGAAAACAGGTACTGCATCAGTACATAAAGTCACAATCAAGATTGACGAATCAGATGGGTCAAAGCCATTGCAAATATCTCATGAGCCTCCTCTCCCTGCTTGTGACTCCAAATTGATGGAGAGAGCTATGAAGGTAAGGATGACTTACTTGTTGTTTTTGATGAAATATGTGTTACAGTGGAAATATCTCGCATTACAGTATTTGTTTTCTTCCACTCATTCTTTAGATAGATCATCTGTCAGTAGAGAAACTCTTGATTGACAGCGTGCATGCACGCTCCCATCAAAAGCTCCAGGAGCTGAAGGCCATTCTGAAAGCCAGCAATCCCAGTGACAACTGTATGTATTTACTCAACTTTCACATCATAAATGGTTAAGTACAGGTTCAGGTTTACATTGACCAAATGCACAGAATCAGTGTTCTCTCCACCAGCAGATGCAGCCTTGTGCCAATCAGTGTGATGACGTGTGAAAAGTTAGCTATTGTTGTGGAAGCAAAAAAATATCCCTGAAAAATATCTAATGCAAGAATTTTAGTGGTCTTAATTATAATGAATTGCAAGGTGAAAATTCCCAGTATCTCATGAAAATGTATTGTCTCACACATCCCTCATTCACCTTCTGTAAAATAATATATGGTGTTACTGTGTGTTTGTTTTAGCATTCATAGAGACTGCGTTACCCACACTTGTCATTCCAATACTCGAACCCTGCGGTCGCTCAGAGTGCTTACACATTTTTGTAGACCTGCACTCTGGCATGTTCCAGCCCATGTTGTATGGATTAGGTAAGTAATAGCTAATGTCAACTATTTTCTTTTTGTACATTTTTAAAACTAAGTTTAAAGAATGTCTTACAGTTCGAGTTTATGTAAGGATTTAGTTTAATATTACAATGAAGGGCTTGAAGAGGAGGAGTTATACCCATTTCATATATTTATTTATCATTTTGGACACCAGTGGAGCAGCTTTGTGTGATTCATCATCCGAAACTGAACGCTCAGTTTTAGTTTCCTCCTCCCCCTTGACCCCTCATGCCCACTCTGCTCTGATTGATCATGTTTGCAGTCTTTCAAGAGGCTGCCAAGCCCCGCCCTGACCTCTTGCCGGTGTTTCAGACTAACAAGCAACCCTGTTAACTGGTGACTTTCAAATGAATGGGTCTGAAGTTGTTGTAGATACAGTATAGCAGATGTGACAAACAGGAAGAGAATACATAGGTGTCCTTGTGAATGCCTTTTTTTTTTGTTTTTCACGACAAACATACCCAAATTGTCTTTGGAGTACTAGCTCAAAGAAGTATGTTTTTTGTCTAAGATAACATTAATGGTGCATTTTTACTTTTTTTTTTGTCATCTTTAACTTCTCTTAACCAGAAAGTTAGAGAACAAAATGAACTAAATTTAACCGGAATAAAAAAAAAAAATATCCTTACCTTGTGATGTGTGAATTTAGAGTTTGTCTGCAGTCGTGGTTACTTATACTACAGCGCTTCACTATGTCATTAAATTATGTCTTTTATGTCTTAAATGTTATATAAAAGACTTAATACATCATCAAGGACATTCACAGGTCACAGAAGTAGATAGACAAAATAAGGGAGAAATAAAGGAATAACACTATAATTGAAAATAGAATTTAAAAAAAAAAAAAAAGATTATTAACACTGATATGCTGTACATCTTTTTGCTTTTACCTGTAATCAAAAATGCATGATAAGTATGAAAGTATAGAATATGTAATTTCACAAGAAAAAAAAAAGGATATTACAAAGAATTATAATAGTAAAATTATAATGTGTATATGAAGAGCCGCAAATCCAGCTTCATACTTCGTCTTGTTCAGGAAACAGTCTTCCATGAAGTGGCGTGAACAAGTACACCAAGGTATTTTTCTGTTGTTGGATAGAAAACAGGAATATTATCCACTCCTGTCTGGATCTTGCCTCTGGGGGAAAGCATAACAAAGTTAGATTTCCTTCGCAGCTGTAAAAAGACTTCCTTGGAGCTATAGCAGCGACCAAAAACAGGAGGCAGATTGGGGTAGCCATGGGGAAGTCCAACCTTGTGTGATGCATTAGCAGTCTAAGATTTTTTAGAAACTGAAAGCTATTGTTCAGAGCCAGCCAAAACAGCCCACAGCAATAATAATATGCAATCTACATGCGCGTACCTTAATTATTGCATATCTTGGTTTAACACGGCTGTCTGATATTGTAAAATAATTTATAGGTCAAAATGGAAGGAAGAGAATTATCTTCTCTAAACTCGGAATTATTTAAATTCAAATTCATGCTTAATTTACTTCTGTCAACAATTTTATTATTTTGTATACACAGCTCTGTCAAAGTTAATCCCAGCATTTTTGTCTTTTTAGATCAGTCCATGCTGGACGATATAGAAAAGACCATTAATGATGATATGAAGCGCATCATATCTTGGCTTCAACAACTAAGGTATGTCCATGACTTGAGTTTTCAAGTAGTTTTGATTTTAAAGTTTAATATACATGTGGCCGATAGTGAAAAGTCTTTTATTGCAAAGTGTTAGAAGAGGCAGTTCATGCTCACCAGTAACAGCCAGAGTCTTGCGCCTGCTCCAAGCTTGTCAAAAATGACTAATTACAGTTAGAAGCATTGGCTCTCGGTAGAAACACTTGGCTAGGCAAATGGCAGGCTGACTTTTGAGTGGAATGGACAGGGCTCTCGTGTCAACAGTTTTAATGCCGTGAGAGTGTGGGCTTTGGACTCTGCACTTTTTGTAACACTGTGTCTTTCCGTTTGGCAAGGTTCTGGTTGGGAGAGCAGCGCTGTCGACAGTCTGTGAAACACCTTCCTACTGTGTGCACCGATGTGCTTCATCTGTCAAACTCTGCTTCTCACCCTGTCGGCAGCTTGTGCAAACACAAACTTTTTGTTAAGCTGACACGTCTTCCGCAGTACTACATTGTAAGTTCCTCAACCAGTATATTCCTTCACTAAACCAAAAATTCCAGTGAGTTCAAAAGTCTTTGAACTGCTTTCATTATTATGTACCAACTCGTCTTTCTATGTTGGATTTCAGTTTCTTTCTTTTCATCTGTTTTCTGTAGGTGGTGGAAATGTGTGAAGTGCCTAGCAGCCCCACAGCGCTGCAGTATAAGTACTCTTTCCTGTCTGTTACTCAGTTGGAAGGAGAGGATGGACCCTTGTGTGCACAGCTCCTGCAGCATTTCAAGCCCAATCTAGAACAACTTGCCCAGGATACCACAACAGGGAGAGGGGCTCGACCTGGCACTAAAAGAAAGGTACTTTCTGCTACAGTTGTTATAAACCAAATGTTCATGTACTGTATATAATAAAATATTATTTTATCATACTCATTAAACTATATAATACCATATGTTTGTATTTATGAATTTATTTTAAAGGCTGTGGCGTGGCCCTGACCTTAGGTTAAAACTAGGCAGTTTGCACTGGCTCTGAAAATGTGGGTGGGAAAATTGAACAGTAAATGATCTGCCCAACCTCAGATACTGTTTACAGGACAAAGCGAAAAAAAACATTATATAATGGTAAAATTTCAGAGGTAATGTAATTAGAAAATGGTCCGTCTCTGGAACTGCTGTATGAGTAGGCTGTATTGCTGCTGCATGACCTTTTATGAATGTGCGTCAAGCCTCCGCTTAAAAAAACACAAAAAAACAAAAAGCATATTTGCACAGCTGGATAAGTGAAACAGAATCTCTTTAATGTGTGGTTTGTTTTCATCACTGTTTTCTTGTAGATGTCTGGGGACCAGGGAGACTCAGAGCCAAAGAAGCCAAAGCGGTCGGGAGAAATGTGTGCTTTCAACAAAGAACTGGCTCATCTGGTAGCGATGTGTGACACCAATATGCCTTTCATTGGTCTCAGATCAGAGGTAAGTCACAGTGCTGTGAAAGTTGGACTCATTCATTATTATCAGTCAAAATTATCATGAAAACATTAAACACAGACATTTAAGTTGTGTTTTCTTGTCTTTGGGTAGTTGTCCAACATGGAGATCCCAAACCAGGGTGTCCAAGTTGAGGGAGACGGCAGTAGTCATGCAATACATCTACTGAAGTAATAAGCATGAGCTCAGATGCATGCATTTACTATATGCATACACAATGACAGCCAGAGTTTGATAAACTTTGCTAAAACCACTGTGTTTTTTAAACAGCGTAATTGTTTTATCTTGCAGGATTCCTCCCTGTAAAGGTGTTGGAGAGGAGACGAGGAGAGCTTTAGAACGGTCCCTGCTGGACTGCACTATCCGACTGCAGGGCAGGAACAACCGGACCTGGGTGGCTGAACTGGTGCTGGCCAACTGCCCTCTCAACAGCACACACAGCAAAGAGCAAGGTGCACACCATTTTATTGAGTTAAAAGTATGTCACTCGAAGTAAACATAAGTATTGAGTTTTTTTATTTATGCAGAAAAAAATCTTTAAGATTAAAGAAAGCTCTCATCTTTTTAAAAATCCTTGAATCCAAATGAGATCACAGCCAACGAGCATGTGTTTGAAAAAAAAAAAAAAATTAAAACGTGATACAATTTTGTCACCTTTTGGCAAAAATCACCATTTTAGCGTCAATCAGGTCAATCACTTGAATTGTTTGGTGCCACGGGAAACTTGGAAGAAATCTTATTTTTTCAGCAAACATTAAATCATTGTTGCTCCTGTCATGCTTGGTACTTGCTCAGGTCAGTACTTTTCTAGTAGAGCATGGGCTCCACATTTTACGGCTGAGTCCTGAGTTTGATGCAAATCGGCCATAATGTCTTGTAATCGACATTATGTACTTTGCTAAAAGTCCAACTTTCATGTTGGTGTTGAAAGATTTACATCTGGCACATGGTTTAGTGTGTTAACAAAAATATCCGTCCTCTTTCTCAGCATCCACACGACACGTGTATCTGACCTATGAAAACCCTCTATCGGAGCCGGTAGGAGGGCGGAAGGTGGTAGAGATGTTCCTTAATGACTGGAGTGCCATCAGTCAGCTCTACCAGTGTGTCCTCAACTTCTCTCGTGCACTGCCAGGTACAAGCAGGGTCATCTGTAAAGAAAGACACGTGTAAAATAATAACTGCTGATCTTGTATGAAAGTCAGTTCATTGTAAATCAATCAACAGGTTTCCAGTTTGCTGTAGGTTTGTGGATTTTTGCAATCTACACCCCTGTCATTTTTCTGAAGGAAGTGCTTGGTAAAAGAAACATCCAATATTCCTGCATGTTGTGACTGCTGTCTTGCCCTCCAGATATGCCGTCTTACCTGAGCGTCTTCTCAGAGGTGCGGCTGTATAATTACCGTAAGCTGGTGTTGTGCTATGGCACAACCAAGGGCAGCTCTGTCACCATCCAGTGGAACTCCAGCAGCCAGCGTTTCCATCTTGCCCTGGGCACCGTGGGGCCTAACTCTGGCTGCTCCAACTGCCACAACATCATCCTCCATCAGCTACAGGAGATGTTCAACAAGGGTCCAAATGTGATGCAGCTGCTACAGGTACAGTGTCACTCAGTTATAAAAATGCAGCCACATATTCATATGTGCACTTGTTAGGTTTAGATCAAATCATGTTTTCGAGTGACCCTCAAGGTTCTTTTTAAGAAATATTAAACTTAATTTTCAAGTGTTAACCAACTGATAAATGAAACTCATCAGTATAATATTGTCTCACAATCATAATTGTTATTCTATCATGATCCTCTAGTGCCTCTAAAAATGTGCTTGCATACTTGCATTAAAACATTTTTTGTCCTCTACTATGACATCTTTTTGTCTTAATCTTACACTATCTACTCTTTACTGCGAGAGTTCTGACTAATTTCTAGCCTAACGTTTCTATTTATTGTCTTCCTTAGGTTCTCTTTGACACACAGGCCCCTCTGAATGCAATCAACAAGCTACCAACAGTGCCCATGCTGGGTCTGACTCAGCGCACCAACACTGCCTACCAGTGCTTTTCCATCTTACCCCAGTCAGCCACACACATCCGCTTGGCGTTTCGAAACATGTACTGCATTGACATCTATTGCCGCAGTCGCGGTGTTGTGGCCATCAGAGACGGAGCCTATAGTCTCTTTGACAACACTAAGATTGTAGAAGGCTTCTATCCTGCTCCTGGGCTCAAGGTAAACCAGACTTGAGGCATGATAATGGTGTTAACAAACCAACGTTATGTGGAAAATGGACTAAGATTTCTGTTGAAACTTCCGACATAAAAATGCTGTTTCAGTATTTATGCACATAGATGTAACAGTGCTAGTATACCAGAAGAATCAACTGAAAATATGTGACTAACTATGATCTAAAGGAATAGTTTCAAGACATCTTTGGAAACTTATTTTCTTTCTGTCAGAGTCATTTGAGATACCACTCTAATGTCAGTCAGTTTTGCTCTGCAGAAATAAGGAAACAGTGTAAGCAATTTGTCCGATTTTGTCAAGAGTGAACATATCTTTGAGCACCATTTATTGGACGTCTGCACTTTTGTCATCACTGACACATTGCTATGTTATTAGCAGAAATTCCAAGAAGTCAATGTGCCTAGCCAAGAAGCTGTTGAGCATATAACACCAACAAAAAAAGCACTGTTTCCAGTCTTAAAGCCAAGCTAAGCATATTTCCCTCATCATCACTCTAGTGAGAAAAAGTGTTAAAGTGTCATTAAGAATTTAAATGTCTGTCAACAATTTTTAACAATTTCCCTCGGGGATAAATAAAGTATTCTGAATCTGAATACACATACAAAAGTTAGTGTAATCCAGATTATGCAATTTTACGACTATTATATCCAGCTTTCTACAAATAACTTCCAAATCCTGTCCCTCTTTGTCTTTTACATTGCAGACATTCCTGAACATGTTTGTAGATAGTAATCAGGATGCTCGCAGGCGCTCTGTCAATGAAGACGATAACCCGCCCTCACCAGTGGGCGTAGACGTGATGGACAGTCTGATGAATCAGTTGCAAACGCAGCAGCCACAGACAATGAGGGGCGGCACGGGAGGCGTCTATCCTCCCCTCACTTCGCCACCACCAAATTACCATGCTAATGTAACTCCATCGCCTTCAATGATGCCCACCCAGTCACCAGGTAATGGCAAGCTTGGTGTTTGTCCAAGTGTGTGAGTGAATGGTGTCCCGTATTCGTTGTTTCCATCTGAGCTTGTCAGCCTTCCATACAGGATTATGAGTGATGGATCATGTTTATTTTAATATCACATTGCTCCTCCTTGTGAGGAGGAAGAGCAACCATGTGTGCCCATTTTAATTTTATGAAACCATGAGATCAGTTGTGTTTCTCATGCAACATACACACAACTCGCAGCCAAGAGGGAACAAAGCATGCATTTAGTCCTGCTCCTTCCATTCCTCTCCATCTCAGTGAGCCAGCCAGAGGCTGCAGCCCTTCCACCCTGCTTTAGCACGTGTGTAAATGAGTGTGTGAGTGAGTGTGTGTAAGGAGAACTTGTCAACCACAGAGTCTGACGAGCCATTTGGTATATGTGTGTGTGTGTGTGTGTGTGTGTGTGTGTGTGTATATATGTGTGTATATGTGTGCAGGGAATATCCATACCTCTGGCTCCCCTAGTGGAGCTCTGAGGGCACCCTCACCTTTTGGGCCCACTCCGTCTCCATCTTCTCTGGGCATAGCCATGGGCCAGACCAGCTTTGCCAGTCCCCACGGTAAGCAGGAGGGTGGCTCTTTTTGCTGGCCTGTTGGTAAATCTGGTCTACTGGGTGAGGACAGGAATAGGCTCAAATAAATCCTAATCACATCTAGGCTGCGCATGAGAGATGGTCTGTGGTTAGTAGGCACACAGTGGTGTATTGATCTCTCTTTATTGTTGTACATTGAGCCTTGTTTGGATCCTCATGGTCATCTCTCCTTTACTCTAGGTGCTCTGGACCCCAGCTCTCCGTATGCCATGGTGTCTCCCAGCCATAGGGGCCAGTGGCCAGGCTCACCACAGTTCTCAGGGCCTTCTCCTGGTACAAGGATCCATGGGATGTCTCCTGGTAACCCGTCGCTGCACTCACCTATCCCTGACCCTCATTCGCCCCGTGCTGGGACTGGTAAATAATGCTATGCTAATGTTGCTAATGCTGAAATCCCTTTCATTTATTATTATAATGTTACATTTTATTGAACATGCTGTACTAAATAGGACCTTTCATAGTTGAAGAATTAACCCCTCTTGCTGTCTTTGGTTTAGGTTCACAAATCATGCCTTCCAGTATGCCTCCACCTCGAAAGCTACCTCAGCGCCCCTGGGCTGCCTCCATTCCTACCATCCTCACCCACAATGCCTTGCATGTGCTTCTGCTCCCCTCACCCACTCCCTGCCTGGTGCCAGGCCTAGCAGGCAGCTACCTCTGCTCGCCGCTAGAGCGTTTTCTGGGTTCAGTTATCATGAGACGGCACCTGCAGAGGATCATCCAGCAGGAGGCTAATACTGTAAGAGTTGCAAACAACATCCTGAAGGTCCTGGTGTTTTCTCATTTCCATCATGCGTTTCTAACCTGTTCCTTACCCTCCTCCAGTTATCTATTGTGAACTCTAATGAGCCGGGGGTGATCATGTTCAAGACGGATGTGCTCAAGTGCCGCGTAGCTCTCAACCCAAAGAATTACCAGACGCTGCAGCTCAAAGTCACTCCAGAAAACACTGGTCCCTGGTCCCAGGAAGAGCTGCAGGTGCTAGAGAAGTTCTTTGAGACAAGGGTAAGTACATGTAGCATGTTCTTAACTGAATCTACACATTGTTCAAGCGCATACGTTTTAAACATCTGAAAATTTAACGAGTCCTAAATTTAATTTAATTTTTGCTTAAGTTGCAAGACTTAGATAATCTTGGAGGCCACCTGACCATCGATCCATCTTCCGTCCTCTTTCTAGGTTGCTGGTCCTCCCTTCAAATACAACACACTGAATGCTTTCACAAAGCTGCTGGGGGCGCCGACCAACATCCTCCGAGACTGCGTGCGCATCATGAAGCTCGAACTGGTGGGTTGCTGCTTCTTTTGTATACTTAGACCATGTGTTGCATCTGATTTTATATGTTTCATCAATTACATACGTTCAACACGTTTTTTACACAAAATGGAGAAAATAATTGAAATTTGCTAAGTGTTCTAAGTGTGTAGTTTTGACTACACTTACTGGAAAATACAAAACATTGTTAATACAGTCAGCTTGTCATCCAAACCGTCACATAACAGTGGTAACGACTTATCAAGATGCAGGGCATCATGTGACCTGATAAACCTGCCTTTCTCTGCTGTTGTTTGTGCCAGAGTGCACATATCACACATGCTTTCATTGTAACGTGATAAAATGTACGGTTGTGGATCTGTAAGAACAGGTCTAATCAAATTAATTAATTCATTCCTTTACCTTGTATATAAACCACTGGCAATGCCTGTGTGCTTGAAAGAGATAACGCAATAAAAACCTGTCTTTGGCCGCAGTTCCCTGACCAAGCTGCACAGCTGAAGTGGAATGTCCAGTTCTGTCTCACCATCCCACCCAGTGCTCCCCCTATTGCCCCTCCTGGAACCATTGCTGTGGTGCTCAAGTCCAAGATGCTCTTCTTTGTAAGCGTTGGCGGAACCTCAACTTTAGCTTTTCGCACCCTAGACACAGATTTTGTGCATTGCAGAATTTTAATACAGGTCTCAAACCCTGTGTGTTTGGTCTGTTTTGGCTCACAGTTACAGCTGACCCAGCGCATCCCACTGCCCCAGGATCCAGTGAGCATCATCGTCCCCATCGTGTACGACATGGCTACAGGCCTCACGCAGCAGGCCGACATTCCCAGACAGCACAGCTCTTCTGGGGCCGCAGCACTCATGGTCTCCAATATCCTTAAGAGGTTCAACGAACTGCACCCTGCCAGACAGGGTGAGATTAGCATGCTGTGGACTGTGGAATGTTGGACTATACTAGCAGTAAATGTACCATACTGAACTGGTTCACTAATTCTGGGTTTTTCCTCTCTTGCTTTCAGGTGAATGTACGATATTCGCCTCTGTTCACGAGCTGATGGCCAACCTCACTCTACCACCGGGCACACGTCAGTAGAAACCACAGAGTCAAAAATGGCTCCATCCCTGAGCTGAAGAGAAAAACGAGTTACTCAAATGTGATCCCAAGATGTCATCTCTCTGCTTCAGCCCCTGGACTATTCACCTGATGTGAAACTGCTGTTGTGAAAGGGAGTCAAATGCACAGTTTGGATACAGTTTTTAGTCTTGTCAGAAGCTCACAATCAGGATTTGTCGTCGTCATATCTTAGCAAGGGGTGACAGCGGATGTGAAAGGATATAAATGTTTTTTTTTTTCTTCTTTTTTTTTCTCCATGTGCACTTGTATACAAGGTTATCTATTGAAATTATGGTTGTTTTCAAAATATGTACATTGTTGTATATTTGAGTATTGAAAAGAATCAAGTGAGTTAGACTTTTGCAAGAGAATTGTCCTCAGTTTGTTTATTTTCCTTTTTTTTTTTAGTAACACCACACTATAATTATAGTATCATGCGATATATGACCTGGCACACTATTTAAATATCCCTTATTTACTTTCTCTGCATATTTTTTTTTTTCCCCCCAAACTTTCACTTTCGATACTGTAAAACTGTGACAGACTTTATAAGCCAGTTTTATTTTATTACAACTGATTGAGTCCTGATTGAAGGATTTGAGATATGCTGTCTGATTTTGCTATTTAATAAACCAAGCCCAGAGTCGGTTTGTGCTTTGAGGATCTTCCAGCGGCAGTGCAGAAATAGTTCATTTTAAGTAGTAATATCACACCATAAAAGTAGTTCATTACAAGCAGATGAGGTCACAAGATTTGGCTGAAGCAAATGTCTATAAATTTAAAAAAATAGAATTATGTCATCCAGAGTATATTGATTATTGCAGAGAAATCAACTTTCAAGTAATCCTGGAACCTCGCTTATTACATGCAGTCTATTCATTTTTTTTCTTTTAATGTTACCAATTTTAGTTACATTGTTAATTATTATTGATGTACCAGTATTGCTCCAATTTTGCTTTACAGAAATTGAAATATTCTAATATTTTGTGATGGGATTTTTCTAAAAAGTTTTTGAGCTGTAGTCTATAATTATAATTAAAATAGATGCTTGAAATATTTTAGTTTACTGAGTGTCGAATATTAAATGTTCATTCTTAAAAAGAGATGCAATTTTATACTAGTATAGCAATGCATCATATTCAGTCATCTTAATTTGAAAGGTGCCTAGTAACATAATAGACCTGCATCAGTGAAGTGAATAGTCAGCAGAAAATTAGACTTTGAAAAATGACCGATTAACTGTTGTCATTTTTTAGTAAATATTTCCTAGTGCCGCTTCCTAGTTTATACTATTTCCTACTTCTCATTTAGGAGTTTTCTAAATTTATACTCTTTGTGTTTTTAGACTGTTGCTAAGATGTCACCTTACTAAAAAAACAAAAAACAAAATATAAATCCTAATTGTGCAGATGACTGATTGACAAAATAAGCTAGGTCATTTCTTAAAATTGGAATAGTGGTTTTTCAGTTATTACTCCCGCCAGGTAGGTTATATTTTTGGGACAGATTTTGATTGAATTTTCAGGAGGTGGGAAATAGCCAAAGGAACCGTAAATCAAATTTTGGTTGTGATCCATTTCGTTGTATGGGTCTAAGGTGTTTTGACACAGCATGTCAACACAATTTTAACAAAAACATTTTGCTGTGGCAATATTGTGCAGGTGGGAGGTGATTTTTTTTTTGGCCTTAGAGGAGGTCTGCGCACTCCGAGTTCGTTTTACATTAAAAAAGTGAACATTAGCGGTACCTAGTGGTGAGTTAGTAGAATTCCACGCTACCTTGGCCGCTGCCTCTCTAAGCACATAGAACTACGGTGGCCCTCTGTGTATGATCCTGCATTTATATTAACATAGCTCAACAAAGTCGGGATAAACTTCCAGCTGACTGCTGCCTTTTACTGGGGTAAGTTTTTCCATTGGTTGAATGTCAGAGCCACTACAGTGCAAACAAACAGGCTTTTTGTCTGTTTTCAGCTCCGGTAGTAACATGATGTAAGATGACCTGCTCCCACAATTATAAATTCATTATTCTTAGATTACATATACATTACGGTTTTTACACACTGATGTTAATACAGTTACAAAGATTATATTACATGTTTGCAAATAGGTATTCTTAAATTTTACACAAATTTAGGTGTTATGAATATTGGACATTCAAGGTTAACCAAATGAAATGATGACAAAAAATAACTTTTCTGTGATAATCTAATTTTAATGCCTCTATGCCAGTGTCAGCCCGGGTCAGAGGCTCAAGTTTTCTGTATGTACGTCCATCTGCCCATTCCTTTGAACCCCGTATCTCAAAAATACTTTGAAGGATTTCCTTCAAACTTTGAACAAACGTCTACTCTGACTCAAGGATGAACTGATTGCATTTTGGCCGTCATAGGCTAAAGGTCAAGGTCACTGCAGCCTCATGTGGGCCACGCTCGTGAACGTGAAGCAGACTCGGAGCAGGTGACTTTGATCAGTAGACCTTCGAAGGTCACTGTGAAATGAAATCTTGCCAGCATAATATCTCCAGAATGCATTGTGGGATTTTATGCTGTGAGGTTGCAGTACAATAGGATTTTCTGGCCAGTTTGAAAGGTGTATTATAAACCTGGTCTCTAACTTCCCAAACTAGCTCGTTTTATAAATTCACTCTAGCTTTTTGTTGATATGCTCCTACTATTTATATAACTCTGTACACTTCTTCTTCCAAAATACCAACAAAACAAAACTTAACATGCACCTAAACCTTTTAAAATAATAGAACTATCCCATGCACTAGTAGTATAATGAAAAGTACCCGTAGGAAAAATGATTCTATGGGATGTAAAGTGGTGCAAATCGTAAATACATTGTAGAACCTAAACATGGTACTGAATGTACTTGTTTTCCTCCACTTTAGTCAGGATCAAGCCTGAGAACACCTCTGCTGCTGCATCCTCTCCTGGTGATGCTGTGATTTCATCTCTAACACATGACATCATTCAGAAAGGCTCCGCGTGCGGCGAGTTGCGTTCAAAGCCGCAAATCACCGACCGACTACGCGGCTGCTGCACGAAAGGGCGTGTTTTTTTCTTTTTCTAAATGTTAGTCCATCAATAAACCAGCACCCAAATTGACTCTCAGGAGGACCGGGATGCGTCCACCAAGCTGCAGCTGCGTTTGAGTGTCGCCATCCGCCAGGAAACGACGATTTTCGCATGATTTACGGACACCGGTCGGAATTTTAATTCACGCTCGACACTCGAACGCACCTCCCGCGGGAGACAGTTCGAGCGAATGCAATAAAAATAAACTAACGGAAAGCTTTTGTTCTCCAGCCTCAGATCGGCTTCTGTGCGTGCTTTCAACGAGCCTCGTATGGCAGTGAGCAGCGGGCCCCGGTGAGAGGAGCGACCAGAACCGGATCCGGTTAGATATGGCAGTGAGCACATCGGAGCCTCTCTGCCAGCCGTGCGCGTACCATGAGGCGTTCAAAGGTACGTCCCCGTATTACATGCTCGCTTGTCATTCAGGTGCGGCTTAAAATCCTCTCCTGCTTGGGTTGGATCGTGCCACCTCAGGGGACACCGACGCACCACTCCTCTTTAGTCCGCATCTCCATCCCTCCGCGGTCCCAGAGGATGGATGACGCGCGCGCTGCAGCGGTGCAGGAGAGGAGGGGTGGTGTCGTGGATGGCCTGATGATTTGCTTGTCGTTGTTTGCCCAGTGGAGCTACAGGTGAAGAGACCCCTGATGCCCGTCCAGCTGAGCCCGGAGCAGGTGGGCCTGGAGATGCTGTGCCTCTGCGGGCAGCTGGACCTCCTGATCAGGGCGCAGATGCAGCAGGTAGGGCGCCCACACGCATCCCCTCCATGCTCTCCTCACTCTTCATCAACCGTGAAGTGAAATTTAAGAGATAGGGCCACCAGAAATGAAATATCCCCATCCAGAAAAAAACCCAATAAACAAAGCCAGATGATATGTTGTATGAAGATGACATAATTAGCACGTGACAAATGCACAAATTAAGGTTCATACAACTGAATAAAGGACTTGTACATGCAACACATGAAATGTGCTTCTCTGTAGTTTTTTCTTTTTAACTAAATAAAAGATGTACCAGTCCGGAAATTCCTGGCCAAGAAGACTTGAAAATGACAACGAAAAATAATCAGACTGAGATCCTACAACTTTTGGCCTCACTGCTGAATATCAAAGATTCTTTTACTTCTTTTTTTTTTTAAATGGGAGACACCAGAGTGGTATGTAACAACGTACACCAAGGACACGTATAGTCAGACCAACCAGAGAAGAAAATATTACAAGCGTTTTATCGACAATAATACCAAAATACCAAACAAAATTCTAACATTGTGTGTTACTCTCGTCTACTCCCCGTCCCCACTTCCCATAATCCACCCCCAGAAGCCATACATTTTTCTTTTATGCATGTTTTCCTGCTAAACAAAATGTCCCTGGGTCTTCCTCTCACCGACCTCGCTCATCCTCCCCATCGCTGAGGGCCAGTACTGTAACTCGATCATTCAATTAAATGATATATAACAATAGTGTGGGATTTAATGTAGATGCATACATATACATTCATTCTATAAGTAATAATAAGCATTAGATTTTTAGAGACTTGCCTGGAAACTGGTGTGGAGAAGGCAAACATCCCGTCATGATGCTAACTGCTTATTTCAGTAGCGATGTGTGTTTTAGTACATAAAAAACACCATATGGACATGCAAACAATAAGGCGCGACCAATCAATTGGTCAGCTGATATTATTTGCCGTTATTGACCTATTTCAGATATATCGGTATCACCGTTTATGTTCCTGTATACATTATGTTATCTGAAGCCTGAGGTGATTATAAGTTGTTGATTTTTCCTGTGAACGTTACTGTTTCAGTGCACTGCTGCCATTGAAGACAATAAAGGTTTGTTGCTGGTCAAACAAATGGTTGATAATGTCATGTTTGAGGATCAGTATGGAAAAAACTGTGTATATTGGAAAATATATAAATATTAGAACTTTTGTATTGTATTAGGATATCGGTATCAGTATCGGCCCCAAAAACTGTATATCGGTCAGGATTTAGTTAACAAGTTCAAAAAATGTTGAAACATGATAACCAATTGGCCTTTAGTATATTTACTTTTATTTGTACTTTTGGTATTTAAGTGCATTTACTAATTACTCTAACCCGAGTATGAGTTTTGGGTACATAATTTAGATCATACTGCTTGAATGAAAACCCATAAAACACCATCAACTGAATGAAATGTGCAGCTTTAGCTAGTAATATGAGTTAAAACCCTGAGGGGGCTACCAGCCAGGCTCAACAATTCAATGATAATTGACATTCAGGCAAAGCAAACGCATTTTTTTCTGAAATTATTTTGAATTAAAGCTTGAATCAAAGGCATTTGAGTCAAATTCTCACATACCAGGATATGAGCCTGTCCCATATTTTAAAAGGCAGCATTTGATCAAGCGCTGCCAGCGTAAAACATACCCGACAACATCCCAAGATTTAAAAATTAAAACTCTGTAATCATTATTTCCTGCTCTTGGGTTACAGTTCCAGGAGCAGTTAGGACAAGGCTGTAGCCCCGAAGAGTCAGACACTTTCCAGGCACAAGGTCAGTGACACAGTAACCGAGTGTTTAACTCCACCTGGGAGCTCTTGTATGCTGCTGTTGAAGTTTTCGTGCTGTGTTTTTGAAGGATCGGAAATTCTCGATCAGATGCTGCAGTGCCTTGAACATCTACCAAAGCCTATGCCACAGCTGGAGGTAACACAGTTCACGACGTGTGAAGTGAGAAGACTGTGGCTGGACCAGTAATCGAGGGCGTTTGCGTGTTTCCTCAGGACTATCTGGACATGGTGGGTCTGTCGGTGATGTTTCCTCGTGTGGAGGTGTTCCTCATACAGGGCAGCCCCGTGGACATGCTGGAGAGGCCACAGATGGACGGTAAGAGATCCATACGTTTATGGCGGAGGAGGCTTATACTTCAATGCATCAGTACTCTTGAGAGCACATTGTGCATGCATTTGGAAAGAAAGGCAAAAGCAACTTCTTTTTTAATAAAAAAACATGCATTTTTCTTTAACTTCCTGATCTGTAATAATGTGAGTGGCCAACATAGATGCTTGTTGGGATTGTTATGAGTACATTTACTGATGTATGGTACTTTCCTGTAAAAAAAGCCGTTTGTCAGGCGTACTTTGCTCAAGCTCTTCCATTTTATGCCATTTTTGTACTTAAAATCATGATAAAAACTTGTTCCTGTTTGCTCAAAGAACACAACTAACGCAAGCTGTTGCTTCCTGTGCAGAATACTTCTTCCATGTTGCCAAACTTAACCAGCTCCTGGTGCTGAGTCAGCAGCTAGAGGAGGACATCAGACACCTTGGAAGTCATAAATACATCGCTCACCAGCTGTCCGTTATTTATGTGAGGACAATAAAACATTTTTTCTAACATCTATCAACCTTTATGCCTTCACTTCACTTTTGTCATTTTTGGGCTGTTTAATGTTGCTTTTCTTGCAGCAAGTCGTTTGCTCCTTCAGAGGAATCCAGGCTCTCTCAGACATAAAGAGGGATATTGAGGCCAACTTCAAACAGATGAAACAGTGTCTAGCGGTAGACGAAGGCTCCAGGCACGAACCCCAGCTGGCGGGTCACTACATCAACTGGTGAGTTACGATCCAAGTGGCACGCGGGCTGAGACGATGACCACATCACCAGCACACGTTGTTCTCTGTGCAGGATACTGCAGTTAACTCAGAGCTTAACGTCAGTGGTGCTGTCGCTGCCCGAGGAGCTGACGGAGGATCTTCACCAGGCTGTGACCTTCGTGACACACTTCCTGTCCTGACCCAGCCTGCAGGACCGCTTCGATGGGTCCTGGAGAACTCCTAAATGAACTCCTGCTGTCATGACTGTGACAGCTCACAACTTGATCAGCTGATTGGTGGTGGGAATAGACGGATTTACAGCTCCATTTAAAAAAATCGTGTGGGTTTTTATATTGTCCTCTTGAATGTTGCACATCAGTGTGTCTGGTTGGTTGGTTGATTGTTTGGAATGTAAGATTATTTAATCCTCTCTTAAACTACTGTGATAAATACTGGCATAACTTCTTTTTTTTTTTCACATAAAGTAGAATAATAAAATTGAAGGCTATGGGGAAATGTGTGTGCTTTCTGCTTGGTATGGCACAACAAGGCCTTAATTGTGTGATAAATGTGATCATCACATTCGAGAATGGAGCTTCAAGGCATTTTGACTTGTCCTGGCAGGTAAAGAAAAGACACCACGACCCACATTATGGCTGCAG
>KV751321.1:7416764-7444098 GCA_001698575.1 Mola mola
CATTGTTTTAACTCTATTGCCCGTTTTCTTACCTTGTTACTGTTCCTGAAAATATTCTCTCAATCATCTTATGGGAAATGGCTGGGCAAAAAAAAAATACAGAGAAGACATTATTTAGTTTATACTGTTGGGGAAAATAGAGTTTTCTTCTTACACAACAGCTCTCTCAGTTAATGTACAACCTTTTCACAACACATGTAATCCATTCTCACACACTGTAAATCCAAACTGGCCAGTGGAGCTCTTTTTAATCTTGACAATGCCATAAATCCTCTGGTCATCATGTTGACCATATAGAGGTAGAAATTGTTCCAGACGTGGCGTCATTTGAGCAGAGTGTATTTGCTGCTCTCTTATTGATCTTGTGTCTCATTTCCCCTGCCTCACTCGCAGATCGTCAACCAGGAACATGTGGTGTTGAGTGTGCGGGGAGGACGCGCCAAAGACAAGTCTCTCTCCACAAGAAGTATTTGTATGTGAGCTGTAAACTTGGACCAAATAAGACTTTTGTTACACGTATTTTCTAGCCTACTGACAGTTCCAACAAATGTCAGGCAGGTTATGTAAAACAAAGATCTCTTTTGTTTCAGACAGGGCATCAGCACTTGTCTTTTGTCATTTTTAAAATTTTTTTAAAAGTGTAGTGTAGAAGCCATGCAACTTATCCAAATACAACAAAGTCTGCAGTAAATTTCAATGCTATTTCAATGGTTATACTTCAAAAACATCATTGTAGTCTGGGAGTGCTTATGCACCTTGGTCATTGTGCTGTGCCAGGTCTTTCTGGTCTATGTAGAGGTCATGGTCTGTGTCAAGCTCCCAGAACTTGCAGTAGATAACGTAAAAATGTTCATAGGAGAAGTACTCCGTCAGTTGGTTCACGTCCTCTTCTTGCTCCAGCAGCGCCACATTCTGGGACAGAAGGCAAGAAACATTACAGTCAGAATTTTGTTATTGTTATAAAATTATTATATAATCGGTCTTCTTTACTAGTTGCAGTGCAATAAGGAGTTCCACCAACATTAAATCATTCTTACTTGTATCTCCAAAAAAAAAGTTGTTTAGATAATTTGGTCAAAATGTTGACATGTTTACAGCCTGGTCTCAGCCAGTTATCTGACTGTCCATCATGTGTTTTGCTCAGTTGGACTAAAATTTAATTGACATACAAAACTGAACAAATAGGCCTTAGTTCACGAAGGATGATAAAAGTAATTTTTCCTTTAATAAACAAAGTTTGAAGTATAAGACCTTGAATAATACACTAAAATGTAATTGTATCAGGCTTTATGTAGCTATTGATTGTGTTTTTAGATGTTCAAATAACCAGCGCACATGCCAAGTAACACAAAACAGAAAAGGAGAAAAGTGACATTTTGGAGTCATATACCTGAAGAAAGTTACTTTTCCTGAGCTCAGTACATGTTATTTTTCCAGTCCATGACCGATTCACATTGTAAAATATCCTCTGAATCACCTAAAAAAAAACAGTTGAGAGTGTTATCATTCATAACCAAACGGAACAATATCAATGCAGTGGCGTTTTCCTGTTTAATCACTTGAATACAGCAGGAGCTCTTCTGTGCTGTGGGAACGTACCGTGGTGATGTATCGTGAGTGAAAGTCCGGTGCTTCCTTTAGAAAGGCCAGGCCTGCGTGTGAGTTCACCACATCCTGAAAACATCATGTAAAATCAGCTCACTTTGCTTCCCCTGACCGATTTTGCAGTGACTGTCAGACCATTTTTAATGGAAAACCACGTGTCTTTCTTTTATGGTAGAAAGAGCACATGACATTCAAATATAAAGGCATACTTATTTAAAAATCGAAACTTGTCGGTGTCTATCTACATCACTCTGCCTCGCCATATGCTTTATAAATTGTGTTATGTGGTGAATAGGCCCCAGGCCTTGCTGGGACAGGCCATGAAATTTAAATGCTTCTTTGAAGTCAGAAAACACTGGGTCAACCGGTTTTTGGATGAGCTTCAGCCTTTCTGATTTGACAGCAATGTGTTGAGAAGGCCAGACAAAAGATGTTTGCTGGTGGCTGCTTAACCTTTTCTTCCTCGTGCCATAGAGTCACAGGGGGTACGCTGCATTTAAAATGAACTGAAGTCATATTCTTGCCATGAAACCGACACGTCTTTTCGTTATTCTACCCCCTTCCTTTTCTGCTGGGGAAAAGAACTGTTGACACAAATGTGAAGGCGGCAATGAAATTAAAAGGCCTTATTTCAGGGCAGCCGTCGCGCCTCTTTGACTCTTACTGTGAGAAATTAAATCATAGAGAAACACATAAATCACTGGACACAGGAAACAGGCGGGGACAGTCAAATCTACTCCGCTGCAATCCGCCTTTCATTCATCAAAACAGTCAAAGGTGATTTGCCGAACGGGGCAATACAAATTAAACAGCGCATGCCACAAGGCATCTCTGCTGGCATGCTAACGGGTGTTCGGTGCAGCCCAGTCGCCCCCGCTAGCATGAAAATGAATCAGGTGTAAGGTGGGGCTGGTGTGGAGCACCAACAGCTTGTCAGTGGGAATGAGGATACGAAATGCTAGCACAGCAGGTCCATGTGGTGAGACTGGCTGAGCAGTCAAGTGCACCGGTCTTAGGAAACAATTCGATAAATCTGTTTGCTATAAATCTTTTGTGCTACAACGCACAAAATGTCCCGAGCTCGAGTTCCGCACCAGTTGCATCTCCCTTCAATACATTAATATCCCTAAATTCCTCCATATGAGGAAGCACTGCCTCAGCGGGGCAGTCCAAAAGTCCAGTGTGCACCACCCGAGCCATTGCTATTTTGCCATCCCACATTGATTGCCAAGCCCAGCCCTCTCGCTGGGTGTGCTGCTGCCAGTACCTGCAGGAATGGAATAAAGTCGTCTTGTTCCAGGTAATTACAGCCAGGTTTGGCCAAGAGGTGCACAAATTTAGAAGCATCATCATGACAGGTCTGCAGAGTCCTGGAGAAGAAAAGAGAGAACAGATGGTTGTAAGGTTACACCCTTATGTTCCCTCCATCCTTTTATATCACTCCTTCACAGGCACAAGTTTGAATGGGTTTGTCTCAAAGGGCGTTTATAATGCATTCTGAAATTAGGATTCTGAATAGCTGCCCGGTGATTTCAAGTGTTAAATGTTAAGGTAACAACGGGGAAATCATGCAGGTGTCGAGTGTGGCCTCTCATCCAAGAATGGCTCAGTCATGAGCTCAAGTCAAAGGCCAGTTCTGTCCATTCCTCTAGAGGCTCATGCATTAATACAAGAGCATGCCTGTAGCGAACACCAACATTGAGCAAACAGCAAAGTGTGCAGCCAGTATTACAAAACCCCAATGGTATTCTTTTCCATTTCATACAGAAGGACACTGAATGGGTGTTTTTTTTTTTTTCAATCAAATACTGGATACACACAGTAAATTCTCCCTTGTGGGCATTTGTAAAGCTTTTGTGATGATTTCTGTTTAGAACTGAAAAGGAATGTCACGACATTCCGTAGAGTGCTGCATTGGGCTTCTGTAATTCAGCGAGTGGTCATCATTGTTCAGAGGAGATCGTATGAGCCACTTGGCTGCGAGTATACCCGTGGTCCAGTCAGAATAAGAGCAGCCATTGTCTTACTTTCTCCACATAGCCACGAACTTGTGAACAGACACGAAGCTGGTCCTGTCGCCTCCAGCCGAGCAGAACAAAGGCATTTTCCAGTAAAGGGGACACTCACAGGCCTAAGGAGAAAAAAAAAAAGGCGAGATGGGACAGTGTGTGGTGTGGATGCAGAGAACAGAGACAGAGAAAAAAATATGGTCTTAAACCTCCTAGATACATATTATCTTAACAGCAGAAAAGAACAAATGACACAATGTTGTTGGGTTGGTAAACAGTGTTGCACAACGTTAAGACTTCCCGGAGGAAACCTAGCCGTCGTTTCACTCGTCACTCAGGTTCCCCTCAGGCCATTTATGACATTCTTCAGAGACACAGACATTTTCCCAGAGGTTTAAAATCAGCAAACATTTGTAAAGTCAGGAGCAAAATGGCCCAAACAATAATTTGCTCGGGTGGCAGCTTCACCTCCACGCTACGAATCACCTTCTCACCTTGGAAATCTGCCCCATTTCCTCAATGGTGGCCCTTTCATTTGGGAATTGGGAAAATATTTTCTCTATTTTGGAAATGAGGCTGTCGATGTTGAGGTTGGCTTGAGGCCGGCCCTGTGGGAAGTGAAACTTTGGAATGCTTTCACTTAGCGCTGTGGTGACAGGCTCCTCCGTCCTCACGTGGGCCTGAGACAAACACAGAAATAAACTGTTAGCCACTGATGCTACCAAGGGGTAAAATCTCTCAGATGAGTCATTCCAGTATCTGCTAAGGCTCAAGTTAAAACAAACTTTGTATTACTAGCACTATAACCACACCTCCAAGGAAACCCCAGACCCATCAGGCAAGAGTTGTGAATACTTAGCATTTAAAGTTCATATCATTTATCTGTAATAGAGGTGGCTAAACACCCCTTCTAATAGATTATCACTGTGTGACGCATTAAAATCAAGACGTCTCAGCTGACATTAGTATGTGCAGAAAGGTTTGACCAAGCAATGGTCAGCAATAGTTGGCCCATGTTAAATGTCATCTGGTTATCAAGTAATGCCTCAAAGAGCCAGGAATTTAAGAGCTACAGAATAAAATAATATTAAATGAACAGAAATTGTCGGTCCTTACTGGAAAATTATCACTGCAACTATTACATCACTATCTTTCAAATATATTTCAGTTTTAGTTCGAAATGGTAACTCAAGACAATCACAAGATTCGACAGATTGTTTTTCAGCGGTGCCATTAAATATTCCTTTAATCAATTCTGTTTCTCACCCAAACCTTTATTTTTATGATCGATGTTACTATATTTGTAAATCAAATGCATAAAAAAAGTATTGACCTTCAAATCACATTGTTGTCTAAAATACAAAACTGACTGGATATGTGATAAGTGCAAAATTTTAAACACACCCACGTTTATACCGAAAATAACGTATACAGAAAACAATACAGTAAAATAAATGATTTCACCAAAGAAATTTGAACAAAAAAGATAAATCAATTTCCACTAAGCTGTGATCCAGAATGGACAATGATTTGTGTTAAAATCTGCCTTAGAATATGCATACCTGAACTGTTGCATAATTAATATTGTAAATGACAAATGTGATTTATCTATTCTGGCATGTCCACATGACTGCCGTGACATGATTTAAAGAGCATTCCAGAGACCCCTTTTAAAAAGCAGGTTCAACATACCCAGAGTTTCTTTCAGTTCTCTTGCTTCACTAACCCTAACAATCAAACCTTGCCAAGCAGTTAACCTATGTTTTCCCAATATATCCATTAGCAAGAATAGCTGATTGTGTGAACACTGTATGTAAATTAAAAAGCTTATTATAATCACTGTCCCATCGGGACACATGTACATCTGATTATAATTACACTTCGTATTCCTTCAATCAATGTGCTTCTTACGCTGTATGTATTCTTAAGCAATGTCAAACTGACTGAAGTTGGGAACAATCAATCAATCAATAAATAGATGGATCAATAGATAAAAAATGTAGCTCAATGTGGCTTTTTCATATCTTATAAATGTAACCAGTACAACAAGGCCCTGTTTTAGTATGTTATTGATATACAGAGAAGTAGGTAAAAGGATGTTGCTCACAGGAGTTAAACCACAGACAATCTGCACAAGATCTTCTATGAATAATAAGGCCGTTTTCCAGAGAACGGACTGGTCAGTATGCAATATATTTCCACGTTTATCTTTTACCTAAAACATAATGTGTTCTGTAGGAGGTTCTGGTGCATCTAAAGAAGTGACCAAGTGTCTTAAAAACCTGTGGTAAGAATGTTACCTTGTTAACCTCAAATCCCACTTTGTACTACACACCCATGCTTAAGGGGTAAGAGTAGTTGTCGATGACAGCCCTGGGAAAACACTAGCAGGGTTGGTATGTGATATATGTGATGTACAGTATGTGATGCATGTAGGTGTGTGTGTGTCATAGCTTGATTTAAAAAAAAAATCTCTACTGTCTCTGTACTCTGTACCAAGTAGAGTCCCAGCAATATGACATTTTTTGAGTCGATACCGATATAGATATCAGGGAGTAAAAAAAAAAAAAGTTCTGATATCCCACATTGGCCGATATAGACAATTTTTCACAAGATCCCTAAATGAGGCTATCAAATATTTGTACTAAATACATGCAACGGAGGCAGAATATTTTACAGATTAACAATGAACTTTTACTGACTTAAATGACAGCAATGCACTGAAACGGTGACTTTCACTGGAAATTTAATATAAAACACCCCATCTGTTTCTGCAATGTGTTTTTTAAAACCATATTTTTGGATATTGGTCAATATTGATAACATATCAGCTGATACCGATATATCTTTGATAGGACGGTATTGGTCAAACCAATATATTGTTTGGACCCACTCAATTTTTCAACCAAACTCCAACATGTAATTTTTTGCACTCGTCATTGACAAAAAAAAACAGCGTTGCGCACAATATGTATTTTTCACCTCATGTGATAATTAACTGCTTCTCAAGGCTGATACCGATAAGATAAACAACAATATTAAACAATTTAAAAATAAATAAAGTTAATTCTACAATGTGGGTGAGAGGTTAAGATCAAGTAAGAAAAGATGGATTATTTAATATTACATGGCTCCAATAATAAAAAAAAAAACCCTCTCTTGTATAAAATATGCTGCAAAATACAGCTATATTGTTGCCCCCACTAATGATATATTTGCCTCTCCAGTCTACACTGCATGACTGTACCTAGCTGAAGCATTTTGACATGCATTTTTCTGTGTTTTTTTTTTTTTTTTTCAAGGGATTGCAAGGTGCCTGTAGATGCCATGCTTATTAGCTGATAATATTTTTTTTTTTCATTAGTGGGTCTATAAATGTTGTGCATCCATAACAGTAACCTTAACCTAACTATATGCCAGAGCTTGGACGTCTCTATCCTTTAAACTACATCTGCCTAGAACCCCAAATAATAGCTTGTTTGTGTGTGTGTGTGTGTGTGTGTGTGTGAGGTTTTTGCGGTATAATCTTTAATTCTATGATGGAAATCAGTGTATACTTTTACATCTAACAATAATGACGTCATGAATTGTTGGACCTGCACCCACAATTTATCACCTGTACTGATAAATTTGATCCCACATGCTGTAGAAGAAATGAATCGGTAAAGATATTTTCATGACTAAACGCATAAAAAGCCAAAATGCATCACACTCCAATGTGTAATGTTTTACATATTAAGCAGTTACTAAAAACAGATTGAGTATAGCATGTTTCACTCTGAATAATCATTCATACCCCATGACTATTACATGACCCAAGAATTTGCTAACACAATAAATTTGGCTTTCAATAATCACATAAACAGACTCATGCAGTTCTCAGCTCAGAGATAAAAATACCAACATATTTGTTTTGGTCCACCATGTTTTACCCAGTGTATTCATTTCTTGTTAGTTTTTACATTATCTACAAAGGT
Source organism: Mola mola (assembly GCA_001698575.1). Taxonomy (NCBI): domain Eukaryota; kingdom Metazoa; phylum Chordata; class Actinopteri; order Tetraodontiformes; family Molidae; genus Mola; species Mola mola. The sequence continues at coordinate 7,424,356 of KV751321.1, forward strand.
TAATAACAATCAAAATTTTAAAAGATTTCAAAAAACTGTACAGAAACTTGGGGGCTTAATCTAGTCATGTCCATTTCTATAGGTATCATTACGTTATTCTATCAATGGTATTCATCTTAATTTAACCAGATGAATGATAAATGCTGCTGATACCAAGCTCTTCTCTGTCCTGCGTGTTGGTGTCAGCCATGGCTATAAAAGGACATTAACATCTCCTGTTGCCTTGCCAAACACGCCCCCCCCCCGCTTCATGCTTACTACTAGCAGAGTTCTTCAGCACTGCTAAGCCCCATGACAATTTACACATTCACAATAATGTGGTCTGAAAGAGCATAACAAAGCAGGCAAAATTCACAACATTCCACATGAGATCAAATCCCAAGCATTTCATATGGCTCATCACTGTTTGTAAGGTATTTCACCAAAGTCTTTATATATGGCCAGAGAAAGAGATGCAAGTGCTCAATTTTAACCTCCCCGAAATGCACAAGGTCAAAATATATCTATAGTTCCACTTTGGGAAGAATAGTGAGCAACAAGGTACAGCAGGTACAATTACTGTTGTTTAACACTGCCCAAAGGCTGACGGGCCAGAAAAGCCAGAGTAGTAGAGGGTATACTCATACAAACACCTGCCTGTCCTTGTTGGAAGGCTCTGAGCCTCTTCTTGAACCGAGAGGGCAGAACAAAGTCACAGCCGCGGGCCAGCAGAGCCAGCTCCTTCCTCAGGTCAGGGTCCTGACGCAGAGAAAGCTCCCTCATCCTCATCCTTGCTCCAGACGGGAGGGGAAACACATATACACAAACACCAGCGCTCAATCCGCTGATATCCTGTGACTATACAAATCACTTAGTACCAGTCAGCAGTGAGAGTAAAAGGCGGTGGCAGTCCTCTGTGTCTGTGTCCCTCTGATTGTCCTCTGTCAGAGTGAGAGCCTCTTAATACAAGGCAGCAGCTGCTACTGTGACTCTCTCTCCCATTCCTGATCTGGTCGCACAATCTCAGCTCTGCCTGCAGCCCTGTCCTAGTCTGTATGTGAGTAACATGTACACAATACATGCATGCAATGCACAGGGTCAGAGAGCCCTCGCCTCAAAGCTGCCGGGGAGATAAGAGGTGACGGTGTATTTGTGTGGGAGTCACTCGATGTATGTGTGGGATGGGAGGGGTGTGTGCTATAATCTGTTTTTCCAGTTTGCATTCCTCAATGCTCATAGAAGGTTATGTAAAGAGACAAGCCTGCTGTTGCAGCTTGCAGCAGCTGCTGCAGGAGCTAGTTGAGGGATGCATGTCAATATCAAAATGACACACTGTTCCTGTTCACACTGGCTTCCTTTCTGAAAAGCTCCCAAACTTCACGGAAACTAAGCTTTTGCTCTCAGCCAAGTAAACTGCAATCGCTCCTTCATTTGAACACTACACAGGACATGGAAGATCAAAATAAATCTGAAATAATGGAATATAATGAAAGACATGTTACTTCTGCTATATCTGCCTACATTTGTTATAAAATCAAGAAAAACAAGAAAAACAGAACAATCACAGGCACACAAAATAAACTTAATCGAATACTGGCAAATAAAGAAAGGTATGACAACTTAAAAATACATCGCAGTAAAAGAGTGTGGTCAAGTCACCAGATAACATGCACACAACAGCATAAAATAATGTATATTTAATAAACTCCTCTGCATCTGATCTTCTGCGGTCTTTGTTTTTCCTTCCCTTTGCAAGCCAGCCATTCCATGTCTTATTATAGTTGATGGGCAATAGTGGGAGGGAGGGGATGTCAAATTCAAAGAATGATGACCGAACCAGTCTGTGCCTATTAAAAGAAGCAGCAAGCACTGTTTGGGCAATCCAAGAAACTAGATCTGGAGAAACAAGGCTGTATCTTTGGTCCTCAAACAAACATCAGCTTCCGGTTACTGCTGTCCTGGAGTGATGGCAATTACATCAATTCTCAATACGTTTGCTGATCTAACACATCTGGGGTTGCCCTTTATACAGAGGGAAAGCCCTTTATGCCTACTGATGTGAATATTACAATTACACAAAAATGATACAGAGAAGTTCACGTCAGTAGACTGTGTAAATAAACCTATGTGTGTTCACTGTACTGTTATTTCCCAATGAAAGCAAATGCCCACCCACATTTTCCAATGGTTTCAGCTCAAACCCAGTTCCTGTTATCCCCCATACAGGACACTGCACATGCTTGATAAGATATTTGGATGATGGCATTCCACAGTGGTTGTCTTTTTGTTCATCTTCATCAAACCAATTACGGAAAGGAAAGAGCCGAAGCCAAAATAAGAACCAGTAGATGAGACTTAAGTGTCAACTTAAGTGTCACATGGAGCAATTTTGTGTTCAAGCAAACAAAATCTAGATTGTTTCTTAAACTGAGGAATCAGAACACAGTGGGGGAAATTATGTGTTGGTTTACATATGTGGGAAGATCCCTGTTACTAGTTACGAGCAACAACACGCTGGTTCTAAATCTAAACTTCCTACTTCAGAAATGTGTAAATAGGTCTGGATAAACAATATCACTGAGTCAGTCCATTGTAAACAGTTTGTCTAAACAACATCACGCTCTGAGGCAACTAGAAGTCAGACAGGCTACTAAATCATTATGTCCAAACTCTAACTGGTCACTGTGACAAACAAAAAACATGAGAACTCATGATTACCTCACAACATGTCTCTTCTGTAAACTGTTGAATCTGATTTTTACAGAAACATGTGACCTCTCATGTTGACTTCGTAACAAAACAGATCAGATTATGAAAATCACTGTCTGGAGTTAGTGACTATTGACAGGTCTGGATACTTGAACACCCATTTGACAATACTTAGGTTCATGGGGTTTAGTTTGGTTGAATTTCATTAAGCACTCTTGCTTTAAAACTCTGATATGCAATAGACAACATGCAGAGCAGAAAGGCGACCACAGAAGGGTAAAGGAAAAACTGATCAAAACTCCCCAGAGGGCTTCTGTGAAACCGTCAATACAAGCATACATGGTGTCCCACAAATATTATGTGCAGCTGGCTTCAGTATGTTTTACTAACAACCATCGAACCAGTGGCATGTATCACAGGGAGTCAAACCATCTCATGACAGTGTGGTAGAGTCACAACTGCTTTGTGGCACGGATGCAGGCCCAGTACTGCTGTGTTACCCAGAAAGTTCCAACCCAATCCACACAATCACATGTCTGAGACAGGGATTTGGGATACATGTGAACATGGGCCAAAAATAGGCCTGGTTTACTGACAACACGGTGAGCTTAGGGAGGGCTAACAAGTAGAACATGATGTGAGCAGATCAGCTAGCTTGAATAACAGCAATACAAAAAACCACAGAGGCACAGTTATTATAAAAGTTTTATGAATGTTGTCAGTATGACACCAGAAGTGGGACAGAGGGTCACAACAGTAAACACTGCTGCAAGATAAGGAGGAACAATACATAAGGCCCCTCAGATTTACACAACGCAACTACAGTAACATATGTAAACAATGAATAGAACAGAATACCAAGTGAATTTTGCCGACCATTTATTAAAGTTTAGAAATTTTTTCTATATATTTACATTTAATGACTTCATAATTCACTATCCTGGAAAGGAGATTTCAAAAATGACATAACAGTTTTAAGCTATTTGGATATAGTGAATAGACAGTCTAAAGGGCAAGGAAACATATACTGAATTAGCTGTATATGTTTGGAATTAAAATGTATTCATGCAAATCAATTAGGAGTCTATAATGGAATGGAACTCCCATACAAAAGATCAGAATAAACAAGATTGTTTTACATTAAGGCCTTATTTCTATTGAATCCTAGCCCAAACCTTAAATTTGTGATCATTCACATATGTCACAACCACAAAGAATCCAAAATAAAATGACTTGCGTACCAGTTTAACACCTGGTTCTCTGACAGGTCTGGCAACTGATAATGTGACCCTGGACCCCCTGCTTCAAATAGCTTCAGTGTTGCTGAGCCCAACCAAGCATGTTATAAAAATATATCTTGGGAAAAATAACCTATGATCTTCAATGCAGACACTCAAAAGAGAATAAAAAGTGAAACTTCAAAGTAGTATTAATTCTACCATTCACTATTACTATAATTATTGAGGTCTGTGTGACCTACTGCACTCAAACAACACAAATTAAAAGCTCTTTGACAGCAGAAGTGTCCAAACCCTCATGAGGACGGGGCCATGTAAATAAAAGATCTACAACCACATATTCTGACAACGAGCAGCATCTAATAGAAGTTGTTTCAGAGTAAATTACACAGGATGAATGTGCTGCCACACCTCATCTCCCTGGCAGAGTTCTGGGTATCTAATGCCAACAGAAGGGAACTGAGGCTATCTTTATCAGCGTGTGATGTCAAAGTCAGACCAGCTGTTCCAGGCTGCATCAACGTGACATAAATCGAATTTTTGTGTAATCCCTTGAAGAATGCATCTGTATACAGGAATTCATTATGTTTTCCTAAAATAAAAGTATTACTTTAAACAAACTCACAATTCCTTTAATATGGAATCACAGAATCTGGCCACACGTCACAGACACCTCATAGCAGAATACACAAAGTGTCCAGCAGCTGCTTTATATTAATCTGGGGGTCAGAGACTGGCATTAAGGGCCAAAAGTCACTGGGAGGAAAGAAACATAGATATAAAAAGCAAAGAAAAAATAAAATCCATCTACCAGACCTGTGACTGTTCCATCATTTGGGCTCAAGTTTAAGAGACGAGATAGAAAGACATGGGAATAGTTTAAAAGCCAAATGATCAATCATATGGGAGATAGTGAATTCTGAAACCCACAAATGTGACAGTGAAAGCTTTTCTATTTTGGCATCTTCTTCCTTAGTAATGAATAATTTCTCAGTGCAAGACTATTTTTGCATTTTCACCTAAACCTGAGATAATGTGATGTATGTAATCAAAAAATGATGCATATTTAATTTGGATGTGTTTAAGTCACTTATATTTGAGGAACAAGAGTGGAAAAATAAGTGTGTTGGAATACTCTTTATTTCTACTGGTGTAGTTGGTGGAAACTATATATGTTTCACGGATACTCCATGAGATTTGCTTTAATAATGGGCAGTAAAAGGGCATATGTAAATTATGTGAACTGCTGCTCTTTACTCTCCTGGTAACAGTGTTGAAAATTTAATCTGGACCTGGCTTACATTTATGTGTGGTTGGTTGTAGGCCTCTCCAGATTCATTATAACCTTCCAAACACAAGGGCCTTACTTAAGTTTAGCTCACCTCTTCTGTTTTAGTTAGGAAAGAACAGATGCCGCACCAGTGATTACTTGAACGACTCCACGTGCCTGCCCTTAGCATTTCAAAATGTCAGCGGTGGAGCTTTTAAGAGCATGTGCACACAGCTGTCTCACTGTCATCACTCAGTATGTTCACATTTCACATCTTGACCAAGTGGAAGTCCTTGAACAAACAAACTTTTTGAACATTTAAACTTTTTTATACTGTTTGATTTTTTTCTATAATCAAAGCAGCCAAAAGAGAAAACTCTATGTACCTCTGGAGACCCAAGTCACAGCATAAGATCTGCAATGCACAAGCTGAAAGGAGCAACCGGAGTGCCACAGATAGAACAGACTCAGACACTCCCATCTCTCATACCACACTAATTCGCGGGTGAGGCCTGCACATTTGGAAAGTATTTGACTAATAATCACTACATATGCCTACAGACATGGAGGCTCCAGTATTATAGTCCAGATTGGAAACCCCTTCAAGCCCTCTAATCCTGCAGACTACTCAGCAGCCTCTTGTGGTCAGCCTGGGAAAATAAAGATCCCAGAGGATACACTGAGCAAGGATTGAGAATCCACAGACTGAAATTTTTGCGACAGTCCGGATGAATTAAATAAACTGATTAAAGCTGCCATGTGTATCACTGAGAAAGGGTCAAAAAAATCAGAGACTTCTAGCATTAGTGACAAAGAAAAACTTGCCATTACGGCTATCTTGACAGATGCATTAATCACATGAGTGTTCTGCAAACCTGAAGAGGTCGACCCTCATCTCAATCTATTTACAATTGTATATTTATACTATGTTGGATGAGGTGCGACTTTTGGCTTCACTAAAAGTGCAGGAGCCACTCGTAAGTAAAGCCATGATGCAAAGATAACATGAACATACTCTTAAACATACACACGGCAATCGATACCAGACAATCACAACCATAACGGCCAATACCGATACTGAGCAGATAATTCTGTTCATCCATTGATTTTAGGCTTTTTTCAATAATGATCCGTCATCACGATATGCATATTGCCTTCGGAAGTCGAATTATTATTCAGAGGCTTTCTAAGCCTAATTCCCTCAAATTCAAGGACCTCACATGGCATAATTTGAATCACAGTTTAGGGTTACAACGCTGAGAATTATTACTATGAGGACTGGCAAGCTTAACAGAAATTTAAAGATAAAGAGTAAAAAGAGAGGGAGAGAAGCTTGAATGAGTGAAAATTAAAGCCAAATAATGCTTGATAATTTCTTTGCGGCGCCACAGGTACTGGAATTGACATTTCCCTAGCATCGCTATCATTTTATTTCAATCACTCAGGTACATGTGTGCATGTCGAACAATGAAAGAATTGCAAAAGACACGCAGTCAGTTAGAAAACATTCCCTGTTTACTGATGTTAAGTAGAAAAAAAAAATCCATTTCCAATTCCTATTTTTAAAACATTTCAAAGTCTTTCCATCTCAAATTCACAAACTTTTAAGGGTCTAATTAACCCCTTTGAACCTTGCATCATTATAGGAGAAGTGAAGGTGTTAATATATTAATGTTGGTTCCTTTCAATTTATGTTTCTCGATAAGCCACTAAAGTGTCACAGGAAGCTAGCAAGTACAATACCAGAGGCCTGAACATGACAAAATCAACTGAATTCATTATACTCGCACAATCTCTACCATATGTTAAAATGTCTGCTGTGAAAAAAGGCCTACTGACAAATGGCTTACACTTGCCTACTGAACTGTTCAAATTCAAAATATAAAAAAAATTATGCTTAGACACATTCTTTCTGCAAGTGTGCAGCCTTGTTGTTTATATGTATATTTACTTCCCTGTGGCAAAACGCATCAGATTGTAAAGGGTGTACAGAGTAAACTATTAACTACCGTATGGCCACTGACTAAAATGCACTATAAGCATTAAAATCCATGTGATTGATAAGGATTTCAACTATAGTTATTGTAAAATGCAAAAAAACTCTATGTCTCCATCTCTGAGTGGAAGTTCCTGGTTCCAAATAGAGATAAGGTGTATGTCACAATTATAGCCAAAGTTTTCTTTCAGGTGGCTCTGGGAACAAGGCTGAAATGTGAGACGCACCTTGTTTTTATGTAACAGCAACCATAGATGAATGGCCTGTAGCATGATGTGTTAAGAACCTATAAATCCTGTTAAAACCTGTACAAGTAACAACTGTTTTGTTAGATTTGGTATAAGATCGTGAATGAGTGGTGTGCTCCCATCCTTCCATAGAGCCAATGTCAACCATAAAAAATGTGGTTCAGCCTCTGCATTTATTTATTTTTGGCCCAAATATAAAGATAATTTACCTTTTTCGTGCTGATAGACCTCCGTAGCACTCTGCCATTGGGTCCAGTCACCCTGGTACTACTGCTACTGCCAGAGGGCAAGGCACTGGTGGATGGGATGCTGGAGGGTGTACTGAGGGATGCAGGCTTCTTCTCAGCCAGGTTTTTTGGGGATGCCACATTGTTGTTCTCACTGAAGGTCGGTGAGCTTTTGTCCAGGGCGCCGCTGATGCTGCTCACATCAACGTGCTGCCCACTTTTGATTAGGTCAAGGTAATCTTTGAGCAGTGACTGGGTTCCAGGATCGCTCAGCCAGTTGAGAAAGAGCTCATCAACTTTCATCTTGAGAACCGGCTGGAGGACTTGTGGCGACGGCATTTTGTTTATTTCTTTAGGGGCTTCTCTGACAGCGCCTGTGTAAAAATGACAGCAACGTTTACAATTGAGACGCACAAGTCTGGTTTAGTAATTCCAGCACAACCCTACAGGAGGCGAAACCACAGCACAACAGAGGAGAATGGGTTAACAGAATGGGTTTACTGATAACACTTAAAATAGCACTTGTACTAATTTGGTGTTGGAGGTCCTGCACACCCAACAGTCACTAATTTTAATGGATTTTAGCGTGAACCGTCAATGACTGCTCAGCCATATAGGCAAAACTAACGAAACTCAGTGAACCAATATTGAGCCAAGCAACGTTATCTATTTCTATCTCCACTGTCGGGCAAACAGCTGCCCAAACAGCTGTCACATAAATATACCAGGCAGCTGCTCTCAACAGAGCTGGAAAAGTTCGTGTTAGCTAAATAAAAAAAAAAAAACCCAACAACAGTCAGTTAGCGCCGTTAGCATTAACACGCTAACGTTAGCATGCTAACCTAGGTATCCACCGAGTGAGGTGAATGTGCAGCGATAATAAAGCGAGTCGCTCGGACTCTACGTTATTTCTACCACAAGCGAAGCTTCTGCTGTGTGTCACTTTACCCGTGGTGGTTGTTAAAGCAGCAGCGTGTCTCCCGTATTCATCGCGATGGGCAGAAACACAGCAGGCGACGGCAACCTCGCGGTTCACGTTCCCCTGGTAACCGCAACATGCTAACGCGAGATCTTGTGCGGGATCCAGCCCGCCTTCCGCTCACTGTCAGCGCCCGCCTGGAAGTACTAATACTACTACCACCACTACTTCATTTAATCTAATTCTTATCCATAATAAACGAGTATCTGAGGGACTACTGAGAGCATTTACCGAGGTAAAGTAGTAATTCTGGTTTTATAGTATTTTTAAAACCAATATTTTAAATATTTTTTGTAATTCTTTTACAAAATAAACAAAAATTTCCTTGCAGAATGGCCCTCATATTCTAACACTCTAAATGACTAATAACTGGATTATTATTTTGGCTTTTACATAAATGTGGTAAAGAGTAAGAAAAAAAACTCTTGAAATTATTACCTTGAAATATAAGGAGAAGTACAAAAAAATTAAATACTCAAGGGAACAAGCCTAATGTATTTAGGCGGGATTCCATCTTGCCACATCACTGTATAGTGCACTGAAATTAAAAATGCACATTTATTCTCGAATCCCACAAGTTGACAAACATTGCCTAACTTGTTTAACGCAATAGTTTTCATCACATTTCTAATTACTGTCTATGTCCTTCATATCAATTTATGATTGTTTGACTTTTGCAGGTCCAAATGTGAGCGAGTCAGTATTGCGGTGCTCATTTCCAGAAAACTAGTTCATTTAAGCCTCATAAATTCAATCATGTCTCTCTTTGCATGAATAACAGTGATACATGTGCAGCTGATTCCACTCCTCTCTCTCTTCTTATTCCTTGAAGCAGCTGGGCTGGGCACCTGGTGCATATGCAGCTGGGCATCCTTATTGATTACTGCAGGGAGGTGTAGTCCCAGACATTGTGGCTCCTCCACTGCACGCAGCCTAGAAAGCAAGCAACACAAGAAAAAGGTCAGCAAAATAATGGGCACCATGTTTGACACCTGCGGCAAAACATTGAGCGGATTGTTTCTTAGAAGGATGGAACTTTTTGCAACTCTGTTTCTAATACCAAATAATAAAAAAAAAACTGGAATAATTCCCAAGCGTATTTATTCAATGCACATTTAAGAGTTAAACAAAACAGACTTTTGATTGCAATTGAGGGGCTTACATGTGAAAAATGACTGCACCGTATTTAATGACTGCAGGGTCAGGCCTGAATGGCACAATCATAATTTTACTTGGAATATTTTCACTTACAAAAGTAATGGAACTGAAAACAACAATTTAACAATTATTCAATGTCTCTGTGAATACAGTGTTGTTGGATAATTATTCTTGTTATGGAGGCATTATAACAAATGTTGTCTAGACTAAACCGTCCTGGTAATCACAGATCATAGCTGAAAAAACAAGTTCTTTCGATCAAGATTTTTTCACATAATTATTTGTTACCCATTTTATTTTAAACTCGTGTCATTACTGAGATCTGACATGACGAATGGATACAGTGTGCATTTTTAGTTGGTTATTTTTTTGACGACTATTACACTGTTGTGTAATAAATTACCAGAATCCACTTGACATGGTGATATTTGATGTTTCTTTTGTATTTTTAACATTAAGGACCTTAGGCACACCTATCACCACAAACGTCTCGTGAATGACCCTATTCAAAATGCTTCTAGCCTTTTTGTTTAGAGCAAATTAACGTTGGTTTCGTGGTCGTAAAACTTATTGACTGAATTTTCCTGATTGCTTCCCTTGATAACACCAGTAAATCAAGTCTGAAACATTAAAAGTTGTCTGAGGCGCAGCACGTAATGCAAAACCTCTTTGTTCTTTCGAACAGCGTGTGTTGTAGAGACGTGTGTTTTAGAGCCTAATCAATATCAGAAATGAGAAGAGAAAAAGTGAAGGTCTTGAAACTTTAAACTTTGCGACTTTTCAAAGTGTAATTACAGTGCACAAATAGGATTTTACCCAAAGCAGTGTGCATGTTGTTTTTTCACGCCTTGAAGGACATTTCAAAGGTTTGGCCGAGGCTGAAACCACGGGGGGACAGCTGGTTAGCGTAAGAAAGTGTTAGTGAGCAGTTCACATGTGCAGCTCTCCCTAACTGCTGTCAGCTATGCTATATGGGTGCTCTGTGAAGTAGGCGATAAGCAATCTGCTCTAATAAGGAGGGTGATTAAAGTTGAAAGTGTTGTGTTGTAGCTGTGCGCTGTAGAGTTATTTGGACAGTGCCATAGTCTGTGTACAGTAGAATAGACATACACAAGATTATGAAGTTTGTTTCAGATGCAACTTTGTCTGATTGTTTTCTTCAACAATAATAATTAAAATATGTTCCCAGATTGATTTACTGAAGAGCAATATAAATTACTTACCCACAATTCTTTAAAAAGGCAACATTTTTTTTTTTTTAATCTCACCTAAAACTTTTTACTTTTTCAACTGTAATTAATTTAGATATCACGCTTCTGATGGTACATTGGTTTTTCCTCTTAATTCTGAAATTACATTAAAACATTCAAATGTAATACTTGACCCTCAGATGGTCGCAGTTCCACTGCTCCAAGACTTCACATGATGTACCGTTGCAAATATTGTTTCTGAATTTTTTGTTTTCGGACAATAGAGATCTTTTCAATCAACATGTTAAACTGGACATCAATTGCAGTTAGGAATATGAACATATAAATTCCATATCTATTCAAAATGTTGGAGCATTATTTTATTAGTTTGCACAGATTTCATCCCAACCCAGTTTTGTAGAAACTGTAGGAACAAATAAATATTTACAGTAAATACATACAGAACAGACTTTGTGCATATTTCCTGTGAGGACTTAGAGATGGTGGTGGTTGGAATAATGCTTACAAATGATTGAAATAAGGAAAGACAAAATCTTTGAGTTTAGACTATAGTTAAGTTGTATGAAAATCTGTGAATCTGTGGATAATCCATGCTTTCCTAAATTGATACTTATTTTTAGGGAAACTATTTTAAAACCAGATTGGATAAGCATTTTGGTACATACATAGAGGGATAATTCCTCTTTGTAACACAAAGACAGAGACTGCACTCATTACTCAAGTAGTCTGAGGTGTATTTATACTTCATAATTTTGAGTCTTACAACTCCCAACTCCACTTCAGTCATTAAATAAACATTTCTGATGATTTTTTTTTTAATCAAAAATCTCATCTCTCTCTCTCTCTCTCTAATTTTAAAACTAATTTTAAAACACTTTTAACTCTCCTGGTTGGAAGGTTTATTTATGCTTTGGTGCATAAACGAAAGAAGGATTGCATGTTGTTAGCTGTCACAGGCTGAATTAAACTTCACATTAGGTTTCTTTGCCAGTCCCCTGTGTGCATAATGCACACCACTTCATTAAGTTAAGAGGCAGAGAGATTTGTAAATATTGCTCTGTCTGTCTGATTTCCAATAATAGCCAGACACTGTAGAAACAGCTGCTAGCATAAAGTAAAACATTTTACAAGAACATAGCTGGTCGAGTGATATTTTTGACCAGAAATGGCTTTGATCTTGGTCTTAAACATTCTCTGTTTGATATGGCTTTCAAATGAACTGTGGTATGAACCTCACTTTCCGCCTCCCAAAATGGCATCGGGTAGTGATGAGCCTTCTCATAGCTCTTTTATGGCTACACTGTAAACACGCTACACTGTTTTTACTCCTTAAGAAAATCACAGACAGAGAATCAAACTGTCTTCAGTCAACATTTAGATTCTTAATACGCTGCGCGAAATCGAGCCGCAGAGGAGGAGACTTCTTTCATTAGACACTTCACCAACGCTCTGAAGTTTGCTCCTTCCATCTGAGATGACTATAAAAGAGAAACAATGCCTCTCCCGATTGGTGTCTTTAGAGATTTTCTCTCTCATCATATATTAATGAAAGAGGTGGCATGTATGGAGTTTAAGAGCTTAGGCAGGAAAACCTGGCTGTGAGCATACCAAAATAAAACTGCCTTTATATTTGACAGACTCATGTTTGCTTTATGTGTGACAAGCATGTCTGGTAGGTATAAATCTTAGCTTCAACTTTGATATAATTTCCAAAATTCTGCACATTTTTCTGACACACATGCAGTAGATATAGAAAAATATAAGCTGCCTGTAGAGGGCAGACTTCACCTGGGATGCTTCAGAGCTACACCTCTCCCAATCTTTTCCAGACAAGCCCACAGCTATAAACCATATCCATTTGAACACACTCATCTCATATCAGGCCACAGAGCCGGTATGAATTAGACGTGAGTTAATGCCAGTTATTCTAATGAATGCACTGTACATCACTTCCCCACGTTGGCCTCCATTTCTCCTTTAATGAGACAGGCCCATCAAGATGGAGCAAGAGCTTTTTGATATCCTCAGAGGGGCACGGCTCGCACGAACATTAATGCCCATAATTCATAGCAAATCAAGAGAGATTTTGTTGGAAGAGAGGATCACACCAATTACCGGTTGTTTATTGTTTGCTATTGTTGTGTTTACTGCAGTCTAATCATATTTGGAGGTCAGCCACAGCACTACATCAGCTCCAAGTGGAGGAGCTCTTTTGAAGCCTTTCATTTCGTTGTGCCATATTAGCCGCACGGAGCAGCCCTAGACAACACGCCTTTGCTTTCAAGATAAAAAGAAACCAGCATTACATCACATTCAAAATAATTTCATGATTTAAGGAAATTGCACGTAAATTGGTCACCTAAAAAAAAAAAAAAAAAATGGACCAGCCCATTAAGAAAAATGTGTTTCATGTATTAATTTGCCTTGAGATAATGATCATTTACATAATGGCTTGAACATGGGAACAAGAGTTTATGTTCGATTCTGAGCACATGTTGTTGGTTGCCCGTGTTTGGCCAGACAAAGCGCCCTCTTTTTCGTTCTTGCCCCTCCTATGGAAGGGATCCGTGGCATGAAAGCACGAAAATCATGGAAATCAGCAAGGCCTTATTATACCAAGGTCATTATGGCTGGCTTTTATCCTCCTCTGTACTTATAGGAGGTATGGGAATCCTGTTCTCCATCACCCAAGGCCTCACCTTTGAACACACACACCCGAGCCCACACCAGGGCCAGCATTCGCACACACACTCCGGTGTGTCTCTTTCATTTGGCCTCCTTGAATTTCATCAGTCATTTTTACATAACATTAGTGGGGTGCATTTGTGGTCGTCATGCCTGCATGTAGATGGTGGCTGTTACTTTAGGAAAAGACTGAATAATGCACGGGGAAAGGGTTGGAGAAGGCTCGAACACGGTCGGCAACAGCACAGCTTTATACCCTGTATCTGAAATGGTTTGAGTATACATGAAGTGAGATAAATAGATCTTAGATGCTCTTGGATCGCCAGACTCCAGGGAAATCTAGAATGTAGGTTACTGCAGGTTAGCTGTTTGGCAGTGTAGTGGGGTAACAGTTCCTTCATTTTAAATGTTGAAATGTATTGTAATGATTGAACAGAGCCATAAAAGCTTTGATTTCTAGAATGAGGTCTCTTTATGTACACAGAAAGATAATTTAGATCCAGATGATAATAGGAACAAACTGCGAGCTAAGTGACTCGCTGCCAGATACTTAGAGTTACTCATGAAGGGATTTGTAAAGCATTAACAGCACATGGAAACCGAGGATGCAAGGATAAGTTTTTAGATCTTTCCAGGGATAGCTTAGTATACGAAGAAATCAGCTTATTATGATTAGGTCTTTACGTTCAAAGTGACCTAATGACACAGTTTTTTTTCTAAATGTGTATTTTTTTCAAATGGCGTTATCAAAGGAAAAATTGTTCTGTTAATTTTTGTTGATTTTCTCCCCTGTCCGTTTCAGCGGCTGTGCCTCATTTGAAACTCGCCATTGATCTGATACCACCAAGGACTGGTAACAAACCGCATATCAGACTGTGTGCAGGCTCGTAGCTGTAGTTTGGGCTAATAGCAACAAAAAATGCTCTGTTCATGAACAGTCAGACCATCTGTCAAAGTCAAGGTCAGTGCACGTCAACACACATTCGCCTTTTCCTCACTTCTGAAGGCGACACCATTTTGTCTTTAGGAGGAGCCAGGGGTTTCTGTCCCAAATCCTTGACCTGGTCCACCACACAGGATGGGCCTTCCAGATAAACTGACTCATTATCCCACTCAAGGTACAGACTGTCTTCCTGTGTTCGGGTCTTGAAGCTTTTCACGTCTGCAACCTGTCCACAATGCACTCAAAGCACTTAAAAGCCCAAGATGAACACACAAGTCCTCATCTGGTCTACTTGAGAGCTGACGACAGGCCTGGAGATATCCTGTTCCATGGAAGTTCACGTGAGCGCAGGAACGCACGAGCAAACGCAGGTTTTTGACAGAACCGTTCCACACAGTATCAAAACAACCATCTCTCTGTTTTCAGATCTGTGTGTAATTTAAGTGCAGGAAAAGATGTGCACTTCTCAGGCTAGGAGTGGCAGAAGTGCTCGAGGGACAGCGTTGGAAAAAGATGAACATTAGGCACCTGACTGGACAGGATCAATGAGAAGCCATTAGACCAGGAGTCTGTGGGAGCAGCGCACGGCTTCAAGAGGCTGTAAAGCAGTGAGCAGGATGAGTGAATACAATGCAAAAATGTATCTGATTATTTTTCAGATCTCAAACAGGATTAGATTTTAAGACAGGAGGTGATATGAAGATATGCACAGTGTGGAGTTTTTATGTGTCTTTGCTCGCGCTTCTGTCTCCTCGTGTGATTTGTGCATGGTGTATGTGTTTTGCCTAACATCTATTGCCGTAATGATGTGTGATTATTAGGGGAGCAGAGTTTTCGCAGCAGGGAAAAAAGGGGCTGAGTCGACAACAGGTTGGGCCTCCCTTTGTGTCTTTGTTTGAACGCTCGGCAAATACATATTCATGCTCTCAATATGCACACAATAAGGCACATTTGTTTGTAATCTTTCTTTATTTGGGTTGCATGCATTAACAAAAACACTTATTTTTGGCGGTTGTAAAGCAAACAGGGGGAAAATTGTAATAGCAAAGAGGGGTTTCTCGTAAAAAGAGGTGGACTCAGTCTCTAGGTGCCAGTACCTTGTTATTTCAGTGATATCCCTGGGAGAGGTTAGGCTCTTGAAGCAGGTTAGCTATTAGGTCAAATCAGGGTGCTCTGGGTTCTCTGTGGGCTGAAAAGACAAATTCTGATCATTAATATACCTCCTCGTGACTGTTTCCATTGTACAAAGTTCTTTTCTTCCATTTTTGTGGATGTAATGAAGACACACAACGAATAACTCGCGCTTGATACAGGCTTTGTGAGTTTACTGTAACATTTTCCAACCAAAATATCCCTCACTTGTGACCCTCAACGCCAAATTAAGGTATAAGCACAGTAAATATCGTCTAAAATGAAATGCCTTTCCACTGTAGTGGAGTGATGCATCTGCTCTTTTCCAACACTAGATGGCTGTCTGTGCTATGTATGCTTTGTATCATCACCTTCTTGCTGCTTTCATTGTCCCCAGGAAATGCAAGGATGAGCAGAGGATTTTTGTTAATAATGCTTTCAGACACCCAGGTTATGAAAACACACAGCTACACAGACACAGCACCTAACTTAATGTTTTGATGTTTGAATTTACCAAGCCTTCATTTTTTTTTATGAAGTCACGAACAATGGATTAAATATACTGTCATCACAAAAGTCAGGCACAGATGCACACTTGCCGGGGTGAAAGAGCATTTGAGAAGATTTAAAAATAAACACTATGCAATGTCATTTTTAATATATATTTCACAATTCTGAAGTTGTTTTTTTTTGTTTTTTGGTGGCACAGAAAAGACTTCAACTAAACTGACAGATTTCAAAATAAGTCAAGGGTGCTTTTGTCAAAAGTACAAATTATCACTATTATATTATTATTCTGACTATAGTACTTAGGACTTTAGGACAATAGGACTTTCTTTAGTACTGGTGCATCCACTGTGTGTTATTGTGTAAGAGGCTATTTGTAGTTTCATGATGTGCAGTAAATGCGGCCACACAGAGCACTTGGTTGCAGTATTGACTTTGAAGATTGCCTTTCTTCTTCTTCTTCAGAGGCCGTCCGTCTCTTTAGCCTGAAGCTTCCAAACCGCACAGCCGTCCAGTTCGTGGTGGCCTTTTATTATGATGTCAGCACTTCGCTTAAAGAGCATTCAATATCTCCAGGACAACTGATGGTAGAACATCAATAGAATGATGCAGACGCACAGTGCATGTGCTATCCCTTGTAGCTGGTCAGTTCATTTGCTCATTGATTTATCAGTAGCTGACAGTGTAATGAAATTAAGGAGCAGTGATTATCACGAACAAACAGGTTGCTTGTTTGTTTTTCTCGCATCTCTTCGTTTAAAGAATGAGTGAGCAGAGAGCATCGACCCTTGTTTTAGGGGTCATGCATACAACATGCATTCAAATCTGCAAACACGCTCACCCGAAAAGACACATCTTTCTGATGTAATTCACACTTAGAAGGTAGAAATCTCTGACGCTGAGGTAATACAGAGAATCGAGGAAAGGCAGGGCAGAAAAACAAATGAGAAAAGCACTGTGGTAGAGGAGAAGGCTATTAGGCCCAGTCTGAATTACAGCGTATGAAAAGATCTAGAAAACAAGCAAAAGCTTCGTGAGGCAGTCGTACCAAAATCACCCACATAAATCAAGGTTTGATTACTTCAGGAGCTGGAATTATTGGGTGCTAACATTGCTGCGCTCACTCTTGAATGTTACTAACACTCTTAGTGAGCGACAGCTTGCAACAGCAGCCTTGCATAACCCCAATTTCTCTTTGACAATCCTAACAGCTGGAACTACAACAGAAATCTCAGATTCATTCATTAAACTGCTCTCAGCCCGTTTCGGCTCGACGTTAAGCTCCAAATCTTTCAAGATTTAGAGGAGTCTGACGATCGAGTGCTGGATAGTTTTCCATGTTTGTGTACATGTGCACATTCAAAGCCTGCATCTCAATCTACTGCTGCATCTCTGGCTCTGTAATTCATGCAACATGAAATGAAAACCTTCTTAGCAATATGCAGATTTCTTTATGCAAAGCAGCATTACCTATGGTGCGAGGACGCCAGCTAATGCCTTTGATCAGTCTCTCTGACACTCTCTAACTACCGAGAAGAAAAGAACTTAAAAATTGTAAAGGCTCTTAATTGAAGTGAACATAAAAGAAGATACATGGTGTTAATTGGTATACGCTAAGAATAATCTAGACCTTGGAGACCACTGTCCCTTACCGGCCCCCCTGCCAAAGTGTCAGGATTTACATCTTTAATTCAAGATTTCCCCACATTAATTACCTTGCAGGCAGCGAAATGCGGATCACTTCATTTTAAAGTATAATAAACATCCAAATAGTTTCTCCCCCCCGTCCCCATCCATGAATATCAATTTTTTGTCAGTGTGCAAAAGCCTGGCTCTCCTGTTCTTAAGGTGGATGTGCACAAAGACGCAGGTTGTGAATGTGGTCCAGAAAGAAGTTTACAGTTACAGTAAATGAAATGAACAACATGGGACAAACTTAACTTTAATAATATATATTTTTTTTCTGAAAATAACTAACAAAACGCATAAAGATGGAGTATTAAAGAGAAAATCATTTACTCAGTGGTCACTGAAAGATGCATCGTTTGCAGTTTTACGTGGGTGTTACAGCACAATGTTATGGCTAATAAACAACCTGTTTAAAGATGATTTAAAACAATCTAAACCTGGTTTGGATTGATTTCTTGGTATTGCATAATTCTGGCATTAATTTATGTGTGTGTGTGTGTTTGTCTGCTTTGCAATGAAGTAAAGCAATTTGAACACTGGGCCCCAGGATGACCTTTGATTATGAGAGGAATACAGCGGCGCTCATATTCTAGGCCTAACCTTCCCTCTCAGTATGATGAATGGGACACCCTGAGCTGTAGGACAAATCAACCATTTGCGGATCCAGGGTGACACACACACGAGCTCACACACTCGCATAGAAATGCCGACAGGGAAATGACACAATGATCGAAGTGAGGCATATTTAACTCCTTGTATGCTACCAACGGCAGCACACACACACACACACACGCACACACACAAACTAATATTACTACACTTACACTTATCACCCCCTGTTTTAAGCACATTTAACATTGCGCTGCCCTTGAAAATAACCTGCTAAGCTGAAGCTTTTATCTCGTGTGCAGGTTCATGTACAGATTTATTAGTAGAAAATAGAAACACCCACTATGGCTTATTGAAACAGTTTCAAACATATCCCGATGCGGTTAATATTATGCAGTTTATTAAGCAACAATAAGAAATTTATGTAAACACAGTTCAAACGAGTGCTGCTCCCGTACACCTTAAAATCCTCCTTTTTTGAAGTGGTTTTATTTTGGGGTTATCGCTGTAATTTATTGGCTCAAAGTGCACAATACAGTGTTAAAGCTGATTTGATATGGAAACCTGCAGGGACATATTAATTAAAATAGCAATCTAATTAGCATTCCACTGTGACCTAAAAGTTGAATATTATTAGAGCTGCAACCGTCGGCTGTGATGAAAAGAGCTTACATGACAGTGAAATTGAAATTCAAAGAGCTGGAGATAATGTACACACAGATCAAAAGAACAAACGATTTGGAGAAAAATAACACACCAAGAAGTTTTACATTTCCTTACAAGGGGGAAAAACGAGCATGTGCAACACGAGATCCCATACTCAGTAGTAGGTAGTTTGGTGTAGATTAATCCAAAAATCTGCCCAAAATCTGCACGTATCAAATATCGTGGTTGTATGATATTTACCCACACAGTGTAGAACTGATTGCAAATTATATTTTGAGTAGTACAAAAGTGATGAGGACAGAATATCTGGATACATGACTCAAGAAGTAGTATTCCTGATCAAAAGTAGAGGTGCTCATAATGCAGAATGGTATATTTTCCTGTGTAAAACATTATTGTGTTATAATTAGTGAAGTGTGAATGTGTCAGGTGCATTTTAATGTTCAAGCTCGCTGAGTTTGGGCTATTTTTCACTATTTCATATATTGTTCAATATAT
>KV751321.1:7444123-7455696 GCA_001698575.1 Mola mola
TTATATAATATTATAGCATTATAATAGAGCACCTGTTGCTCTGCATTATCACAATGGAATGACACCATGTCAGGAAATACACAGCATATGAATATAGTCCATACTGATCGGTTGAATGCATACACTGCTTTCAAATTAAATGACATTATTCATTGACAATTTTTTAAACACATAACAATCCTGCACACTTTGTTGTCATCACATTGCTTTTAATGCAAGTTGTTGTGACGTTTCATGGTGATTTTGATCTTGAAGCCACAGGTTGAACTTCAACAAGCTGCGCTTCGTAACCATGCTGATGTGTAGCCTACAGCTGCAGCTGGAGGAAGCGTTGAGTAGAAGGTTTACATTGCTTCAGTCGCTGACACATTTCATCATATCACCACACACACTCTCTGAGAGTCTGGTTGACCCATTTCAACTGCCACAACAGCATGCCTCGATATACATTAATCCCCAAAGAAGTCAAAATCAGAACAGTCCTTGCAGACGTCAGAGAACTTCAATCCGCTCTGTGTTATTTTTGTTTGACCTTGAGGTCTACGCTTTCCTTGCATCCCTTTAGGGAGAATTGCGCGTTCCTGTGTATAGTCTTGTGCAAGTGATGAGTTGCCTGCTTCCTGGGGAAGGGCCACTGCGCTTCGCCTATCGCGCTACAAGTGGGTGTGCTAGCATGTGTCCCTGCAGTGGGCCGGCGCGCCAGCCAGCCACTGATAATTATTCATTAGTATTCATTAGTGTGAGGTGTTGGCCGGTGCATGGCTCATGTTGAATCAGTGTTTTGACGAGGTCTCGGCCCTGCGCAGGTCAGCAAAGAGCCAGTAATTAGGCCCACTAGTCAGGAGGCATTTTCCTAAGCACAACACGTGATGTTGAGAGAGAGAGAAGATGCGCCAGGAGAGGGGCCTGCAGAGAACGAAAGAAAACCAACCTTGGTCTTCTCGCCTCCCTCTCTGTGGGCATCTGAGCACCTTAACCATCACTCACTCCGTCAGCAGTAAAAAAAACCCGCATGATAACCTTGGTTATCCACTTCGTTTATCTCATGCACTTTCTCTTGTTCTGTTTTCCCCACACTTCTTTAAAGCTTTGAAATTCAAAATTCCTCTCCTCTTCTCTCCTCTCCTCTCCTTTCCTGTCCTCCTTGTTTGTTTTCAATGTAATGTGTCTGCCCGTGTTGCATATGTTTATTTATGGGGCTTTGCATGTTGCATGGTTGATAATAACAGCAGTTATTATCACTTACAGATATAATTGTGTAATGGTTAACATGACAGAGTGGTCGCCTCAGAGGAATGCTGTTAGTATTGTAAATGCGACTGAGGCCTAACCGAATTAATCTAATAGGAAGATAATTACACTGGCTGGAACAAAGCTGGACCAGATTTATCAAACCGCTCGCTACCCCCATGAGCCATTAAGGAAAGCGATCTGCAAGCCTAGTGAGGTTAAAGGCGTCCGGCGCACCTCAAAGCTGGCTCTGCTACAGCTGTCAGTACATATGACGCAGAAAAGGGGGCTTTGACGTTGACTGACAGCAATTGAGAAAACAAGGGGTCAAGTGTTGAGCTGTCGTGAGACAGGAGAGAGGAAGGTGCACCCCCCCACCCCCAGACCCAAATCCCTGTGGAAGCTGCTAGGATCTGAGCAGATGATAGCTTGTCCTGTCAGCGGACAGAATGCAGCATCAGTTTACCTTGAGTTAAAACAAAGAACATAACACGGTGGCAACCTCTTACTCTGCTTCTCTCTCTATTTCTTCTTTTTATTTGTTCGCTCATGTGCAGGGGTGGGGGAGAGAGAGACAGACATGATTTCAGATTAGATGAATTCCCAAAACTACAAGTGAATGGCGTGTCACCTCTCAACCAACCCCTCTCTCCCCCTCGTATACATCCGCTTTCCCTTGGTCTCAGCCATACACAATTTCTCCCCTTCAGATTTATGACATATAGGCGCACTTGACAGGGCTCAGATTTTAGGGGAGGGAGATCCCAAAGTGAGATGGGATAGCTGGGTAAATCTATCAGGGGTCCATCCAGGAGAAAGAGAAGAGGGGGGGAAAGGATGAAGAGAGAGAGTGTGTGTTGTTTGGGCAAGGGATAGGTGGAGAGGGGAGCGAGGGAGAGAGGCTCGGTGGGGCCCCGCTGAGCACATAAGCTTCCATGCTGAGCACAGCAGTGGCTGGCTGACAGTTGTGCTCAGCCTTCACTGTAATAATGAATAAAAGGAAACTCCCTGCAGATTACACATCTTCCATGTTTTGACATTGACCTTAATACATAATTTAACCACAAAGCCTGAAGAGTGTGTAACGAGATAAGAGAGGACCAGAGGATAGAAAAAAAGATGCCCGGGCCAAAACATACAGGCCCAAAAAAAAAAGAAGGCTCAGCTGTAATATCTCTAATATGATCAAGCCTGTGAGGACTATTGTCACCAGTAATGTTTTTTTTTTTAACAGGATGGGGAAAATTTGGGGGCAAGAAGCTGAAGATGGAGGGTAGCAGAAAACGTGTGTAAAATGCAGTGATTTTCCTGCTTATTGAATTCCCAGCGGGAAGAGAAGGTAGTGCTGCTAAACTTCAATAGAGTAGAATTACGCCAGCCCCAGTTGTGTGTTTTTGCCATTTCTCTCTCTGTAAGAGGTATTTGTCACTGTCAAGCATCACTTGTTGGTTTGCGAACGCGTGTGTGTGTGTGTGTGTTTTCCTGGCGGCATGTGAGTGTTGCCATATTTTGAGAGACTGTTCTGACTGGCGTTTGCTGAGCCAGCGCTCTTTCTGTCACAGGTTATGTCACTCTAGCTGAGGTCAGGCTGCCCCACATGCTTTCTTTTACCGATTAACTGAATGAGTGAATATGAGTGAATGAGTGAATAAGTGTCCTCCGCAGCCACATATCCTCATATGCTCATATCCTCACTACCGAATTTTGATTTGAAAACAACACCATGTTCTTGTCTAGTTTGCACTTTCACTTGTGTTTTTTTTTTTTTTTTTTTTTTTCTAATTTTTTTTTTTGTTTTGCTAATGTTGGTACACATGACTCATGCATTAACAATCATTACTACCCAATTAAGGAGCTGGTTACATCACTGGTGGCCTGCTAGGTGCTGTGAAACACGGATGCAGATATTAAATATGAATTACAGAGGCCGTATTTGCCCCCCCTTTCTCTCCTCGCTCTCTCATCGTCTTAACTCCTCTCAAATCCTTTCGTCTCTGGGCTCTACAAAGACAGACTGCTCCGTAATTGAAGCAGCATGTCAAAGCTGTCTTCCTGTCCGCGTGTAACCCTCGGATTCATGCTCTTCTCATTAGCGTCATAATTACCACTAGTTGAAAAAGCGAGGCCTCGGTGAGCCCGTTGGTTGGCACCAAGGTGAGAGCGAGGGCCCTTGCTGCTCTCAGCTGGGGGTGGTTGCTGTCCTCCAGTCCAGTAGGGGGCAGTAGAGTTGTACTGACTCCAGCCTCTGTGGTGTCCACAGCTCTACACAGGAGGTCTTTTTTTAAAGGCTACAAGCTGCTTTGCATGGTAACAAGCTGTTGTGAAGGAAAAGCCCCATAAATAAATAAAACATGAAGAATTGCCAAATAGAGTTGAAGAGTTCTTCTGCTTTTTTCTCACATTTTATATTTCTTCTAACATCCACTCATCCATGTGCTCCCTCTTCTTCATTTTGTGATTCACACACCTGTCTGTGTGTCCCCAGGCCTTGGCCCCAGCGTGTGTCTCCGGGCTCTCTGAGATCTTCAGGGGATTTGCTTGGCTGCAGCTTAACCAGTCCTTAACAGCCTCCAAACTGGTCCAGCTGGGTTGAACATGTACCGTATATGTGTGAATGTGTGTGTGTGTGTGCACCATCATGGCTCCATAAATATATGAAGCTATGACTGTGTTGGCAATAGTGCTCTGGTGCTTTGCCATCAGGCTTTCCTCCAAGGGGCTGTGTCAAGACAGTGAGAGCCTGCATCCGGGTGTGCATACATGTATATGTGTGTGTGTGTTGGTCCATGCAGGGCGGTGCTCTACTTCTGCAGCAGTAATCTAATGAGCCTGTAAACACACTCATTTGACATCATTAATTGGAGGGAGATCAGAGATCCGAGAGGGGCGTGTGTACTGCGTGTGCGTGTGGTAGCGGTTGGAGGATTCTCCCATCAGACAGAGTTCTCCCAGATCAAAGATTTAGACTGTGAAATCCTTGATTATGCGACAGAGGGACACATTAGAGGCAGTTTTCTGCCAAGCTTTGAGAGCAGCAGTGTTGGTCAGTGCCAGCAGGCCTTGATTTCACCAATGAGAAACGCTAAGGCAACAAATAGAAAGCCGCCCTCTGTCTTGTCAATTGTAACGATGAGTGGACAAATCAAAGTTGCAAGCATTGTGGCAATT
This sequence comes from Mola mola, assembly GCA_001698575.1. Classification (NCBI taxonomy): domain Eukaryota; kingdom Metazoa; phylum Chordata; class Actinopteri; order Tetraodontiformes; family Molidae; genus Mola; species Mola mola. Next base: position 7,448,522 of record KV751321.1, read on the forward strand.
TTGAACATGCTAAGTTCTATTTTGGATGAGTAGTGACAAAGTGTCTGCTGTTGCTTTTGAAAAAAAGTTTGACTTGTCTTTGTGACTGTCACAGAGTGTGATCCATTAGCTGTAATTGTACTGCCATACTGGTTCAGTCACATTTGTCAGCTGGATCTAAGCTGGGGGAACAGAGGTGCACTGCTGGAGTTGCTAGCAAGCAGTCATCTGCTCCGACTGTAACTCAGTCCGGTCCTTAATGATCTATCTGTCTACCACCCGCACAATGGCCCACACCGCTGTTCACTTTCATTCACAGAGTGCCAGTCTCTCAACTCCCCTCATCAACCCTTTGTTCCTGGCTGTTTCATGTTTTTTTGGGCGGGGGGCTGAATGGCATAGCCGTGTATGGAATGCTTTTGAGAGAGACAGCTAGTGCAGGAATTTTCCAGTGCAATACATTATGAAGATTTCACTTTCTGCCTTTGATTTTGCACTGACAGTTGTCCTTCAGCCCTCCTTTAAAGTCTCACTTTCAATCCCTAATGGCTGTCATGTTGCTGCGCTCTCTGGACTCTTACTCAAAGTGTCATTGGCATAATGGTCGGTAGCCGTTGGCCTCTTTTGATCATCCATGCTGTGTGTAAGAGCAACTGGAGCTGAAACAGTGAGGTGTATGAGGTGTGTGTGTGTGTGTGTGTGTGTGTGTGTGTGCACTCCTAGCACCTCTGCTTGGCTGCCACGCTCAGCCAAAGCTGCACGGCCGGAAATCTAAAATTCACTTTCAAATAGTTTTCCTCCTGTTCTTGGTGCTTAATAGCCAAGCAGTGGAAAGTGTGTGTGTGTATGTGTGTGTGTGTGTGTGTACTCATTAAAGGGATGGCGTAGGTTTTTACTGTATCAGCATCTCAGACTCAGCCCAGTTTGGCACTCCCTCAATGGATATGCATACTCTAACAAAAGGATGAAGAGCCACAAGGGAGCAAGAGAAAGTGAAAAATGTGTGTGTGTGCGACAGTGAGCCGAGGCCTTGGACGGACAGAGCCAACCTTCACACCTGTTCAAACACCCCGGCCTGCGTTCAGACCTGTCAAGCCATTCCAACATACATTTGCACTCACCAGGCCAGAAGGAACACATCCAGGCAAGACGATCGGGGGCCAAAAATCATCCGGGAGAGCTCTGATATGTTCTGAGAGAAATGTGCGTGTAATGGAAGCCAGTGTGACATTAAGTTCAAACGACCTGGGCTGAAGCGCCGCGTGTGCATCCAAGTCGTGTTGCTTTCCTGGATCATCATCCTGTCGTCAGGTCCTGGGCAGATCAGGATCTGGTCCAGTGTAGTCCGGAGGATCCAGAGCCCGGAGAGCCACACTACACTGTTTTGCTTCGATAACATCCGCTCAGAAGATGGTTATTGAATCTAACAAAGCCCCATATATTCTATATACTGTATATTCGGGTGGAGAAACATCTTTTTGTTATTCCCAGTTATTTCATGATGCTTTCTGTTGCCCCTGCAGGACCTTTTCTTGAATCTATGATTCTGCTTTTTCTGTTAAAGCTTGATTTTTCTCCCAAAATATTTTTTGCACACTGATTTGTACAAAGCCAGTTGTCTATAGTTTGAACTTTGAACTCAGTAGTTGATGCAAAAGCCAGCAATATACAAGTTTCTATTGTGGTAGCTCCATAGAACTTTTTATTTCTTTTTCTCTTATTTTTTTTTTGCCTGTGCACAAAAATCTTCTACACTTCTAAGTAAATCGATTTGTCTTTGGACTTATTTATTTAATACGCACACTCGCACACACATACATGTGCAGCCCTCCCTTCCCCTTTATCCACAGAGGGATTCAGATCAGAGCGCTCGGCCAAGATCGTGTGTGATGTAAACTTCTGGAGAATAAAAGTTGTCTCTTCCAATAACATGTTTCCTGTATGTATCGAAAGATGTGTCAATTTCAGTTACACCTGGCGCAGCAGTTGGAAAACAGAGAGTTCTTCGCTTCTAAAAGACAATGCCATACCAGTCACTCCCCACCTGAATGACTGATACATTAAACATGCAGAAAGCAGCGGGAGGACACTAGGGAAGGAGTGTTCAAAGAAAAAAAAAAACGCATCCAAAAACAAAAAAAAGGGAGAAAAATATGTTGCTCACTACAGTACAATGCAACGCAGCTCTCTTGTGCTGCAAACTAACAACAACATTGAATCCTCAGTGTTTCCAGGAACACAAAGCTATTCTACTGTACACAATACAATGAAAAAAAAGGCCACAATAAGTGTGTACAGACTTATTTGGATAATGACTTGATTTTAGTGATCAGTGAATTCCCACTATCTGCCACACAAATCCATCTGTAATACTGCTGAAATGTTTGAAATTGCCAAGGTGAGCATATCCCATACTGTGGAAGCTCTTTCAGTAAGGTAGTTGAGCACACAGGCTTTCGCACCTGGCGATGAGGAGCGTGTCTACCCTATGGTTCCCTGTCGGGACCGTCAGGGAACACGGGACGTGCGATAACCCGCAGTCCTCACTGAGCTCATGAAATGCTGACACAGCTGCCCCAGGCCAGGCCTGTTGGACAAAATTAATTCAGGCAGGGCGCAGGACACCTCAGCCTGCAAGGGAGACGCACAGAAGGGGTCCTGTAAGGCAGGCAGGTAGCATGAGGAGGTGTAGAATCTCTGGTCTTTGTTCACTGCTGGACACGTTAAGACTCCGTTAAGGAAGACAGACACAAAAGGCGAAGCAACTCACCAGAACACCTCCGCTCCCTCTTTTTTAATTCTCATGCTGAAATATTTAGATTGAAACTGAAGAAGTCTAATTAATTCATTTCAATGAGAAACAATTTTCGCAAGGAAACCAGCTATATATACTGTTCATTGCAAAATGAAAAAGACAAAAACAAATACATGCAGTGTGATATTTTGGGTGTTTTAAAATCCAGCCTTTGTAACAAAACAACCCACCCTCTCCATCTCCTTCTCCTCCTCTTGCTCCTCCTCCTCCCCAGCCACCACTCCAGTTCCAAAGCCTGATTCTGGAATGGCCGTGTGGGGAGATGACAGGTGGAGAAGTATTTGGAAAAACAACCCGTTCCTTAATAAACTTTACAAATGGGTGATGTTGGTTTACTACTTACACGCTTAATTGGAGGAAAATGATACACCAGTTTTTCAAGGTCTGTTTGAGTTAATTCATAAATAATTGGTAAATTAATAAATGTAACTTTGCTTCATTTTTCGGCAGCAACACTAACCCCCCACGTGTTCTCATACGGCACTTGAATAATTGTTGAAATTCCATGAATGAAAAGTAAGATCCAAACTTTTATTTCTATCTTTGTGCAGTCCTTTATGTGATAAAATCCTTGGCTTTTGAGCAACATAACTGCACCTCGTGTGTGCTGCTCGAGGTGATTCTATTTTATTTGAAGCCTTCATGTTTTTAATCAGCTAACAGCCTGTGTTGCTAGACCTGTGTTCAGATTTGAGTCTTAATCTTTAGTCTTTAGTTAAGCCTTGGGGAATCCTTGTTAATGGATCTTCTAACTAAGGGCCTCTGGCTTAATCCTTGCCATTTACCACTTCCTCTGCTAGTTTGCTAAACACTTTCAATTATGTGGCTGGTGGGGCATTTGTAGCGCTCCATGTTCTGACCACTCCTCCTTTTTTCCACCTTTTTTCCTCCTTTTTTGGGGGGGGGGCTTGACCTTACATCCGTGGCCATGGTGGGACCTCGACATTGTATCTTCAACCTCTCTTTGGATACACCGCTATGTTCATAGCGAAATGATAATTAACTCCCAGCTTTAATTAGCATTCAGCATGTATAAGAGTAACGAGGAGCCAATTACAAGAAAATATACATAATTAATTATTTATTCAGTCTTAATTACAGTGAGATTTACACTGTTACAGTGGCGGCAGTTCAATTAATGACCTTCAGCTATCTTCATTTGAAATTGCCGTGGAGTGGAGGAATTTACCCAAATCCCACAGTGAAACAAAGCAGCAGAAACAAACACAAAGAAAGAAACAGGCGAAGGACACGCAAGAGAAAGGAGGAATGGCACGAAAGAGATATAGCAAGAGAGAGGGAGAAGAGAGAGAGAACAGAGGAGGGAAGGACTGGTACTATCTGTCAGTCAGATGCCCAGAGTTTTGGTGTGCACGGTGTCACCCGCAAGACCGAGCCGTCTGTTGAGGCCACCTGCCTCATTATGGGAAATGTATGCATCTGGGGCAGGCTCTGGCTGGCTCATCCCCAGCATGGGCAGGGGAAAAAGGCACACTGGCAGCTATTAATGCATTATGTTAGCAAGCTGTATACAATGCATGCATACATACTGCACTTGGAGACAGAAAACTAGCGAGCCAAGAATTTTACTGGAAGGGGTGGAAAATTTTGGAAGTGATTGTGCATGTGTGTGAATTTCTCACTGGGATGAGACTGGTGTCACTATTGGGCAGGTGGTTTATTGCAGGTGTCACCCTTATAAAATACAGGATGAGCAGGCTGCCCTAGATTTGTGTATTCAAAGTGTGTTAAGGATGGATGATGTCTGAGCAGGTTTGACAAATGATACCACAGATGCATGTGAGAGGACAGCGTGTCAGTGAGTGGACAGTTGAGTGCGGCGGCTGCCCGGACACCGTGTCAATGTCTTTCTGTCTGGCCACAGGGTTCAACACGCACAAATACTAACTGATCACAACGGGAAACTTTCTCCCTGTCCATCCCTGCCTCGCCCCCTCCCCCCTGTCTCCCGCCTTCAACCCATACCTGGCCTGAATACCATTAGACCTAATGGAGCACGGTGTGAGGGACAGCCAATCATGATGGCGTCCCGTCAGTGACACCGACATGTATCTTGGTGCTCATTATCATCCTTGAACAGCACCAATTTACATCTGATGCTCTGACTAATTCTGCTCCAGTGTTGTCAAGAGGCATAGGAAGTGCCCTGGCCGTGATGACAGTGCGGCTGTCAGGGGCCTGTGGATGGAGGATTCCTCGGGGCATGATTTAATGCCCGTGTCAGGCCCCACTGTCAGCCTCCCTCTCTCTCTCTCTTTCCCCGCTCACTGCACCGCTTTCCGTCATCCAGCCATTAGGATTCAGCCAGCGAAGGGATGGAGCGATTGCACTGGCGATTGGCCTGCTTAGGATTCACACTCTGGGAAAGAAAATAACACGCCCTGTTTCACAAGTGATAACCCTTTGCCTGTAAACTGCAATTAAGACAACAAAAGTGAAGCAGTAATGAGGTGGTGGGGAAACAAAACCTATGAACGGAAAGTGAAAAGGAAAAACCTTGAGCATTTCCCCTTGCTGTTTTATGGCTGCTTGTTTGTCTAATTTCTGTCGTCTACTTTTTTTCCCTACTTGTTTAGGCTTCATTTTGCTTGTATTACATCGATGGGTGTTCAGGGCCCAATCTCCCTCTCCTCTTGTAATTAATATTTGCATGATACTCAGGATAGTCCCCTTTGCTTTTGCTGTCTCTGTATTCTATTTAATCAGGACAGATTATAGAGAGACAGTCGAACCATACTGTAAACATTTATTTGATTCTTTTTTCACACTTCACGACAAGCTGTGAAGTTGAAGCATGTTGTGCATGTGCATGAGGTTTTTAAAGTGAGACAGACGCTGTCGACTAACCCCAAACAATAGCCAAACCTGAGCTGCCTGACCTATGTTGACCTCCGGGAAAGGCCAAAGGTGAAATGGGCCACAGATGGCCGGAGACTGTTATAGCCAGGGGAGAGTGGACAGAGGGACAGAGTGTAGATATTTCACAATCTACGACAGCAGAGGGATCATATGAGCCTGAAACATAGATCAGCAATAATACAGATTTGGCCTGCGTTTTATGTGATGGTATTCCTGCATTATGTCGCACGTCCCAGGTTTCTCGCCTCTCTAACAAGGCAGTGATGGATGACCAGAGATTTTGCTGCCTAATGTGCAGAGCGTAAAGACAGATGGTTCGGTTTGGGTTGTCCTTGCAAGTTCACTTTAAACATGAGCAGCAGCACATGCACTGCACACAGCGGAACACCACAACTGCGTCGAGACAGAGGTTGGCGCCCTTTCATATGAGTCATTGGGCTCTAAGATTGCAGTAGCAGAAATTAACCTGGTCGTTTCCCTTGCTTTAACTTTTAATGAACATTAATTCGGTCGGGCTGCCTTGTGCATGTTTTGGCTCAGCTTCATATCCTCTTCAGCTGCATGATGGTGTGCTCCCAGACGTTGATTGCATCTCTCACAAGGGTTCAGCTGTATGAGGAAAACACACTCAGTTCACAGCACTAGCAGTGGAAACCAGTCAAAAAACAAGTAATGTTTGTCTGTGATCCTGTTGATCGATGATAGGCATTTTTCTGAAGTATTTCTTTGGTATACCTTCTGGCTGCAGATTAAGAGTTGGCAGGACGTAAACTGGGCCGACTTGGGGATCGGGCTGGTTAGTATTGGCTCTGACTGCAAGGTTCTGGTCTAAGACTTTATGTATACATTTTTCAGTGAACATCTACCACAAAACTGTAATAAATCTGCACAGATTTGTTACGAAATACATTCAGAATGGATCGTCTGAAGACAAAAAGTCCCATTTAAGAATATTCATATACTGTACGTCTACGTTATTTAGAAACAGAATGATTTGGAATCAATACAAATGGAGGAATTGAATCATAACAAACAAAGGGGCAAAATACATGTCAGTGTGTACTTTAATGTTGTGTGTCATTTTGATTCAAAATTATTTAACTAATTCAGAACACATACCAATTAAGTAAACCATTTCAATTTCCTCTAATGGCACTGAAAAGAGTGAAGTTACTCAGCAGAGTAGATAACAGGATGCACCAGCAAAGATTAAAGAGGGTAAACATGTATGCATTGATATTGCAGTTTGAGTGACACATTTGACAGGTCTTACCCTTGACTTTTACAGTGATCTCTTATTGCCTAACTTGTGAAGAGCAACATGTGTCCATAAACAGAATAAGTGTGCTTAGCATTTGCCGACATCGATGCAACTGCATCCATGTGTGCAAAACAAAAAGGGTGACATGAAGCCATATGGTGAGTAATGAAAAATGGTACTCCTGACAGCTCCTGAAAAAATGCACACAAAGTAAAAAGAATAAAAGGAAAAAAAAGGTGA
>KV751321.1:7455723-7478428 GCA_001698575.1 Mola mola
ACGTGCAACAGCTTGTTCGCAATTGAAACAACTTGTGCTTCATAAGTTAATTCTTCTTAGGTTTCCTCCTAAAATAGCACCAAAGAAAACAGTAAGAGTCCTTTATGTTAAAGGCAACCCATGGAGGTCTTGACCTCTAGACACTATGAGGTTATGTTTTTATCTTTGGGATACTTTAGTTCTACAGGTGCCAGCAAAATACCCAGAAACACAGTCATACACAGCAAAACCAGGGGAAAATTATTAGAATTGAAATTAACTTTGCACAGGTTTTTTTGAGTACTTACATGAGTTCAACATGTTTGCTATTATTGGAATTATTGTAAAATTTGTATATCAGATCCCATATTCAGCCTGGCTGACAACTGGTTGACCCAGTATATACTGGTACACTAAAGTATGATTTACTTTTTTACAAATATTGCGAGAAAGTTAATTTTGATAACTTAGGTAGATTACAAGATCCTTCATATTTTATGAATTTTATGAATTCATTTATATTTGATTGTCAGTCTTACCTTACATCTTAATTTTTGGGCGCAATATGCTTCTTTTCTATTGAAGTCTGACCTTTTGGCATTGTTTACAACACTAATTATATTAATGCGCATGAATAAAAATAGTACGTCCTCCAACTGTACACAAATATCCAGGCGCCGCCATAACGTGCTGTAGTCTGTGCACTATGGCCTGGGAAGCGGAGCCGCAGTGTCAAGTTCCTGCTCGATCGAGAGCAGTGCTGAGCTGTCAGTCATAACCTGTTTTTATAGCATCAGAAAGGAAAAAAGGAAAGAAAACCAAACTGACTCAAAAAATGAACTCGTGACCAAAACTTTGAGTGACAAGAAAAAACCTTAGATGACAGAAACCAGCTTTAATTTATTTGAGGAGGGCTGAGTTTTCAGTTTGGCCCAATTCCTATCTAAAATAATGGATGAGAAGGGGCCTAGGAGTTATACTGGAACCAGCCACCAGGGGCGATCAAGATGTGTTGGCTTCACGTCGTCCACCTGAATGCAGGCAGTGGTTATATTGTACTACACTACAATTTACAGAAGATTTGTGTTCCTGGTCTCAGGTAAGCTGATTAATCCTTAAAGAGACAGTTCGCCCAAATCTTTCAAAAACACCACATTGTCCCACTTAACTCAGGAAGTATCTATGCATTTCTTTTTTTACTAAACCAAACAAAGAATCTTTACAATGCAATAAATATTTGGAACAGATATAACATGTACAGTGAGGACTCATTGCAGCAAATCAGGTGCCAACTACATGCAGTTAATATAACGAGTTTGTGGTTAACTCCATGTCTGGAGGGCCGAGATGGATGGATACCCAGAGTGCTCCTGTGTGTCTTAAAAGGAACTATTGATTGTTGTTGCCGTTGGTTTCAGCCTCCATTTGTTGATCCGCGCATTGAAGCCCAATTGCATGGATCATAGTAAATGACCCCAGCTCTTTTTAATGATGTTTGAGCCCCAAAGAAAAAAAACTGCTTAACCCGCTAACAGTCAGGACAGCCACATTGCATTTTTCTCACTGTTTTTATTGTTTTTAGATATTGTGGACGTTTGTGGGAAGTGGTGCCCAGGAATTGTGAAACACATGCCTTCAAAGATGTGTGACTGCACAACAATCGCAGCAATTTTGATAATGATGCTGTCTGAGTCATGACACTTCGGCTCTCCATTCTTTTCCTAAATTGTGTTTAGTGTCGTTTTTATTGCAATTTTCATTGGCGCTTTTTTTTCCTCCACTTTAAGAAGAGAAGGGATCATTAGCCCAGGACTGTTCAACCATGCACAGAGGAAAAATGGCATCAAAGTTGACACAGAAAATGTCCTTGTTCTCTAATTTATAAACAAAAAAACACAGATTTTCCCTTTCATGTGGCTTCTTGGAGATAATTATGACAAGATGAAAGCAGTTAAATTCCTCCCTCTGTTCTCTGCTCTTCAGATGGTTCCCCCATTGTCAAAAATGGAGATGAGATTTCATGTGCCTGTCATTGCTTGTGTCCCTGTCTCTCTCTGTCTCCCTCTCTCTTGCTTTCCTGTCTCTTACTCTCGTTCTCCCCGTCTCTCTCTCTCCCTCTCTCTCCCTGTCTGGCTCGCTGTTTCACCCCTCATCAGTTTTTATTGAACTCTGATATCGGAATCTGTATTGTTTTCAGAACTGTCAATCAATCAGTCACTATCTTTCTCAGAGGTTGCTGTCCCCTAATGGAAGAGAATGATTAGCTTTTATCAGCTCACTGATTTATATGGTTTAAAGCTCTTGAGCACAATCAAAGGGCCGAATAACTCTTCTTCTAGCACGCATATGTTTCTCTGCAAGCTCTCTCTCCCTCTCTCTCTCACACACACACACACACACACACACACACACACACACACACACACACACAGTGTTGATGGGATCTCGACAGACCCCTCCCTCCTCCTCTCTCTCCATCACACACTCTGAGGCGACGGGCTGGTGCACTGCGAGTGTGTCGTGCCATGCTGTGGTGTCTGCTTGTGTGTGTGTGTGTGTGTGTGTGTGTGTGTGTGTGTGTGTGTGTGTGTGTGTGTGTGTCTGTCAGTGTGTGTGAATGCCCTCCTGGGAGGTAATTACCAGAATAAATACAGTAAAGGCCACGGCTGCTAATTTATGCCTGATTGTTGACAGTCAGAGTATTGTTTAACATGCACAGAGAGGGCCCTTGGTGTTGTGATTCATGATCCTCCTTTTGTGTGTGTGTGTGTGTGTGTGTGTGTGTGTGTGTAAAAGAGAAACAGAACAAGTTTGTTTGTCATTGTTTTCTGCTCCTTTCTGTGTCTGTGACCCTACTGTTCAAGTAACAACGTACACATTTATGAGAATTCTGTCTAAAGCGTGCATGTGCGTGCGTGTGTGTGTGTGTGTGTGTGTGTGTGTGTAGGTGTGTTCATATAGATTCGCTGTTTATTCTTATTCTTATTCTTATTATTATCATTTATTAATTATTGGTCGTTCACAAATCACCTTGACTCCTCTCATATGAACACCTTTTACAAAAGCAGGCAATCCTTTATGCCATGCTTCACATTGCAAAATTAAAGAAAAAATAAAATAAAAGTTGTCAAATAATCCTAAATATTCCAAAACAAATTATAAAACAGAAATAGATAATAGTGAAAAGATATTAAAACATTTTGTGAAAGCAGTGCTGAATATTTCCAAATAATGATCAGTGTCGGTATTTAATAATGATCAATAGCAGGTTTGCTGTAATCATTTACAGTCCTTGAGATCGCTTCCTCAGGTGCTGTCGTTACCATTTACAAACTGTTTCATCCTATATGGTACCTGACTACTAAAGACAGCTGAAAAATTGTGAATCCATACTTTAGTTTTAATGAACTTCTGAGACACCTTGACACTGAAACTTTTGGTAAATATTCCTTTAAAGGGAGTGCATTGTTCGGTTAGAGAAGCAAAACAGGTGAATTAATTTACACCTTGAATTACTGTGGTTACAAACAAACCCTCTTTAACTCGTCATTCGCTGAATTTCCCACAACTGCTTTCTATTGACTTTTCCTCGGTTCCCGAACCGCAGCGGGGTTATCAAATAGGCAAACTGTGGTTGTGCGGTTGAGGGGCTTTTAAACGCTTCATGGACACCTCGTGAGTTTTATGAGAGAATAGAGGAGCCACAGTGCTGCAGCCTAAAGAGCTGCTGAGGCCAAATTATCAGCAAAAAAAAGAGTCGCCTAAGTTCAGAAGCTGCCATCCAAATGAGGCTCGAATGAAGTTAACTCTTGGTCCAGAACTTTTAAGGATGGCCTAGGTCTACCAAAGATATTGGATATTAATTCATTAATAATAGATACTAATGAGCTTTGAAGTGGGTGTGCTGTTGGACTTAAGAAGTCCCCAGTGACTAATGAAGCCTGTGAAAACACCTTTGAGGTGCGGGGGGGCCGGGGGGCCTGACTGGAGGAAGCACCACAAGTCTTTGTATTAGAGCTGATTGAGCTGGTCTTTGCCCTTGGTTTCGTTACAGCCGACCACTTAGGCGCCCCCGAACTCTACTGAGGAGACCGCTGATGAATTTGTTTAATTGAACGTAAATAATGAATTCCCAAGGAAGAGATTTGGCCCCGTTGTAATTGCCAGAGATCAGACACAGGCACAATACCAAACTTCAAAACGCCGAGCCAGGCGGTCGTAAGGGCCGTAACGATGGCTTCGAAGAAAAAAGAAAGGAGCGATATAGGAAGAGGGGGGACAACAGAGGAGGAGTAACAGAGACAGAGACGGAGAAAAGAAGAGGAACTAATGAGGAACAAAGACCTAACGAGTTATGCAAGGAAAATGAAGTGTTTCCAAAGTCGTCTTTAAACTTGGCGAGATGAAACGAGGGAGCGGCAGTTGTTTTTGACAGCTCGGGACGGGATGGGCCTCAGCTCAGAGAGAGAGGGGTAATTCCCTATTCCTTTATATTACCCACTCTTCCTCTCTCTCTATCTCTCTCTCCCTCTGCTGGGACCCCCCTCATCCCTCTCTTCACTTCCCTGCATTGATTCTTGAATTAGACTCTTTTATTGAATAATTAATAGGCCTTTTCCCATGATTGATGATTTGCATGGCTTGAATATTAGCTTTTCAACCAAACGCAGCTTGTTCTAATGTAACTATATTGAAAACATGTCAAACACTGTTTACCCACTTTGTGTGCCATGTTGTCTTAAGTTCCGGCTGGCGAGACCTCAGCGGTGGGGAATGGCCCTCGCCAGGCTGATTATAAGGCCCTTGAGTTCTGACACTCATACCGACTACACATACACGCATAGACACAGTTGAGCATGCTAACGTGCAAATATACACGCAGAAAAACTGAAGACTGTAGACGTGTATACGTGAGTAGACTTGCAGACACGCACACATCCAAAAATCATGCACACAAAAGCACTGATGGTTTTCTTTCCCATGAAACGATACCGGTTCCCCAAAAGAGCTTGTCTAATAGCTACAGTAGCACTCTGCTTAGTTTGAGTGGCAGCGGGGCCAGTCTGGGAATAGATTGTCATGCATATTGCCTCTACCATCTCGGTGCCATATCACAGAGAGAGAACACATCAATGCTGGAAGAGACACATGCATTAAGATTCCCTTTTAATTTGACTGGGATTGAAGTCGAGCGCTAAATTACGCCATCATCCCCCTGCTCGGGCTCCCCCTCCCCTCTCCACCCCATCGAAGCTTGTTTTTTGTTTGTTTCGCTTATTTATTTATTTCCCGCCTTACTTATTCATTCATTCCAAGAGTCCGATTTTCTGAGAGTGTGTCAGAGCGTCGCTCGGCGCATGAAAGCACTTTGCGTGGCGTTGTGTCTGCTGTGTTTAGATGGTTCCAAACATGTGCACGGTTAAATAATTTACGGAGTAACTGACTAATGACAGGCAGTGATCATGTCGAGATGAAGAGGCCTGGGTGACTGCTAATCAGGGACAGAGCCCGTCTCTTCCCCTCATCTTTGCTGCTCGTGTTTTGAGTGTGTGTTTGTGTGTGAGGTTGTGGGTTTGGCTATGCATGTTTGTGGCTGAGGGATGGGAACATGTTTGTGTTAGTCACTCAGTGCTGCAAGAAAGCTGCACGGTCTACATTCTGCTATATATGGAGAGGATGGACTCCTCCCAGGACATTTGTAGAAGATTGATTTCAAGCTCAATTCATCGCTTGTCTTTTGTGTGTGACAGGTCATACACTGTGTATACGACAAAAGCTACTGTATGAGCTGTGCATGAGAAATGCATAGGAAGATTGACTGATATGAATACACCTGTCTCCAAAGATACATGGCTATTTACGATAGAGGTTTGTGCTCCATTACCAGTTAGTGCAAACAAAACCTTGCTAACACCCTGCCAGCATAATTACTTTGTACTTTGAGAGTAAAGTTTCATGAAAGACAAGCCCCTTTGACACAGGCCTTTTGTACCTCTTTTGATCTGTACCATCGTCACAGAAGTGTAATATTGGTGTTAAAGGTGTTGAGCACCTGAATTGGGAGCGGAGGTAGTAACAATGCCAAATCAACCGCCGGTAGTGTGTGCTAGCAGATTAAAGCCCGGTCACTGAGTCACTGATTGAACTCGTATCCGTTTCATTAAATTACATAAATTACATTTTTTTCATGGACAAAAAAATACTTTTTTGCCCTTAAAATGGTTTGGATGTAATTCTACAAATTTGCTTCTTTTAGGATGTGGTGGGGATCTATATTTGTGCCACTTAGGCCCTGCCCCGCACCTGCAGCCAGAGTGAGCTGGGTCTTATTTTAGTGTTGGAAGTTGAGCGTTGTTCTGGTTTGGCTGAAATATACAGCTTTTGTAAGAAAAGGATCAATAAAGTATCTATTCTAACCTTTAACTTATCTACTGTATGCACACAGTGGCAACTTCTGTTTTTCTATAGTGATTTCTACAGTGGCAACACTATAGAAATCAGTCGTCGTACCAGACATGGATTCCCAGGAAAGAATTAAAGTTAATTACACAAATTTAAGCTCAACTCTTACAAGTCATTAAGCTTGGTTCCTTAAGTTTTCCACATAAAAGCTGTCAGAATCTGTTTTTTGGAGACTGTCAGCAGATTGCAGAACAAAGGCAATCATCAGTCATGTAGGTATGTTAAAAAGATCAAAAATATAATTTTCAGTGGAGGCTGTCTTTAAAAGCAGCCCACAGCAGTCAGATGCTAACTCAAAGAAGAAGAAGAAGAAGAAATTGTGGAGACAATAGGTGGTTTGGGAACCTTTTACAGGACGAGATCATCTGCCACGTAATAGAAATGGTAAATAATTCTGATTGTTTAAAAGCAAGGCTTGTCACACGTGTTAATCATCCCATTAAAACCTGATGCCGCTGTGTCACTCGTGACTCCTCGTTTAAGTCTGGAGTGCCGAAAATCACTCATTGGACCAGCAATAGGCTGTTGCTGTGCAAATACACAAACACGGCAAAGAGAGAGGACTTCATTGTGATGATACTGTGCGGTCTGTGTTAAATCTCATACAAAGGGAAACACCAGCCTTTTTTAATCTTCCTCCATGCTGCTGGTAGCAATGGCTTATATGTTTGGGTTATCTATCAGTCCGAATCTGAAAGCTCTTCAATTTTATAGACAATAAGCTTGCATATGATGACGCTCTCAGTCACTTCATACAGTATATTACATGAGTCCGGACAGAAATAGAGTGAAATTGCAACTTAACTGTTTTACTGAGGCATGAATTAAAAAGATTTAATCAAAAAATAGGAGTGTAGCCCCAAACAGCTAAATGTGTATTAGACAGCTTTTGTCATTTTTCTTACAAAGGAATATTAGGGCCACAGTGAGAAAAAAAAAATCGGAGAGTTTGAAAATACTTGAGAGACTTACATTTACGAGAAAAAAATGTCAAAAAAGGTCATAATATTAGTCGTTTACTTTAGAGAACAGATGGCAGAAGAGCAATCCGCAGCACCATAATGAGGGTTGTGGAAGTAAGAGATTCTCGGACTTGGAGGAAATCGCCTCTTATTTGGAGGACAAAATGTGGGGACAAAAAAAGTCTCTTTTTGTGAGTTGGTCTCATGCAACATCCCGATGCTGTAAAAATAGCGCCAGGACTAAATACACTATTTACTCCTGTTCCTGTTTATTATTAATACTGGCTAGTAGCAGTGTCTAACTTTTTTTTGAAGGAAATTGCTTAAACTTAAAAGGCTAAAAACTATATTTCTCGCTTCGCTGTGTTTAAATTTACAGTATACTTAGAAGTATACCGATATATGAAGTATGCATATGATGACAGGTTAATGCCATTGAAAGATTTTGTAGGGATGTTTTCAGTTACCAATAATTAGGTGGTACATTTCGATAGTTCGGCTGAAGGGAAAAAAAAAAAAAGAATTAGGCGGTGGGGGCTCTGATTTTTCACATACACACAAACATTTACGAACAGAGATAGTTAATAAGAAGCTAACCAGCTGAACAGAAAGAAAACACAAATTAAACAGAAGCATGTATAGCACAATAACAACCTCCCGAGCCTCGACTCCTCTCACTATAAAGGCACCTTGAAGAGGAGGGCCGCTCCCTGGGGCTTACCAAGTATCTGATCTAGTATGCAAAAAATCATTAGGCTAAATTAAAAAGCTGTTTGAGGGTAACCAGATCCTTTAATGAGGTCAGCGAGCAGAGGAGCGACATTAAAACACAACCCTAGAACAGACACACGAGCCACGAGGAGAGGGAGGCCATCGATTATCAATCACATGGGTCATTATCTCGCTGACTCCCCCCTCTCTCTCCTCTCTCTCTCTGTCACGCACACACACACGTACACACACATGCACACACACGCACATTCCTTTCCCTTCACTTCCTCCTGTTTCTATCAGACAAGTAAACGTCTTATTTTTCAGTAATCATGCCTTTATGCTTCCTCGCAACTTCGCTGGTCAGCTTCTGACAATCGCGGTAATAAGGATGGATTCTGCATCTCTTGCTGGCTGAATGGGTTGTTTTGAAGTGTGCGAGTTTGCGCGTGTGTGGGTTTAGGTTCATCTGACAGTCTTTCGCAGAGTTCCTGGGAAAAGACATCAGTTTATTTGGCATGGTGAGCGCCTCTGTCTATTTAATTAGCAGTGTTGAATCTCAAGCAGGCTGCGGATCTAAAAATACAACCAAAATGATGTTAAAGAGACAAGATACAGTAAAAGCTGACAATTATGATAATACAACTCTGTTTTCATACAGATATACAGTGAGATGTGTCCGACCTGCCTGCTGAGAGAATGCAGCAGTTGATGAAGTGTGTGTCTGCGCTCGAGTTTCTGTTTGTTGAAGAGCTACAACAAAAGCCTGACTTTTCCACATTAACAGCACTGATTTATAAACAACACAGATACTCCTGATTATATTTACATCTCATAACCTTAAAACAAACGCATTATCTGAATTGTAACTGGGTGACAGTCAAAGCTTTGAAACTCAAATTAATTTATCAAATGGGACAGCTGGCCTCGTCAAATCGTGCAGAAAGCCATTTGACAAAATGATAACGTGATGACCTCCTCTAACAGTAAATGTACTCTCTGATTCTTCTGAGCTAATGGAGTAGGTTTTATTATCTGACGCAGCGTTTAAAGGTTTTTCAGTCACTAATGAACTTGTTTTGGGGCATCAGATTGGCTAAGTACCTTTTGAGAGCGGATTATTCTTGATACGTTTGCATTTATATATCAAACACAGACTTTTTTATTTATATATATTTCCGTTCTCGCTTGTTACATTCCTATGCCAAAACACTGAGATAAAAATACATTTTAGATTTTAGACCAATCTCAACACTTGACAAAAACGGAACCCTGATGTCCTCTGTTTCTATATTTAGATTTCAGCCAATTGGATTCAAAGTTTGCTAGTATTCAAAATAAAAAACAAAACAACTGGTAACTGATTAAACTCTCTGTGGGGCTGTTTTTTTTTGTTGCTTTTTTGCATAATGGGACGAAAAGTTGCATTTCACTTTACAACCCTGTTTCAGAATGACAAATGATGACCATGAACAACAACGACATGAATCATCAGTGAATCCTCAGACATGATCTTCGCTGCTCATTTTGGTCATACGTTTCATAATACATGAAAAACACCATATTGACACGTCAACGAGGTCGAAGCATGATTTTCATCTGAGCCTTTAAGAGTAAGTGTTTTGAGTAAATGAAAGCCATGTGAAGAGTTCACGCAGCTTTCATGGTGACAAAATCAAGACACACAAAGTGCACGCAGGCATTATTTCATCGTACACAAATCAAACATGACTGCAAATAACGGTCATACGTCAATGTTGTGTTTATGCTGCACTGAAGTGGCCCAATATATCAACTAATTAAGGTCAGGTAAGCTGTGAGACAGTGGCCTGTTTCCGTGTAAGCAAGTTTCAAGGGATCTTTTTGTATAATTAATGCTACCCCAGTCACGGAGTTTAGGTTTGATGCTTGAAATTCTTAAATTTTCTCTCTCTTACATTTTTTTCCTTTTGCATATTGTCATTGTCTGCACTGCACATCAGGGTCCAAACGTGGCAAAAAAAAAAAAAGAAGAAAATTCCTGGTCCTCTCACCTGCGTGTGCGTGTGTCAAACCTCTTCTCGCTTGTGCATGTGCGAGGCGTTTGGAAGGTTGATTAAAACCTAAAATAGCTACCCGGTGATGCATCCAATCAATCACTCTCACCCTCTCCGACCTTGTTGACCTGTCCTCTCTCCATTCCTCTCTGAAGCTCTCCCTCTCTTCTCCTCTCCTTCTGACTGAGCGTCTACATCCATTTTCTCATCTGGTGTCATCTCTCTGTCACCTGCCCGCGCTCTGGGGACGGGCTCGTGCGAGTCCGTCTGTGTCAGCTGACCCCTTTGACCTCCGGGGAGCTAAGTGAGAGGCCTCAGTCTGAGCCTGTATCAAATGGGACAGTTGGCATGGCTCAATCACATGCAATTACGGCGGCTGTGATTAGCGCTGTCAGTGCGTGAAGCGGGGCCATGGGAAGAGGGGAACGATGTGAATAATGGAGGAGGTTGCGGCTCACCGGAGAGCAGCAGCCTTCAGACACGCAGCTGCTCTAACGCCTTGGCCCTGATCGCGCTTCACCTGTGGAAAGGCCTCCGCCGGGGCGTTGGGTTTTTCAGCACGCTGTTGTAATGGTATTCACACCCTTCTATTGCTGCCAACTGTCAGCTGCAGAGGCCGTGAGGAAATGATGATGGTTGGGATACTGGAAAAGACATGCAGCATTTATCTCACATGCTGCAGTGCGTTGAGAGCAACAGTTGTCAGCTGATCTTAGGACAATCGTGAGAACACCTGCTCAATGCTTTAAGTAACATGTGGCCCTCTCTTTGTCTCACGATCGCTCTCTAAAGCGTTTTCAGAGTGACATAAACCACGTAACACACACCACACTCGAACTTTTAAACAAAGCAGGTACTTGCAGGCTTTTCCACATACATGTGTTTTAAAAAAAAAATCTTGTAACATTGTCTCTCCTCTGTTTATCTTTTGAGCTGTATTGATTGTGGTCCAATTAAAGAAATCCCTGACTGATTCTGATCTGTTGGATATATGATGATGATGGCAGAAAAGAGCAAGGAGTGTGCACGCGTGTGCGTGATTAGACGTTTATGTGTGGCAGAGCCTCGTATACTGTAAGAGTATGATTGCACCTGCACACACGCTTCACGCTAGCACGCGCTCTTTGTTCTCCTTTTTAGTGTGATCGAGCAGCCTCACTATGACCTTTAGGTGGTAGGCCTGCAGCTTCATGATTAGAGGGTCAGTGGACTCAAACCTACTCCAGCTGTTCCCCCCTTCAATCCCTGTACTATCCCGGTCACAAATGGGAACAGTTTGATGACATCACTAGTTTGAAGGCCCACCCTGCTCCTTTCCCCTCACCTCTGGGATAGTGCTAATGAGGCACACCGCGCCTAGCTCTGTCTCACTCACACCCTCTTCCTCTCTGTCTTGTTTCCATCTGCTGTACTTCCACGGTCCTGCTCAGTTTCAAAGCCATAGCTGGATCCCTCTGTAGACCAGGGACACCCTACAGTTCCTGCTGCTACAGCTCTCTAATGACTCGCTTGCAGGAGACTGAAAACTCAGAACCAGCCAAGCGGCTCCATGCTTGTCCCACAGATCTGAGGGACAAGCAGTAGGAGGTAACCCTCGCACACTGTGATCTGAATAACTGGCTCACATGCTCGCTGATTTGTCAGCCAAATCACTCCAACTGCAGCCTTTTTTTTTTTTTTGGATACAGGCTAAATGTTCTGGTTCATTGTGTGAAAGCAGCATGTCCCTCTCTTATTGTTTAGGGGTGAAATATCATTTAGAGTAAGTAGAGTGATTAGTCACAAGGGAGAGGCCATTGTAAAAATAAAATGACCTGTTTGGTATTGAAATAACATGAACAATGGCATGTGAAGGCAGAAAACAGCAGCAGGAAAAGAACAAAAGCAAAAAAAAAGGATATCAATATGCAAAATTGACTGATGTGTATTTTTCCAGGTCTGTTTTGTTTTGTTTAAAGTAAAACTCACTGCTTTCTTTTTGCAGAGATACAAAGGCTATTGGGATAGTCATTAGACATTCACAAACAAAATAACGATTGTACCATATTTATCAGATGTTGCTATTTATTGCGAGCAAGCTGTATTTCTTTTTTCTTCCCACCCTGGCATTTCCACAGAGATTAGGCCAAGCTGCTGTCTCTTCACACATGCCTGCATGCGCCCTGTGTAGCGAATTCACTTTGCCACGATCGAATGAGCTGCAACGTTTTGAACTCCAACCAGGGTTAAAAGACAATGCAGTCACGGTTGCATGTGACTTTGAAATCTTAAAATCTTTTTCTGATTCTAAAAGGAGCACTGACGAGACAGGGAAGCAGGCACTCTTTCTTTCAGTTTTTTCTTTTTGGTTTTCGGTTTACATCAAAAGAGGTAGCTGGCTTTATTTGCATTTATTCAGCATCAGCTGCTTTGGTGGTGGCTTGCAGAGGTGTAAACCGTGTGGTGTTGCACATGTTTCACAGAAAGACATTTGTGCTGTACGCCATTGAGAACAACGACAACAAAAAAAGGCTAAAATGTGAACATATTTTCCAAAACAACCACAGTTCGTTTTCACAATTCATACTCTTATTGTGTTCATCTGATATCAAATATTTTGTGTGTAAAAGCTGATAAAGTCTGAATTCCCACACAGCCCATATTAAAAGCAGAAGGTGGAGATTTATAATACAGCGGCTACAGGCTAACCGAATCAGTTGCAGCATTTTTTGTCCTCTTCATTCCGATAAAGTGATGGCATGTTGTACCAGGATTTTTGTCACCGTGCTGCACATGACTTCACTTGACATAACTGATGTAATCAGGATACGAGGATGAGCTCAAAGCAAACGTTATTTTCCTTCAAACCGTCTCTCTAACATGATTCAATTGGCGAATAATGTAATGTATTAATAACCAGCCTCTCCTCCTCCTCCTCCTTTCCAGCTCCGTGTCAATGAAAAAAAATTAGAACATCTTGTTTTGATAAATATAGTACTGCACTCTGTCTTTGGCAATGCAGCTGGACAGAAGAGTGAGGTCAGAAATTGCAGGTGCCCCAGATGATGTTAAACCCAGAAAAAATCTCAGCGAATAAATGAATCTATTCATCATAAAGTCTGGATGCTCTTGCAGTCTATTAGCGGAAACTCTGATCTGTGATTAGCAGCAAATGAATGTGACACTGCTGGGGGCTTTTATCTGTTTTTGGTCAAAAGTTAGGGGTTTATTTTAAACACGCTGTACCTGGGCTTAAGCTAAGACACTAGCCCTTGCCAAAACACGTCTATCATGTGCAGGAACGATGATTAGAGAGGGAGAGAAGGAAAGAGAGGCAGAATGAGTGAGGGAGGCGTGAAGGACTTTGTGCTCCGGAGCTCCAACAGCGCTGCACATTTTTCATTTCCCACTGAGTTGAAAAGATCAGGTAATTGAAAAGGAGACAATCCAGCAGCCAAGGCTCCACAGATGCCAATGAAAAGCTTCAGAGATATTAGAGTATTACACTTTGGGCCCTGCCTTTGTATTTCTTTCACATGGGGCCTATATGGAAAAGAGAAAAAAATGGCTTTTTAATGACAACACCTGAAAAGTGTTTCCCCATCAGGCTCATGCATCATTGTCAGCGCCGAGATGAAACCGTATTGTTTCTCTTCGGATGAGGGATGTCAATGGAGAGACAGCAGGCTGAAGAGAGAAAGAAAGAGAGGGTTGGCGAGAGAGGAGGACAGATGTAGTATATTCCCTAAATGCCCACTGCCTTGAAATGTAATAGAAATCAGATGTTCAACAGATGCTCACACACACCTTCCCAAATGACAGAAACTGGCAATTCGAGACTTTTATTACTTTTTGGTTTCTACGCATTTTTTTCTTTTCTATTTTTTGCTGACTTATGCTGGCGATCATATCAAAAGTTGTGTCCTGCAGCGCAGTACCCTGTAGGAATCTGCGCTATTAGTCATTAATAAGTGAGAAAATAAATAGCTTAGGAAACATGAATAAGTAAATTGTGTGAACTAAATACATAAAACACTAAAATAAAGAGTTATGAAAGTAGCTAAAGTGTGGATAATTAATATGTGGGGTGAATAAGATCCATAATATATAAAATCCTTTAATCAATGTACTGTGCGACAGCTTGTTTATCAGATGTTTTATTTGCATTTGGGAAGGTTAAATTTAGATGTAAACAAGTTTAATATCTCTTACGACAGGAGCGCGTATTAAAGCTCAACATGCATGCCATCCAAGATTCCGTCACATTTTGGATGGATCCCATTTTTCCAAACTCACTGCCCTTCATCAAGCCTTCCGAGTGGAATTTGTCTAAGATTAATAGTTTTATGATTTATAGGCTGACAGTGTGTGAGCAGCGCTGCGCCTCCAAACAGCCAGATATACAATTATACCGCTGCTCTTGCCCTATATGAATGCCATTTCCCCAGCATCCCTCCTTAAAAGAGACAGGGGCCATTTGTCTCCCTTGCTGCCTCCTCACCCAGGCCAGTAATAAGCCATCTGCTGGATCTGAACATGAAAGATTAAAATGATATACAGTATGAAAGCTCTCTATTCAGTTGCTAATGTCCAAGATTCAGGGACACAGAGGCCAAAGCTGTCATCTCTCTCAGGAAGAGGTAATTATCACTCTTCCTCTGAGGGGCAGCCGCTACCTCTGCCTCAGCTTCACGCAGGATTCGGCCCCCGTGCCGGCTGCCACCGGCCAAACCTCATTTAGTAAGCCAGAACAATGCCCGACCAAATGTCTGACTAATCCCCACAATCCTTTGTATTCATCGAGGGCTGGTCGTATGGGCCTGAGGAGAGGGCCCCGCGGATTGTGTGTATGTGTGGACCAGTGTGTGTGTGTGTGTGTGTGTATGTTTGAGGGCAGGGGGTCAACTTCAAGCCCACAGTGCTACAGGCGAGGCTTGTGATTATCTCACTCACTGCCATTAAGTTCCGTTTGTGTGAGTGTGTGTGAGGACGTGCACACGCTCATGTGTGTGTCTGTGAGTGCGCACACACTTGGGTTAGGAGGTATTCCTTGTAAATAAATGGGAGATTAGTGTGAGACACATTTGTTGTGTGAGTTTGATCTACATCTGAGAAAAAGGAGCAAAGAGGAGCAAGTTAAATTGGCCATGTACAGGAGGGGATGGAATAATTGCAAGGAAACTGACCAGAAGTGACCTGTGGTGACTGGGTTTGGACTTTTATACGAGAGTTTATGGTATTATTTATTTTTTATTAGGATTTGTTCCTCCGGGGATATTTTACTGCATTTGATTTGCAGCACCCCTGTATTATCTGACAAAATCTTTAACAAGCAAATGTCAGAATTTAAAGATATGTTGCTACACTGTATCATTACAGTCCTGGATATCCTCCAAAACCAAAATGAGAAGTGCATGGTAATTTATGGTTTTGTCCTGCTTAGTGTGTAATTGAAGACAAGCCATTCAACAGCTAAGCATTCAGACAAAAAAGTTTAAACACAGCAGGATGCTGCATTGGTGGCATTATGCTCTTTTGGGTACCAGGAAGTCCAGTTTTGTTTATTTGTTTAAGTGTTTAATTTCTTTCCAGGCAATGGCTCTTTACTCTGTATAATCTCTGAGATGCACTTTAGTACAAACTTTATTTCAACAACGTTTATGCAAACGTTGTGATGAATTTATTGATTAGATTATGCAGTGCACACTACATTTAATATAACCTGATGATGATGACTCGTGCAAATAATGTGTATTTTCTCGATCCATTAAGGAATGGTTTTGTTTATAAGATTTCAACCATTAACCTTTAACGGTTGCCACAATTTACAGTTGATGTTAATGTTTTGTAATCCCTTGCATTGACTGAACAGCATTCACTCAAAACATATTACAGCAATATTTAACAGAAAAAAAGAAGCAAAATTCTCCCATTTTGAAAGCTGGTACCAGCAGGTGTCTGTCATTTTTGCATAATATAAAGACAAATTCAATAATTTAATCATCACTATAGTTAATTTTCTGTGGACTGACTAATTAGTGATACTGTGGTATTCACTGGTTATACAGCGACATTCTCAGTCTGTCTCTCTTCATCACAGTCAGAGATGTTTCCATCCTGTTCCCATGACTCAAAATTTCTTTTGCCATTCATCTCAGCCGAGTTAGGTTGTACTCTGGAGCATCACTCTAAGCTGCTGCTGAGAGAGTAATTTAATTTTCCACATAGACCAAAGGGCTTAATTCACTTAGTCCCCAGAGCTTATCGCAGGGCCTCCTCGGAGTGGCTAGCGAGTGGGCTCGGTGTAGTTGAGGAGATCCAGCCGAGCTTCTCCTCACCTAACCTGTCCACTGCCGCTCTTTGTCTCCCCCTCCTATCCTTTCCTACTTCCTTCATCTCCCACTCAAAGTCAGAGAATAGACGCTCCCTTCATTCTCTTTTTCGTAATACAATTCACAATTATGCATAAACTCGTCAGTTTGGCTGTTCAAAGAGGAGTGACATGGAATCCAGCGGAGGGGGCTGTCTGAAGATATATCTCAGACAGTGACAACGGGAGGCTTAATGCATGTCTTAGTGACTGTCCTGTCTCTCAGACTCACTCCTGTGTGACCAATCCTCACAATCAAATCATTAAACGTGTCTGATAGAACTCCAACCCTGGCAGCAACAACACAACCTTGTGGTATGTTTTTACATCTGCCAACTCTGCTAATGGCTTCGTCATTAGTTGGGCTGAAATGAAGCTGCCTGCAGGACTTTTCTTGACCACCAGCCTGTTGAAATCAACATTGTCAAAAGCCCTTGCTGAACAGCCATCAAAGCTTTGTTGCTATTTTCTTATTTTGGTGCAAAATGTCTGACTCCATTCTTCATTTCACTGAAATTTCTCCCTGC
The DNA here is from genome assembly GCA_001698575.1 of Mola mola. NCBI lineage: Eukaryota > Metazoa > Chordata > Actinopteri > Tetraodontiformes > Molidae > Mola > Mola mola. Next base: position 7,472,750 of record KV751321.1, read on the forward strand.
TCTCCAAGTCCTCACTTCATGCATGTTTAAGTAAGAATGTGAAAGAGACCACCCCAGTCTCTGCTGTCTAGTTCTTTCTATATCGCCCTTCTTTTTCTCTTTCATCTGAGTCCAACTGTACCTTCTCAGTGAGACGACATGAGTAAATGGTTCTGTCAGGCCTCTTGAGTGGATTAAAGTGGCCTTCAATTACCTTCATCATTGACCTTATGAAGCTGGTTAACTGCAAAATCCTTTACCCTAAAGTCAGTCTTCGCACACGCTAATTTGAGCTTAACTCACGGAGTGACAAACGCACTTTTGTGTTCACAATATCATAAAGGGGCATAAAAAATGGGAAGGAAATGTCTATAATGGAAAAATAGGTTAGGGCTAAAATAATTCATCCTGGAAGTTTCCCTATTTTTCCGATTTTGGTTGAGATCAAAGCGTGTTTTCAGGTCTAATTAACCAAACGAATGCAGATCCCAGACCTTCTGGCTGCGGGTAAGGCCTTGGAGGGATCCCTTGCTGAAAATCCACATCAGATTTAAATAATTAATATGACACCTTGAGCTCAGCAGAGAAAGAGGGGCTCCATGTTGGAGTTTAGAACAATGTCACCGCCAAGTGTAATGCTGTTTGTCTCCATGAAAATGAGCAGGGGGAGAAAGCAGCCACTCCATTGTACTGGCTCCTTGGCAGATCAGCGGACTGCTCTCTCCTTTGTCATGCTAACGGGGAGCTTTAAGGGGCCACTGCAAAAGAAGGCCTGCGGCCTTCGCTCCATTCCTGGCTGGCCGAGGCTGAAGCAAGCTGGGCCTAGCTCTGGGGACCTGGAGCTGGGGTCATTTTATGGGTTTTAATCCTCTTAATCCCCGTTAGAACGGGCTTGGTGGAGACAAATCCTCTCCCAGAGGTCCTTAGGATTCAAACGCTGCGCTTGAGCAACTGTATCATTTGATAACAACAATGGTGGAAGACAGAGAGAAAGGGAGAGGGACAGACGGGAAGAGGCCAAGGAAGAAAGATAGAATCTACATTGTGATTAAGAGATATAGATTTTTATTTTTGCCCTCTGGTTATTAGCTTTCCACCTCATCGTTTACCTCTCGCACTTTCATCTGTCAAAAGTTTGTGGCAAGGTGGATAAATTTGATTCAGGATGCATACATAAACTTGGTCTAAATCTCATGCTAATGACCCTTATGTTGCCCTGTGGTCCATTAAGAAAAACAGTGTACACTTGGTTCTCTGTGAGGACAGCACAGCCGCCTGTTGTCAGGGCTGAGAGGGACTGGGGAGTCCAGGATTATCCAGAGGGCCCTATTCAAATTAATACACTCCTGTTAACCTCATCTCAGACAAGCTCTCTTCATTATCACTCAATTAAAACTGCATATTTGAACAGGCCTGGGCTTGGGAGGCCTCTGACTGTCTGAGCTTAGTGACCGAACAGTCAAGCCAGGAGGGAGAGAGGCCACGGTGGGACATAGAAACACTGACTGATCATTACCAAGAGGGCCATATGAGTCATTATCCTAATCAGAAAAGTGCATGACTGACAAGAAGAGACACAATATTCCAACTGGAGTTCTGATATTTTTTTTACCAAGTATTAGAAGGAGATGAAGGGTCATTTTGTACTAATAAGCAATCATTATTCTTTGTTACCAAAGGTACATCTTTGACGTGGATTGAATGACAGGTTTATTTCTTTGCTTGTCCATTTGTTGGGCTGAGGAACAGCTGGCTGCTACCAAAGCATACAGCACGCTCTGACTTCTCTGTCGTGTCTAATTAGAAGAATGTGACCGATGATGGTTAACTTGATGCATCCAGGAACCCAAACATAGTCTAGAACGTTCCCTCGGTGGAGAATGACACGGGACAGCATGAGTTTGTGGTCAGCCATTTTTTGACGACAGAAATGCATGGAATGAAACCGGAGCAAGGAGGAATGCTGATCTGCAGAAATGAGCCTGATGCTACCCCATAGAGTGCTAAGTCTTTCACGTGACAGATTCTTTTTGTTTTTACCATAGAAAGTCATTTTACTTCTCCCTGTGTTATCTCCCTATGTTATATTGCTGTCCTCTTCCTCATCACCCCCTTTCTGTTTCTTTGCCTCACATTGCCTACCAGGTCTTTACTGCTAATGTATGTATGCATGTGTGGACTATGGCGTTGAGTATCGTCAGTGTTTTGCCCTGGTGTGGGAACAGGCTAGCTGTCTGTGTTCTGCATATAGCCTGCAGTCAAAGACTGAGAAGGAGCGTGCAAAACAACAACCACAAGTCTGGCCTGTCTGCAGAATGCCAGGACTGTTTAGTGGTTGGCAGCCTCCAACGCACCAGGGGTATTTTGCTGACATAAACTGGTAAGAAATATGTGCAATCCCAAATTCCAAAGACAGAGCACCTAAGTGGAGATGAAGAGAGGTGAATCAATCACCCAGTTTGCATGTTTGGCTTGGATGATCATGATAGTCTGTAGGTACTCGGATCATGGCTGAAAACATCATGTAGATAAGTAGGGTGGGCCAGCTGGGAGCAGCTGGGAATTTGTAATCTGTATATTGATCTTTAAAGGTTTCAAATTAGGCAAAAAATACTGGATAGATTCTTTTCTTTACAAAAATTAGGAGGATGGCGAATGGTGGCGATATGGATAAAAGGGAAGTTTCAGGAATTTTATTTAAAATGAACTATCGAGACTTGGGGGGGATTTGCACTCTTTGAATTCTTCTATTTATACATTGTGACCTTCAGCATCCTGTAATTAAAAGATGGTATGTAAGTTGTGTATTGTAAAACTGACCGCAAACAGTGCATAGCTCATATTTCAATGTATTCGCATAACACTTCATATGATTTGCTACCCAAGTTATGCACGATGTTTGTGAATCTTCTCATGAATGACGAGCTATTACACCCTTCCCGTAGACGGCACGCCAGTGACCGTAACTCATTGTGCATGTGCAATCCTCTGCAGAACACAAACATCCCTTCCTTACATTGCATCAGGTAAGCTCTCAAAACACTTCAAAAGCTTTATGTTAAATTTTGCCAGTTCTGCCTTCTCTCCGACAGTTTACGTTATTATTGGCTTACATTTATCACTGCAACTTACCTTGGTCAAGGTTATGATTAGTTTTAGTGGCAGCCTGCATATTCCCTCTTTGCATCAATTTGAGATGGCACATCTTCTAATTTTGTAGGAACACAAAGATCAGAACTAGACTTGGTAGGAAGTATTTGGGAAGCAGATACTAACCCGCATTACAACTTTTCCCAAAGATTTCAGCAGCAATTACTACAAAGTTTGAAAGACCAGTACTGTTGCCCTAGGATTGGTGATTAGCATGGGCTACATTGATAAGTATACAAAATTGCACCCATGAAAAGGGAGAGAACACGAGCATGAGAACAATGTGTATTATTTGCTGGCTCTTTCACAGCCGAATACGTGTAGAAAAAAGGTGAAAATTGTTTTACAGTTGTACAATAAATAATTGTTGTGGTACCATGAGGGGACGGACTTTCGTAAAGGCCATTAACGAAATGTATTCCTAGTGTCTACGGAGTTCACAGTAAAAGCCTGACCCTGTTGTCTTCTTGACAGTAGCGGCTCCATCTAGAAAGACCATTTGGGAGCGGCAGATTGTGGTTTCCATCTGGTGGGTTTGCAGCCCGGCACGGGAAGACGTGTGGACGTCTTTCCGTAATTGTGGTCTCATAAGGAACGGCCGTGTCATTTGTTGTGCCACTCTCGCTGCACACACAATGTCTCACACTGTGGGTTGTTTTTCCATTGTCAGGTCTTAAGTCCTAACTCCACAATATTTGATCAGGGCCGCGTTCACCACCCTCACGTTTCTATAGCCTTTGAGAAAGACAAACGCAGCCAAGAAACCTGTGTAATGAGCATAGTGTGCGTGCTTGTGTGTGTAAATGCGCTTTATGAATCCGAGTTAATTTCAAACACTTGGTTCTTTCCGGGCGTGCAGCTGAGAGCGAAAACACGGTTTGTTGGTGTGTGTCTGCGTGTGTATTGATGTGTGTTTCCATGTGCGTTGACAGCCTTTGAGCCAGTTCTCGCCTTCAGTAAAAACGCTTAGGGCACAAAGCAGCCTTCCCCCCTCTGCTCCTGAGCACAGGCCCCGTGCTCTCGCTCTCTGACAGGAGCTGAAGGTAAGCACCAAAGACATCCTGACACACACGCGTAAAAGCACTTTTGATGCTGGGAAAATGGACCGCTTTGCAGTGTACAAATAACAGCAAAATGTCAACAGAACGAGGCGAGTCCGACGGGAGGCAACAACACAAGCCAGGTTCAGATGATATTACCTCGAACAAAACATGAGCGTCAACCACCAAAGGCCTTTTGCTTGTCTTCCTCTATCTTCACATTGTTTTGACTTTGTCTATTTGTCAAGCCATGGTTTTCTCCCGCGTTCAATCAAAAATGTGATATCTTACAGGAAGATGACATAGGAGACACATAGCAGAGAGAAAGAAAGGTAGGCGATAACACAATAATTGTAAGTGTTTACTAGCTGGTAAAAGAAACATATACATTTATTTGATTTTGGATAGATTTTGGAAGAGCCAGTTCCCCATGCTGCTCTTGTTGTCACTACAATGTCATCTGAGGCCCAGTATTCAACTGTGGAAACAAGAAGACAAACATATTTTTTCTTAATAAATTTTGATTATGGTAACATTTTTTTAATCTGATGTGACATTTGGTTATTGACACATTTTGTGTTCACCATGTGCTGGCCTTTAACCTAATGAAAGCTGCATCTCACTTGTCCTCGCAGCTCTCCTCACGTCAGAGTCATCGTCATTTATTTGCCTGCTATTTCTACCATCTATATTTACCTGTCAGTCTTTGTACACACATTTTCTATAGCTCCTTAGCCCCGCAACCCCTCCCCCATCTGTCTGCCCGTGCTGTTTTTCCTGTGAGGTGCGTTTGGTAGAGGGCTGGAGGTCAGGGCCCAGTGTAGGTCTGGAAGATAATGTCTGCTCTAACCCAGGGCTACACCTGTAGGTTACTGCAGGGGGATGCTAATCCTCCAGCAGCCCGCTAATACCGATGATCTGCATCTGAGACCCTCTCCCCGGGGAGTGTGTTTGTGTATGTGCGCCTGATGTTGGTGGGTGTGTGATTGTTGGGCTGTGGGGGCTGACAGATGAGGCAACAGGGGGCCCAGCAACCCGTGTCTGTCTGCGTGCATGTGTTTGTGTGCAGTATGGGGGATGGGAGAAATTATTTTATTCTGTGTGTGAGGGTTTATGTTGGTGCAAGTCAGGGTGGAGCTATCTTTAAGGGATGCTGACAGGGTAACTGATCCGTTTTCCATGTCCTGCACCTTCAGGTGGGGCATGAACCTGTCACCTACTGTATTTGCATTACATAGAACCAATAAATGAAAAAAAAACCAAGCAAGAGCAGGAATCTTTCTTGCTCTCTTCTCCTTTTGCTACACAGAGATGCATCCATCCTCTGTTCTTCCCCTGGGGCTCTCTTTTAATGCATGACCCTCTTTTTGTATAAAATAATGAAGCAAATAAGCAGAAAGGTACTCAGTGGAGCCCTTACCTCCACTAAAGCTCAATAGTCACCTTAAACTAAATTTTCCTTAACTTGCTTCTTGCCTGCACACCAAAATTTAATGGGTTCTACTTTGGC